>CP139509.1:135620043-136186675 GCA_021014915.2 Artemisia tridentata subsp. tridentata | reverse complement strand
CTACAAGACTCGTTAATAAAGAAAAGCGCTTCTTGGGAGGCAACCCAAGTTTTATTTGCTTTGTGTGTTTATTTGTTTGTTTGATTTTATTTGTTTCCGTATGTGTGTTTAAGTTTTATTATTATTGATTCATGTTAAAAACTAATTTGTGAAAATGCTTTATCTTGTTTTTAACTTCGTCTTAACTACATATAAAGGTATTTTGCAAAAGTTAAGTGTAAGGGAAATCCAAATCGGTTTATTAGAACACAAATAAACATGAATCGTAATAATAATAAATGAACATACATATTAGTATTTGTTTGAGTCAAATGCTTGTATCGAGTCATAATAATGTTTTGCAGGAATTCCAGGAAGTAAGGTGTAGGTTTTTCCAAAAATTTTCCGGAAACGTAACATGAGAATTCTGTCAGATCATTTCTGACGGCGTCAGGCTTTACAACCTGACGGCGTCAGGTTTAATTTTCTGAAAATTTTTGAAAGTTTTGTTTTCATAAAAAGTTTTTATTAAATCTCTAACTTATAATCTCCAGGAATCTGCAAAATTATCATTCCACAAGCATTATATCCTTATATATAAAGTTTATCCCGCCGATGTTATGCAGGTTTTCGTGTTTGTTTTCTCAGGTTTAACAGGTTATTTTGGACAAGGAAATGTTTGTTGGATCAAGCTTTTGGTGATGCATTAGTCTTGGAGCTTTTACATTCTCTTGGAAGAAGATTTAACCATGTTACTTCATTATCCACCGAGCGAATCAGGGGAGTATTTGATTTCATTCTTTTACTTTTTTACTTTTACATTTGTTATTTGAACATTGGGGACAATGTTCATCTTAAGTGTAAGGGGGGTAAAAGTACGATTAGAGAATGATATTACGCTTGATTTTTGTTTGTTTAATAGTAAATGTGTAATAAAACTGAGATAAATACCTGTTAGGGTAATTTTAGTGCCAAATTTAAATTTTTTTACAACATTTAGGAGTAAAACTTTAGTTCTAATGAGCGTCTCACGGATAGGAGTTATATGACTAGCACAAAAAACCGTACCACTAAAAAAATTTTCCACCCCCAAATATGTGAGGTTCGCCCCTAGAATTGGTAGGAAAAGCATTTATGCTATGATGTGTGTACCGGTAGCACTTAGATTCTAGAACTTGCGTTAGGACCATTCCGAGGCCACAAGTGAGACTACATTCGTGTAGTTAGATTTACTACATGATAAGAGGCATTAGGATTAACCCATTGTTTTACACCTGTGTTTTTGTTATAATTACTTTGGCTACATTGGTCAAGTAATTCTCCCACACCTTTTGCGTTGTACTCATTTTTAGTACACGATACCCCTAGTACACCCCTCAGAGTCTATCTTTTCGTTTCGACCTTTAAGCATTTTACTTAAAGGAAGAATTTGTTTACACCCTACTAAAATGTACACCCAAATCGCCTTAGCCTACCTTGTATACACTCATTTTTAGTGCATTATTGTGACAACATTTGTTTAAACCCAAGTTAATTATCTAGTTGATTACATGGTTGCTAAGTCAAGTCATATCCTTGTACATATTGTTTTGGGACGATTGGGACTCATGGGTAAAGTACTAGTGTAATGGAGTAATGGGGAAGAACATCATTTATTACCCCCATATGTGCTAAATATTTTAAAAGTACTCCAAGTTTTTCAATTATCTTAATCCGAGTTATTAGATTAGTTATTTGTAAAGTTATGTAAAAGTTCAAGTGTAAGGGGAATGCAACGCCCCTATGATGTATTATTTTGGATGGTAGGGCAAAAGTGTATGCAAAAAAAAAATATAAAAAATAAAAAAAAATCAAAAAAAATACAAAAAAATGAGAAAAAGAAAAATAGAAAAAACATACGGACTACCATCCCGTTTCATTTTATGTTTATTTTATGTTTTTTTTATTTTGTTTTTAGCTTAAGATTGAGTCGAGTCTTGGCTTAGCAACATTGTATAGTACATGTAATTAATCAAGATCTTTAACTCGCCACCAGTAAAATATCCCTTATCCAACAAAACCGTGTTTATCATATCCCTACACCTAACGTTATAACCCATGTAAAAGCCCTCTTTGATAGTTTATCTTAGGTGCTTACGCCTAGTGGAGGAGGTTTTCGATCCTTTCCCAAGCCTATGGTAATCTATTTGTTATGACAGGTAGTGAGAGATATTATCCGTTTTCATTTATGAGATTTATTTTGATGACACTTGAGAGATGTGAGTATCTAAACACTACTTGTAAGGTGCTAGTTTGTAATCTCCGTGCTTATTATGATTAAAGTGAAACGAATATTTGTTGTAATTACTTTTATGTTAGCATTAAATGACCCCTAACTTGTATTTTGATTAGAATAAAAGCGCATTTGCTTGAGGACAAGCAAATCTCAAGTGTAAGGGTATTTGATGAAGCGAAAAGTGTACCGCTTTTAAGGGGTCATTTAAGCCCTAAATCGTATTTATTTGATCAAATATTGCCCTAAATCGTTCCTTTTGTCATTTTAGGTACTTTGGAGAAGAAATCTGGAAAAGGAAGCATTTTGGACGTTTTTGGAGCATAAAAGTGAAGAAAACGACAAAGTCTCAAAAAACCGGCTGAAAAGTACCTTGAACGGCGTCAGGATTTGTTCTTGACGGCGTCATGGCTTGGCAAAAGTGGTGGATATGAAAATTACTCATGATAAGCCAGAGAAATTTGCATGGGAATTCTGACGGCGTCACCCTTTGGAATGATCAAGGTCGTCACGGTATAAGTTAAAGCGGGACGGCGTCACGCCTAATTCCGACGGCATCAAGCCTTGATAAGCCAGAACGGATTTTGGAGAGCTAAAGAGGGACGGCGTCAAGAAGGCCATCCGGGAACCCTAAAAGCGGCGAGGTGATGGCGTCATACTCCATAACGTGACGCCGTCAGATCTGAAAGTCTATATATAGTTTTGCAATTTTTTGTCATTAGTGTGGAACTTATTGGGGAACTTTGTTTGTGAAAACCCTAAGACGATTTTAGCAGCTTTTTCAAGGCTTTTTGCCTTGAGATCTTCCATGTTACATTGAAAATAAGTTATCAATTAATCATTCAATATGTCTATGTGTTGTTTGATTCTATCTTGTTCTTGTCTTTTGTTTAACATGCTAGGCTAGATTTATCTTGTGTTTGCTTAGATCTAATGAAACCTAGCTATTGATTATTGGTTATTGGTGTGTTATTAGTTGTATTGGATGATTGTTCATCTATGTTAGGCTTAAGAAAACTGGCTAACTTCCTATTCGGTAACTTGCTTGAACGTCTTAAGAAACATGAACCAATGCGTACTAAGGTTTTTATGGTTGTATTTAATGCACAAGCGAATTCTAGTGATCCCATGTTAGGAGCTTCCTAGCCGGCTCGACATAGGAGTGAAGTAGGAGCTTGTAGAGTTGGGGAAGTACGTACGCCACCCCACGATTGGTATTAAGGAATACACCCGTCATCCACGCGATTAATGCACACTAATTAACCGGTAAAAGATAGTTAGGGAGTAAGGAAATCTAAGTAAACACATTTCTCTCCACATAAGTTTCACCACATTTTCATTTTCTGTTATTTTATTTTATTTGCATTCATAGTTATTTGGGTTAGTTGACTAGCAACTAATTCCGCTCGCTCTTTCAAACCCGAGATTTTACTTGCTTTCCATAAAATTATAAAAACACAAAAAGAATCTTCTCTCACCCTTAGACCTATTAGAGTAGTTTTTCATACCTAACGAACACTATTCCCTGTGGAGAACGATCAATCCCCCGTACTTACCACTACACTATACTACATCGGTCAGGTACACTGCCTGGTGGGGTTGTAAGCCTCTTGAGATCCCTTGAGAGGTAAAACCTGTTGTAAGGTTGCAAAACCACGCATCAGTAATATAAATGGGATATGATCTAAAGGTTACATAATAGTAACAGAATATGTCCGTTTGCATACCATTGTTGTTTTTTACGGAATAAATAAAAGAGGTACCATATATTTTGAATTAAAAAGAAAATATAGTTACATATTAAAAGTTGAAGGCCATGAAGTGGCTAAAATGTATAAGTTTGCGGGATAGATAGGTTTATTTTTTTTTTCCTTTCATATTCATAATCGGGATCTATGTATTAGAGTTTGGCACAAAGATCATGTGAACAATAAGCAATCCCATACAGAGCAGAAATCATCATAGAAGCAGTAAGTTCGGTTCACTTTAACATTTAATATTAATTATAATATCATAAGTGAAGAGGGTGTAATTAGGTATGCAGGATTTAAGTTTGGATGTAATGGTGTAGCAATTAGTGAAGGTATCAAAGAGTCTGGTAGTATGGTGGTGTATCTGTTGTTTTGGCTCCTGCATTTTCTCGAATGGCCCAATCGGGTGGACTAACAAAAGAATAGTTATAGAAGCAATTTTGAAGATATTACATAACATAAAATATTTTAACACACATAAGGTGTTTATACAGGGATGACATGGCATTTGTTGCATAAATGTTATACAAAAAATGAGGGTCAGCCCGAATCTTACACAAAAAATGAGGGCTACACCCAAATGTATCTGCTATAGAAAGGATATATGCACGGTTAAGGTAGGCGTGCAGCTACAATTTAGAGTGTAATTGGCTTACAAAAGATTGTTTCTTCGTCGCTAACAACGTTTGGCAAAAGTTTGAATATGTACAAAAGATTGGTGTGTCTTGGTGCCATGAGTGGTTGGCCTTCAGCTAGAGTCCTTTTTTTCAACATTTCTGGGTTTTGATTGTTGTTGTGTTGACGTTTCTGCTGTTGCTGCATAGGTGAAAAAAGGATGATAAATGGACGGGGATCGCCAATCTTCTTCCATCGATCAATTGATGAAATCCAGTTGAATCTGCAAATAGTTTTCAGAACAATATTAAAGAATATTAATGAGTGTCTTTGTGCAGATCTTATACTAGAACAATATGAGAGAATACTAATTTATTTCTCAAGCTTCCTCTACCTAGGTATGGATTGGATGCTCCTCCTGCTCGGGCAGGACTCTCAGACGACTATGATTGGACAATAGAGTGTAGCCAAAAGGAAAACTAACTCTTGTTATGTTCCCTTGTAATACGATAGGTAAAATGATATAAAAATGTCTTTGAACCAACACATTTAACCCAACAGTTCAAGTAACTCTCAAATTATATTTCACATCTGCTGATTAGACAGCATGAACCCAGCAACTGTAAGACACACAATAAAAAATTTCGCAGGTACACATGAATGAACATGTAAAAGCAATAAATCGGCAAATTAGATGTACCAGTACAAAACAAAAGAGTCCAGGAAGATCTTGATTTTTTTTATCGGACGCCTTAGGATTCTTGTTATCTCCTCTGCCATCTTCGAATGCTGAAAATATAGCATGCAACGGGGTTAAAGTTGATTCTTTAATACTCATTTATTGATAACGGCGGTAAGAATAGATTCAAAAAAGCTGTCTTCACACGTCCTTACTAGGATGCAGAATTCTCGGGAATAATCGAATGTTTGCTAACCTACTTAATCTGTGTTAGAAAGAATAGTCATAGAACCAACCTACTTGTGACAGCATTCTCTTCAGTTTCCCATCTATCTTTGGTGAAATGCACACGACCGGTGATCAGACCCCCTCGTGCGACTGAACCTGTGAACATGCATAAAACAATTTGAACACCTATAAAAATGAATACCAATTAGATAATGAAAAGGGAGCATAGGTAAGTTTCTATGAAAATGCACACCAATTAGATTAGCAGTGCCAATAATCATAGGTGGAAACGCTTACCTCCCTCTGAAATTCCTTTTGTTATTTATACGGTCTTTAAACAATGGTCTGCACCAGACGTAGTGGTAGCCCGTTCAAATAGCAAAAGGAATTCGAGGGGAAGATAAGAGCAACCATCTAAGTTGGATGTTATGTGTTTGTTATACTAAATTTGTTGTTGTTCGTACCACGACACACTTTGGTACTTTGAGCCTCCGCTCGAAATATCATTGCCATGTCCATGAAATATGTGCAAAGGTTTGCGCCAAACCCATTGCAATGACAGTGACATAGGAATGGGTTTTCGAAGGGAAGCTCAAAGTACCAAGGTGTGCCGAAGAAAAAATTGTCGATTCTAGAAAAGCATGTAAGTATTGTGACTCGTGTTAAATGGAATAATGAAGGAGTGTGGCCTGTCATGAACAATATACACTACATCATTATCACAATCAACACGTCTCAATTATCAGAGGCCATCTATCAAACGATGTATATGGGTTCCATTGCTTAATTTGACCGAGTTTCCTAAAACCATTTATGTGCTTGATAGACAAATGGTTTTACGGAACTCGTTCAATTTAACCAATGGAACCCGGCTACATCATTAGATAGATGCCCCCTAATAATTGAGGTTTTCAAAGTGAAGTTCAATGTAGGAAGCTCTGTATGGCGACATTACTTTGTAAATGCTGGTTTGAGGTCATAAAAAAGAATGGAATTCAAAAAGCAACATAGTTAACCCTTCTAAGGTCCCCTGCAGTTCCTTTTGTCGTTTCAACTCCCTTTGTGCAAAGGCCTGCACCAGGCGAATTGCTAGATTGTTGAAATAACAAAAGGAACTGTATGGGAATTTAGAATAGGTAACTATGTTGAGATTCCAGATTCATTTATTAAGTTAAACCATTCATCCACTAAGTAATGTGGGCACCTAATACATACCTTGTTACTTTCAACTTCTATTTGAAACACTTTTATAGAATCGACAACTATAATTTTTCGCTAAGTTTTACAAACTCGCTTCTTTATATGATAGACTTTTGCCATGCGAAGGTACGGTTAAAATCTTTGATCACCCAATTCATTAGTGTCAGAAAATAGGTCTGAATCATCATAGCCCTGCTCTAAGTAAAGCAACGAATAACGTTTTGCAGGGAAATAAATGCGAATACATACCTGAGTATGTGAATTATGTTTTTACTTTTTTTGTAGTGCCTGCAGGATGATTGAACGAACAAACCTGAGGAATAGAACTTGCTGGGTGGCCCAGACCATGCAAATACAACAATAGGTCAGCTCTGTTTCCGTACATCCATCGTTGATACGCTGTTTCTGTGTGCATGTATTAATTTTAATTGCAGTTGAACCTCTTAATCAATCTTACAAAATCAACAACTGATGACTATGAAAGACTACAAATTGAATCCCATAAACACGTATTAATACTTAAGTTTATGCATAAACAATCTTTAATTTTCAAATTTAGATTCACTAAAATTAAATCTTATACCTTTGAAAGGCAGACATACGAAGTATATATATGGTTGGTGACCAACAGCCGATCTTGATCTGAGTTGAAGCATAATGTATTCAGGTAGGGGATCGCGCAAACCTAAGGGATACAAAAATATTGACAAAGTATCAATGATGGATGCACAGGCCATGTGAATACAGTAATAGTTCGGCTCGGCCTCCGTACATCCATCACTGATATTTCATCTATTTTTTATATGTATTTTGTCTCCATAGTATGCAGCGAGGCTGTTGTATATACAAAACCTGTTAGCAGGGAAAAAATAAAAAAATATAAGTAGATTCATGGACTACAGTCGTTTAACCATGTCAATTTTAGCAATACTTATCTTTTGTTTATTACATAAGTGGTATCCAAACCGGTCTTGGCTGCAACCATCCAATCATTATGCGAAGGCATGGGTTATGGTAAGCTATACTTACTAAAATAGAAAATGATAACGGGTTCTATCATTAACTGGTATATTCCTCATGCATTATATAGATATTCAGGAAGGAAAATAATAATAATAATAATAATAATAATAATAATAAATAATAATAATAATAATAATAATAATAATAATAATAATAATAATAATAATAATAATAAGGGAAAAAAAGAAAAAAAAAAGCTGATGTTGTAGCGCAAAACTGTAATCCAAGAAAACAGGGTATCGTTAAACATTGTATAAAACTCTTTTGAGTCGCCTAAAAAATGGTAGCTTCTTTAAAAGTTTAAGCACATGATCAATGTCAAACAAAATTGTGTTTTACGCATCTTGGCAGGTTCAGTGGTACAAAAGGTTCTGATAATCTGTCATCGGCATTTAATCATAACAGCAACCACAGATGATGTTCATCGCTTGTCAATATTAGGAAATGAAGACCATCTGGTATTATTTATTTACCGATACTAACAGTTGATGTTCGGTGTCTGTTATGGTAAGTTTGTTTTCGCATATTCGTAAATGTAGTTCCACAGAAGGTCCTGATCAACAATATTTAAATTCTGAAAGATATATGGGTAACAGAAGAGGATGGTGCGAAGAATTAATTTGCACCAAATCACTTGTCACACCATTCTCTCATGTTTCTCATCCATCTTTCAGAATTGTACACTATTGTTGATCAGGGCCTTTTGCGTAGCTGTAGTTACGAATATGCGAAAAAAAAATTTAGCATCACAGCCACAGAACACCAAATTTTAGTATCGGCAAATGAAGAATACCAGATAGTCTTCATTTCCTAATATTGACAAGCGATGTAAAACATGTGTGGTTGTTATTATGGTTAAATGCGGACGATCGATTATCAAAACCTGTTGTACCATTAAACCTCCGAAGATGCATAACCAGCGGTAGTTTACCACAGTAGCGTAAGATTCTAAATTTAAAATATGATAGTCATGCATATACAGAGGCAGTTATTAGGCACAAATTTTATAACGAAACAGGGTCAAAAAGATGTATGACCAACCATGGGTGCAAAGAGACATGGTTGCATGATGATGCCATCCAGTCCTTGCCGTGGCAAGTTACGGTCACAATCTTTGAGCACCCAATTCATTAGCTTTAGAAAATAGGCCTGAATCATCATAGGCCTACCTTAAGTTTGACATACACTCTTCTGGCCTACATTAGTACATTCTAAAGGACTAACCTTGTGGAAAACTAGAAGGGGGGTTGAATAGTTTTACCGATTTTTAAGTTCTTTTAAAACTTCTTAAAAACTTTACTTATGAAAAACCTTAATTCGAATCTTATGTGCAATCAATCAACACCAATATGAACTACACGCTAAACTAACTAATTATAAGTAATGAAAGTAAAGAGAAGAGATGGAAATATCAAACCGGGACAAAAGGATTTATAGTGGTTCGGCTACGAAGCTCTTCTTCACCCTACTCCACTCCCCGAGTACCACACTCGAGAGTTTCAAGCACTATGTCAACAACCTCCCTTTAGGCGGAGAAAACCGTACACGTCGCTTAACTTATTTTCCGACACTAAGCTAGATGTCGAGTGCTAATCTTAGCTAGCACCAATCTACCACGATCTACCCGATCCTTTCAACTTCACACACTCAACACACAAGACTCAAGAGATCCCCAAGATCTCACAAGATCACAATGATCACTTCTCACTTGACTCAACCTATTCTATCAACACTTGATCAATCTTGATCATCACTCAAGCCCAATGGCTACTAGAGATAATCACTATCTCTATAAGATCACAATGATCTTCACTCACACTCTCACAAAAGAAAAATGATCTTGATGTATGCTATGATACAACAAGAGTGTAACCAATGTTACAAGTAAACTAACTACAACTACAACTCTTGTATCTTCTTGGATACCTTGAATTCTTCTCTTGCAAATGAAGAGGAATGAAGAGGATCTCTAAGTTGGATGATTGGATCACTCTTGAACAAAAGAAAACTAAACTAAATAATCAAGAAGAGAAGATGGTGTGGGAGTATTAAACTCAGAAGTTTCTGTGTGAAAAAGGATGCCCAAAATTTGTGAAGTGGGCTGGTATTTATAGGCTGAAAAAATCTGGCCGTTATAAAGGGACGGCTCCACTAAATCACACACGGCTCCACTAAATTTAGTGGAACCGTTGAGCCGTGTCAGACAAAAACGCTCCTCTTTTTGTCTTTTATGGTGAAAACTTATTTGGGGAAGTTTGGAGCTGATTTTGGGGGGGAAAATAGCTGTTATGTATTTTAAACTTATTTTTCCATTAAAACATTTCTTAATTATTCAAAAATAATTTGTAAAGTATATTTTTGAAGAAACTGTTTTGTCACATTAAAATGTGAAGTATTAAGCACAAATTCACTTCTTTGATCATTAGTCAAGTTGTAAATTTGTTCTAAAGTGATTTGTGTAGAAACGGCATCTTCCGATTAAAAACTTGTTTACATTAATTTTAACGTAACGTGATTTCACATTTTGTCATCCTCAAAACGTGAAGTTATCGAAAGATAGAAATAACGTTTTTAGAACATTATTTGCATCAACAAACCTGAGCAATCTTAGGTATGCCCTTGGTTTTTGTCCACACATTTAGGAAAGCGTTTGTAATCATACAAAAAACATCAGACAATAGGAAGTAAGCATATGTATAACAGGTCTTGTAACATCATGTACACAATTCACAGGCTCAGATTTTATAAACGAAAACCTACTCGACAACAATTAAATTCTTAAGATATAGGCTCAGATTTTATAACCAAAGAGGGTCAAATAGATGTATGAACAGCCATGGCTGCAGAGAAACATGGTTGCATACTGATGCCATCCAGTCCTTGCCGTGCCAAGTGACCGTTACAATGTTTGAGCACCCAATTCATTAGACTCAGAAAATAGGTGTGAATCATCATAGCCCAACCCTAAGTTTGACATACACTTTTCTGGCGTACACCAGTACATTATAAAGGAGTATGCTGACCAATCGCACGTACGTCGTTGGTTTTTGTCCGTATATTTAGGAAATCGTTTGTAAGCATACAAAAAGGATCAGACAATAGGCAGCAACCATATGTATAACAGGTTTTGTAACATCATATACACTAATATTCCATGCAATTGTTAAAAAGAAAGTTGAAAACAGATGATCGACATCATAGGCATGCAAAGTTAATATGGTTGCAACTGCAAACGTTGCACCCATGGAAATCAAAGTCAATAGCATAATGAACATGGAAAAATCAAAAAGCATGAGACTATAAATCTACATATACCTTCCAAAAGTTTTAAGAAATTTAAGAACAAATGTACCTGCTTAAGTTGGGTTTCTCATCGGCTGGATGAATTATTTATTTTTTTCCCGCTTATTCCTTGGGTATTTTTTGGCTTATTTTTGAAGTTCAAGATTTCAGAAGCTTCTTCACCTATCAGACGCACGTATACATTGTACTACAAATCAAATTTCCGCGACACTTTCAACCGTTTAGGTGGAAAAAGTTTCTACAACCAATAGATGAGTTAGAATGGTCGTACTATACATTTTCCATTTCCTTAAATCCCTAACATGAAATTTTAGTTGGGCTAAAAATGGGCTAAATAACACTGGACAAAAAATGGGCTAAAGAACATTGTATGAGCCCTTTTTTTTTTGCCAGGAAAACTGGAGGCAAAACGACGTCGCACTCCACGACTTTTAAGTTATGGTGCGCTAAATAATTCGGCTCAGATCTGCATATAGGATTCAAGACACAGAATAACCTTTATTCCGTAGTGGTTGCAAACATACACAGTTACATAGTAACTATTTAAGTTATGCCTTCCGGTTGTTGCCAAGCCAACTTACGTTCTGATCTTCCAATACACGGTTCATTTGTCTCAGATTACAGAGATCATCACAGCCATAAGGAAAACATTATAAAAGAATTGTTTTTTATTTTTGGTAAAAAAAATGAGGAAACACATAAAGGCGACCGTTTATGGACCACATCTTTTGGCAGTCACCTACGGAAATGCTTCCAGACCACATAGCAACCATTTATCAATAAGCAAACCCAACATCAACAAACGTTTTAAGGTGACTACACATGAAGAAACTTTTGGACCACGTGGAGTCAAAACGACACCGCACTCGACAACTGTTGGGAATAAAATGCTCAAGTCAAAGAGCCTGCCAGATGAAGTATTAGGTCTGCTAGTTCATTTTGAAGAAGTTGAAGATAAACTAACAGTACCTTCTGGGTGAGAAGGTACTGCTAGTTGAAGAAGGTCCTGCCAGTTTGAATGTCAAGTTGTTAGATATTTTATTTGTAGATATTTTAGTTGTATTATTAGTCTTTGTACATTGTAACACGTTAAGTAAAAGTAGTACAGTCTTCCATGTCGTGCAGAAGATAATGTTGAGTGTTTTGCATTGGAAGTTGTAAATAGTAGGTTAGAAAAGTCTTATTATCTTATTATAATGCAACTTGACAACATGTAATGTGGACGCATAGCCTGGACTGGGCCAGAAATGGGCCAGGCCCGGCAGACAGCGGCCCGCTCTACGCCTAAACCCTAATCCATGCCCTATAAATATATGGCTGGAATTCCCTTCTTGAGGTACGATACAATAACCTAAAACATAATATCGCATCGATACTAACTTGACCGTCGGAGGTGGATCCCGGGGCTACGGCCTCGGGTCCACTCCTAACGGGTTCTCTTTGTTGAACAGGTCTACTCAGGGCTCGAGAAGACGACGAACGGCCCAGGGAGAGTCGTCGAATCCAGCCCGCGCCAGATTATGTATCAACAAGTTGGCGCCATCCGTGGGACACGACAAGTTTCGGTTCTCACATCACCGGAAAGCAACCATCGAGTTCCAAAGCCGGTATTTTGATCTTTTTTAAATTGACTTTTGCAAAGGTATCTTGTTTATTCCTGTTTGCCGTACTGCGACATCATTAATTATAAATCGACATGCGATTTATACATCATTGGTAAAGGTATCTTATTATTTATTATCGTACATGCGATTTGATTGGTTAAAAAGTTTTGTCATGCGACATCATTGGTAGAGATTAATTATAAATCGATGTACTGCAATTAAACGTGAGACATACTTTTGCAAAGTGAACCTTATTGCGGTAAGATATGCTATCTTTTAAATATTCAGAAGATTTTATGTAAATCTTTTAACTTGGTAAACACGATTTTATCTATAGTCGCACTAAGTCCGCACGATCGGACCTACTTTATCTTTTAGCCGCGAATTAATTCGCGCACATAATGTTTTTACGGTTGGTATGCTTGTTCGCGCTTGTTTGCACGTTCGAACGCAGTCACGATAAATCTACCCGCGTTAGGCTGTGCGTTCGGACATCTTCGCAGATTAACCACGTATAGCGCACAGCGCACCACGATGCTAGTCAATCGCCATGAGCGCACTGGACAAAAGCCGTGGTCATGTTATGTTCATCTGCGATCATCCACAAACGTTCGAGTCTATGCGGTCACGATACATCCATCTGCGTCTGTGCGTGCGATTGCAACTATTAGTCGCGGTCACGGTGTGTCCATCCGGGTTATTGTTTTTTTTATATATAATAAAAAAAAAAACAATTAATTATTTATGTAGTTTGTAAAACCTCACGATAGGTGTAATTCGCACTGCTACTTCTCTTATGTGTTAATTTCACATGCTATGTGCTATATATTGCTTCACGCTAATCTTTTACTTCATTAGGTTTTATATGTTGCGATTCGCGGCATATACTTTTAATATTTGCATTAAGTGTTTTTCAGGATTTGAATAACTAAGTTTAATGCTCCTACATGAGTAGCACCATCAAACTTGGGGGGCTACTAGGGTATATAATACCACTGTTTCCGTACGCGTCACGCAGGTATATTTGGAAGCACCTCCTTGTCGCGCACAGCGCGCACCTCCTTGTTGCGCACAGCGCGCACCTCCTTGTCGCGCACAGCGCGCACCTCTGCCACAGAAGCACGTCTTCTGTCGCACCATGCTGCATCGCTACTGGTACAAAAGGTACGCCCTTACCCAGGATGCGGCATACGAGATCCACCTTCACCATTGTGAGACTCTCACAATCGCAATGTCAGTGTTACCCCAACTATAGAACTACGTGTTCTTCTTACGGGGTCTTTACTGTCACACTGTGGCGGGAAACCTAGCATATGCGCATCCCTCCCCGTCATGTAAGAACGGGTGTTACTCAGGATGGAACATGGTCACCACGGACGCGCCTACAAGGTCGCGGATTCGGATATAGTCTAATGAGCTAAACAGGACTGCGCCATGGACCCAGTGCGCACTGTCGCATTTGGGCTGCGCGGTATGGTCCGACCCATGTGCACACCTGAGTTGCGCACACATGAGCCATGCCGTCATGGTTGATTGGGCCTACGCGGCCATGAACAGAACTTAAGTCTAGCATAACATAGCCATGCACTATGTCACACTAGACTTGGGGGGCTTGTGGACGTATAGCCTGGACTGGACCAGGAATGGGCCAGGCCCGGCAGACAGCGGCCCACTCTACGCCTAAACCCTAATCCATGCCCTATAAATATATGGCTGGAATTCCCTTCTTGAGGTACGATACAATAACCAAAAACATAATGTCGCATCGATACTAACTTGACCGTCGGAGGTGGATCCCGGGGCTACGGCCTCGGGTCCACTCCTAACGGGTTCTCTTTGTTGAACAGGTCTACTCAGGGCTCGAGAAGACGACGAACGGCCCAGGGAGAGTCGTCGAATCCAGCCCGCGCCAGATTATGTATCAACATGTAAAAAGGGTTCCTTATCTATAAAAGGAACCCTTAGTCACCACCTTAGAAATATCTCTTCAACTATAAACTTTGTAATATCCAAAAACATCACAACCTCTCTAGTAACTTAGTTACAAATTCACAAATCCCTTTTACAAATCAAAGATTCAAGGTTACCTTTGTAATCCCGGTGATAGTTTAGATCACCCGTATTATCTCATAAATAATATTGAATCGTTTTGTGTTATTCACGTTGTGTTCATTGTTCTAAATAAATCACGTTTGCATATTCACCACCTTTGTTTCTTTAAGTGTGTTATAGTAAATTCCGCGTACTAAATCACATTCATTCCTAAATATCCTAAACATATTATTAAGATTAACATCCCAAGTGTTTGTATAATCCTTCACAAGTGGTATCAGAGCTAGGCTGATATTTACGACTTAAAAGAACAATGGATGTTGAACACATTCAAACCAATGTGGCTGCAAAACTTCCATTACTCAAACAGAATAAGTTTGATATGTAGAGACTGAGGGTATAGCAATACTTCCAAGTGCAAGACTAAGCACTTTGGGAGATTATTGAAGAAGGAAACTCATTCAAACCTACAATCACCACCTCCACAGTAAACGATGCAATAGTAACAAATGTGCAAGTGAACCCAACAACCGCAGAAGAAAGAATCCAAAAGAGAAATGATCTTAAGGCCAGAAGTATGCTTCTCATGTCTATTCCAAATGACCAGCTTTTGATCTTCAACAAGTACAAATGTGCTAAAAACCCTCTTTCAAGCAATTGTGGCTAGATTTGGTGGAAATGATGCCACCAAGAAAACTCAGAAAACTCAGAAAACTCTCCTTAAACAACAGTTTGAAAACTTTTTAGCCACAACAAATGAGTCTTTGGACAGCATGTTCAATAGACTACAAAAGCTTTCAAGTCAGTTAGCCATTCATGAAGTGCTGATATCTCAAGAAGACTTAAACTCCAAATTTCTTAGGAGTTTACCCTCTGAATGGGCCATGCATGTCATTGTCTGGAAAAACAAACCAGATATTGATTACATGAGTCTTAATGACTTTTACAGCAACTTCAAGATAGTAGAGCATGAAGTGAAAAAGTCTACTAGTTCAAGCTCAGGGAATATGGCCTTTGTGTCTTCTCCCAGCACCTCAAGGATAGTAGATGAAGAAAAAGATGGTAGAGAAGAAGGTACTGCCAACACAAATTTTGGTACTGCCAATACTTCTAGTAGTACCAAAACCATTCTAGATGAAACAACTGGTTGTGCTTTCCTGACATCACAACACAATGGTTCCATATTGACTTTTGAAGATCTTCAAGAGATCAATGATGAAGATCTTGAGGAAATGGACATAAAGTGGCAAATTTCACTTCTTAGCATGAGGGCTAAGAAATTTCTGATGAGGACTGGAAAGAAGATTACCATCAATGGTAATGAGCCTGCTGGGTATGACAAGTCTAAAGTGGAGTGCTACAAATGCTACATGAAGGGTCACTACTCAAGAGAGTGTAGAAGACCAAAGAAGCAGGATGATAAGGGAAGAGGTTTTGAGAACAAGAACAAGGAAAGCTTTGAGAACAAGAGCAAGGCTGTGGAAATCACTGAGCCTAAAGCTATGGTAGCTATTGATGGGCTGGGTTTTGATTGGAGCTTTATGGGTGAAGAGGAGTCAACTTCAAATGAAATGGATTTAATGGCTTTCACCAATCCTGAGGTAAAAATTACTAAATGTTCTAATACTTGTGAAGTTTTTGAAGAGTTAGAAACTTTAATAAAACTTTATGATGAACTGAAAGTAGAACAAAGAAAAACTCATCAAGACCTAGTTAATCATAAGTGTGGTATGGCCAAACTTGAGAAGCAGATAATCCACTTTAGGGAAAATGAACTCACTTTTTCTGACACAAAAGGCATTCTTAATAGGGAAATATTTTTGAAAGATGCTAAAATAAACCTGTTAAGAACAGAGTTTGCTAAAGTGAAACTGGCAAAGGATAATATTCAACTAACTATTACCACATTAGAAACTGCTTCTGACTGTAATAGAAGGATAGTTGAAAATCAAATGAACAAGAGAATCAAATCTGGGATTGGATACAAGACTTTTCCACCTCCTTACAGAGGAATCCCTTGTCCCCCAGGTTTAGATCTTGCAGAATCAGGTTCACATGAATTCACCAATAAACCACTAGATAATGAGAAACCTGTAGAGAAAAGTGAACCTTTTGAGAGTGCTAGTGATGCTCCACCCTCTAAAAAAAATGCTCACTGATAAGAGCTCAGATGCTCCAATTATTGAAGATTGGACATCTGATGATGAGGAAAAAGAGACTGTTTCAAACAAAGGAAACAAAGTAGGACCACCCAGTCCTAAAAGTGTAGAGATTAAGACAAAGGCTAAAACTATTCTGAAAATAGTTGAATGTTGTGCTAAGTGTAATAGCAAACCTAGAGGTAGCCAGAGAAATTGGAACAATCTTAAGTCACACCAACTTGGTGATGATTTTGTTATGTACAATAAGGCCTGCTATTACTGTGGTAGTTTTAATCATACTCATGCTTATTGTAACAATTGGATTTCTGGGAGTACTTCAAGGTCTAAAACAAATGGAACAAACCCCAGAAAAAGTTTTGTGAAGTCTAACACACCAAAAGTTAATCATACTGTTAGACCAAATAAGCCTGTTAACTCAAAACCAACTACTAAGGGTGCAAGAAATACTTTCAAACATGCACCAAGAGTTGTGAAAAGTCCCATTGAAAAGAAATCTGTGGTTAAAACACAAGATTGGAGACCAAAACCAAAAGGTCCTGCTAGACCAAATGGTACTGCCAAAATTAGTACTGTCAGACCAAGGACCACAAAATGGGTTAAAAGGGAAAATGCTGTTAAGTCCTCAACATGTTGGATATGGAGACCACTCCAATCAAAAGGTGCATCAAAAATCCTAAAGAGGTTTGATTACATTGATGCACGAGGCAAACCCAAGTCAGTCATGGCTTGGGTACCCCAAGGAAACTAATATGTTTATATATGTGCAGGAACATTCAAATGATATTGCTGATCAAGGATATGTAGATAGTGGATGTTCAAGGCACATGACAGGCAACATGTCTTACCTCACAGACTTCAAATCATTTGATGGAGGATATGTTACCTTTGGGGGAGGAATCAAAGGAAAGATTACTGGTAAAGGTACAATCAAAACCAGTAAATTAGATTTTAAAAATGTGTACTTTGTGAAAGAGCTTCAGTTTAATCTCCTTAGTGTCTCACAAATGTGTGACAAAAAGAACAAGGTTCTTTTTACTGACAATGAATGCATTGTTCTTTCTCCTGATTTTAAAATTCCTGATGAAAGTCAGATTCTTCTTAAAATCCCAAGAAGGAACAATATGTACAATGTTGATTTAAAGAACATTGTTCCTAAGGAGAGTTTAACTTGTCTAGTAGCAAAAGCCTCATTGGATGAATCTATGCTATGGCATAGAAGGCTTGGTCATATAAACTTTAAAACAATTAATACAATTGTAAAATATGATTTGGTTAGAGGTTTACCCAAAAAGATTTTTCAAAATGACCAATCCTGTGTTGATTGTCTTAAAGGCAAACAACATAGAGCTTCTTGTAAGCCCAAGTCCCATAACTCAATTTCTCAAGCTTTATATATGCTTCATATGGACCTTTTTGGTCCTACTTCTGTGAGTAGCTTGAATGGTAAAAAATATTGTCTTGTAGTTACTGATGATTACAGCAGATTTTCTTGGGTTTTCTTTTTAAGAACTAAGGATGAAACTAGTGAGATCCTTAAGTCCTATATAACTGAGATAGAAAACCAAACTGATAAGAAAGTGAAAGTAATTAGATGTGATAATGGGACAGAATTTAAGAATAGGGTTATGGATGAATTTTGCAAAGAAAAAGGAATAAAAAGAGAATTTAGTGTAGCTAGAACCCCACAGCAAAATAGAGTAGCAGAAAGGAAAAATAGAACACTAATAGAGGCTGCTAGAACAATGTTAGTAAACTCTAAGTTGCCTATTTCATTTTGGGCTGAAGCTGTAGGTACTGCTTGTTATGTGCAGAACAGGGTTCTTGTGATTAAACCCCATAAAAAGACTCCTTATGAACTTTTCTTTGGTAGAACACCATCTTTAAGTTTTATGAGACCTTTTGGATGTCATGTCACTATTATCAATACCAAAGACCATCTAGGAAAGTTTGAAGGAAAAGCTGATGAAGGCTACATGATAGGGTATTCTTTGCAAAGTAAGGCCTATAGGGTGTATAATAGTTGCACTAGGCTAGTGGAAGAAAATCTGCACATAAAGTTTCAAGAGAAACTACCAAATGTTGCAGGCATTGGGCCAGATTGGCTTTTTGACATTGATAGGCTTTCAGAATCTATGAATTATGTGCCTGTTATAGGTACAAATACTAATGATAATGCAGGTTTTGAAGACAATGTTAAAACAGCTGAAGATCAAGATTACATCTTCATGCCAATTTGGAAAGGATTGGATTTATCTTCAAGTCATGAAGAACCTTCAAATACAGCAAATGAAGGTGTTGAAGATAATCATGGAACTCAGGGTCAAGAGAATCAAGAAAGTAGTACAGATGGAAATGGTACTGCCAGTTCACCAGATGGTACTGCCAGTTCACAAGTTGGTACTGTTGAACCATTAAATGTTCAATCAGATGATTCCTTACCAGAAGATGTGGGGATTGGCAATCTTCCACTTACCTATGAAGTTCCTACAACACACAACACAAGAATTCTCAAAGATCACTCCATTGATAATGTGATTGGTAGCATTGATTCTGGTGTTAGAACAAGAACTAAAGTCTTGTCTTCAGACCAAGAAGGGTTTATCTCATCTGTCTATGAAGAAAAGAATCATGAAGTTGCCAACATATGCCTGTTTTCATGTTTTCTCTCACAGGCTGAACCCAAAAACATTAACAAAGCCTTAGATGATTCAAGTTGGGTTGAAGCAATGCAAGAAGAGCTTCTTCAATTCAAGCTTCAGAAGGTTTGGAAACTGGTTGATTTGCCCAAAGGTCACAGGGCAATTGGAACCAAATGGGTGTTCAGGAATAAGAAAGATGAAAGGGGGATTGTGATCAGAAACAAGGCAAGATTGGTGGCCCAAGGGTATACTCAAGAAGAAGGGGTGGATTATGAAGAGGTTTTTGCTCCAGTTGCAAGACTTGAAGCAATTAGGCTATTCTTGGCCTATGCTTCTTTCATAGGCTTCACTGTTTACCAAATGGATGTTAAGAGTGCCTTCTTGTATGGTACTATTGAAGAAGAAGTGTATGTTTCTCAACCTCCAGGCTTCATTGATGCAGAATATCCAAACAAGGTGTATAGGGTTACCAAGGCTCTTTATGGTCTACACCAAGCTCCTAGGGCATGGTATGAAACATTGGCTTTCTATTTATTGGAAAATGGATTTCAAAGAGGCAAGATTGATTGGTATGTGCTAAAACACATACCCTTTTCTTGACCAAAACCGGACCAAAATAACCAAAAACCCAACCAAAATGCCAAAAGATATTGTGTTTTTGTGTTTTTGTATGTGCAGGGATGGATATCGTGAAAATTGACAAAAGACACAAGAAAATCAAGAAAACGAGCACGAGATACGGAAAGGCTCAGAACCGGAACCGGGAACAAAGAAAATGGTCAAAAAGGCATCCGAGGTCCTCCCACTATCAAAGATTGTCAACTCCAACCCTTAGATCATTTATGATAAATTGGCAGAATCGGTCCTTGCTTTATCAGAATTTACATATGTAGCCCTTGTCAATTTACTTATAACTATACACTAAATTGCCTAGCCCATTTCCCTTTTAACACAAACCTAGCCCAACATTAAAACCTAGCCCAACATTAAAACCCGAGCCCACCTTCCATCTAAATAAACCCGATCCGGTCAAATAATAAACTCCCGGGTCAAACCAAACCCACTCGGTCAAAGTTAAATAAAATAAAATAAAATAAAACAAACACACTTTACCTTATCTCTCTAAACCCGATCCCCTTTTTCCCCCACCCCCAATTCACCATGAACCCTAATTTACCCAAGCTAAAAATTACTACAATTAAGGGCTTATTAGTCAAATCAAAGGACTTCTAGAAGGATCAGAGTATGTCAGAAGGTGTCAGACTCGAAGAAACACACGCGGGGATGAGGTGGCAGCTCGTGATTGGTTAGAACACGTCATGATAGAGCAATCCAAGGGCTATGATAAGTGGGATTGATTTAGACGGCTTAGATGAGCTCCAAACTAACACAAACGCACACGGATCGCCAGCTTGGCAGAAGAGACCCCAAGCTCTCCTCTCGGCCTATAAATAGAGGCTTATTTCTTCTCATTTTGTAAGTAGTTGTAGTGTAGTGTTACTCTGCAGAATTGTAGACTCAGCTTTGTAATTTTCATTCACTCTTTTGTAAACCTTCAGTAGTATAATAAAATTTCAGTATAAGTTTCATTAATTCGTGTTCTCTTATTCACTTTAAATAGTTTTTAGCATAATCAGTTGTTTCAAAAGCTTATTTCTGTTTCATTCAGCTTCACAGAAGTTTAATTCAGCTTTTCTAATAGTAATTTCACTCTCATTTATTCTCATTTTTATAAAAAAAAAAATATATATATATATATAATATAAAAAAATGAATTCAATTACTTAAAATAGTTTGCAACCAAGCTTAGTGTAGTTTATACAAGCTCACATTAGCTTCCTAGCTTCTGTGAGGATTTGTCTTAGTTTAAATCAGATTTAGCTTCTCATTTCACCACTGGTCAACGATAGTCAAACTGGAGCAACAGTGGATATAATGGGGTAATTTGATAGTCCAATCAGAGAAATGGAAGTGATTGACCTATCTAAAAGATAGGTTTGGATCAAGTTTTATCCCTGTTCAGCTGGGATTGAGTATTGTGAGTTCTCATTTTCAACTTTTCATTCAATTCTATAGCAGTAGCTTAAGGTAGTTTAGAGTTGAGTTCATTGGTTAGCTGTTGTTTATTTTTGCTCATATGATCTTAACATTGAGTGAAAGTAGTGTTTACTTATTTTGCAAATTGTTTAGTTTGAAAGTTGTAGGTTGAATTTTAAGAATAAAACTCATGGCTGTTCTTGTAGATTTGATATCAGTAGGTTTAATTGGTGTTTGATGTTTGATCTGTGATTTTTTTTAGTGTACTATTGTTATATTGTGGCTGCTGAGTTCATGGTACCTTTTGAATGATCATATGTTGTTGAAATTAGTTTTGGATTTGTGATTTGAGAAGCTTGTTAGTTAATAGATTTGGTTAAAATCTGTCTAGTAGAGTTTCTGAATTGATAAGTTCTGTGAATCTAAGATTTTGGTAATCAGTGTTGTTGATAATTGTTAATCTGAGGATATTTGATATTAGTTAGTGATTAGTGATTGTCAGTTGTTAAGTGAGTTTTGAAAGAAGAAAAAAAAAAAAAAAAAAAAAAATAGTTCGGATTAATTTGTAAAACTCAGGAATCGAACCTGGGTAAATTTTTAGAGTAAAAAACGTTTTTAGTTTTTAAATTTTTTTCAATTCAGTCCTTGAGTTCCATTTTTAACAAATTTGGTCCATGTCTTTGTTTCAAATCGTTTTTAGCTTTATTAGAGTTTCCAAAATTGCATTTTTAGTCCCTCGTTTTTTATAAAACTTTATTTTCTTATATTTCTTTTAGAAAATCAGTTTTTTTTAATAAAATTCATTTTCGTCCATTAGATTTTATTTTTATTTTTATTTCTATTTTAAGTTTAATTTCACTAATAGATTTATAAATCTCGGGATTAGCCCGGGATTTGCATTTATTTGAATTTTCTTTGTGTGCATTTATTTTAATAGCGTAGATTGCTTTTAATATTTCTTATTATAGTGTAATCAATTCTCAAAAAAATAATCTTTCACGTCACTTATTCACTTCACATATTCACGACTCCGATTCGACAAATTCGCCGTCAAACCTTCGTTGGGAGAACGACCCGGGGAAATTGTATTCGTTACAATTTCTTTGGAAAAATAAAAATATATAAAAACAAATCAATAAAATGGCGCCGCTGCCGGGGAAGGCTTGAAACGAGTGCGTCGATTTCGTCCGTTGTTTTTGTGATTTGAAGATCCTTCCTTGGAAGTTATTGTTTTTTTTATAAAAATAAAAATACAAAAATATAATAATTAAAAAACACTTTTCCTAAAGTGTTTTCACCATTAATAATAAATCCTCCGTCTTCCGTTGAAGGAGGGCGGTTGTAAACCATTCCAAATAACAACAAAACAAATCGTGTAATTAATCGTTATCGGATTACTTTATTACTACAACCTAATCACGGGGTTTAAGGAAGCTTGACATTAAATTGTCGAGCTGAAGAAGGCGGGTTTTTAAGCATCTTCGGAGCTACCTTTGCCTTCCCGCCACGCTGCGCGTAGTTTTAAAGGAAACGGTTACGGTTAACGTAACGGTTACCAAAAAGAAAATAAAATCTTTTGTTTTTCAATATATTAAAAAAGCCAAAAATAATTCCCAACCAAAAATATAAAAAGATTTTTGATTTTCATTTTTGTTTCCTTTTTGGTGTATGAACACCCGCTCATCTTCTCAAAATCTTATTTCTCCATTATCAAATCCCGAAAGGGTAATTCGACACACACACCGTATTCATTTTCCAAACGTTGAGGAAATGAACGACAATCAAGCTCCTCCGGTGGAGCCTAATCAAGGAGCACAACCGGGCCCCGACCTCCGTCCGATGGAGGAACAACTTCAAACACCATTTAATGGTGTGCGAAGGGCCATTGTGATTCCCGACATACTTGCTAATCAATTTGAAATCAATCACGGGTTATTGAACCTCATCACTAATATCTCTTACCATGGGTTCGAGAGTGAAGATCCTCATATTCACATCAGGAACTTCACGGATATAGTTGAGACCATTAAGCTTAATCAAGTATCATATGATGCGATCAAGATGAAGTTATTTCCTTTCTCTCTTAAGGGAGCGGCTCGAACTTGGCTTGAGAAGGAACCCCCAAACTCGATCTATACTTGGGGTGACCTAGCTTCAAAGTTCGTGAACCATTTCTATCCTCCTTCTAAGATTTCTAATCTCCGCGCTCAAATTTTACGTTTCCAACAAGCCTTTGATGAATCGTTCAGCGAGGCTTGGGATCGGTTTAAGGAGTTGATTGAGAAATGTCCGAACCACGGTTTTTCGGAGCTTCATCAAATCGATACCTTTTATAATGGTTTGAGTCTTGCCGATCAAGATTCACTCAATTCAGCGGCCGGTGGAAACTTATTGGCTCGTAATATTCGAGAGGCATTCGGAATAATTGAAAACAAAGCTCGTGTGAGAAATTCAAGGAGCAAGCTTCAAACGTCTAGTGCTAATAGTAAGATCAATGAAGAAGTTATGAATGCTCTCGCCGCACTTAATAAGAAATTCGATTCATTTGTTATTGAGAAAACACCCAACCAAGTCAATGTTATTAATCATGGTTGTGAATTATGTGGTGGTCCTCATTCTTATTTCGAGTGTCCGGCCACCGGGGCTTATGGACACGAGAATGTGTATGCTACTAATGCGGGTGGTAATGGTTACCAACCCCAAGGTGATCGTAATCTCCTTAGCTACCGTTCAAACAATTCACTTGGACCACCACCGGGATTCAACAACCAAAGTCAAAATCAAGGTCAAAACCGTAATCAAGTGAACAATAATCAAAATCGTGCAAATAATGGTTTTCAAAACAATGGTTTTAATCAAAATCAAAACCGGGGTTTTCAAGAAAATCAGAATCAAGGGAATTTTTATGGGAATTTCAATGCTAATCAAGGAAATTTGAATCAAAATCAAGGGAATTTTCATAATCAAGGTTTCAATAACAACAACCGAGGGCAAAATTTTAATCAAAATCAAAATGTTGTTCCAAATCCGCCACCCTCGGATGAGATTCTTCGACAATTAATGCTTCAAAATCAAAATTTGATGAGAACTCAAGAGTTGTTAACTAAGGAAATGAGTGAGATTAAGAAACGTTTAAATGATCAACCCTCGGGTTCGGGTACTACTTCTCTACCCAGCAACACGATCGCAAACCCGAGGGGCGACGTTAAAGCGATCACAACACGAAGTGGTGTTTGTTATGATGGACCTACGGCTCCGACTACCTCTTCTTCTCTTCCTCCCAAGGTAGTCGCCCGTGAAACCGAGGAGACAACGGATACGACACTTCCTACTAATAACGGAAGGACCGAAGACATCCAACCTCCGGTTGTCCAATCGTCAAAAGGAAAAGGGAAAGTTGATTTTGAACAAGAGGTTCCCGTTAAGATAAAACTTCCGTATCCGTCACGACTTGATGAACAAAAGCACCATGATAAGAATACGCATCAGATGGAGAAATTCTATCAAATCTTTCAAGATATGAGTTTCGAAATTAGCTTTGCGGATGCTGCTCTTTTAATGCCGAAGTTTGCATCGATGGTGAAGAATTTACTGAGCAACAAAGATAAATTGTTTGAGATGGCAAAAACAACCCCGTTAAATGAACAATGTTTCGCGGTTCTCCTTAAAAAGCTTCCGGAAAAGCTAGGAGATCCCGGAAAGTTCCTTATTCCGTGCAATTTTTCGGGGATGGTTCAATGTTTCGCCTTGGCCGATCTTGGCGCTAGCATTAACCTAATGCCTAAGTCCGTCTGGGAAAAATTATCTCTCCCTGCTCTTACTCCGACCCGAATGACTCTCGAGCTCGCAGATCGATCAATTACTCGACCAATTGGAATAGCCGAAGATGTCTACGTTAATGTGGGAAAGTTCCATTTTCCGGCAGACTTTGTGATTGTCGAATTTGATGCCGATCCCCGAGTTCCTCTCATTCTCGGGAGAGGATTCTTAAGAACCGGGCGAGCGTTGATTGATGTTTATGATGAAGAGATTACCTTGCGAGTTGGTAATGAAGCCGTGACTTTCGATTTGGATCAAAACGCGAGATACTCCTCCAACGATAATTGCATGTCCGTAAACCGTATTGATATTATTGACGTCACTACAGAGGAGTATGCTCAAGAGATTCTCGGTTTTTCTAGTGGCAATCCCACTTTGGATTCTTCTTCTACCTCTATTGATGATTCTTCTTCGTCTACTATTTCTTCACCGATCATCTCCGACTCTTCCCCGTCCCTCACTCCGTTTGAGGGAGGTGATTTCTTTTTGGAAGAGGTCAATGAGTTTCTTGCTACCGACACATCTTCTTCACCAGAAGATGATGATTCTTATTATGATCCGGAGGGGGATATTCTTATGCTTGAACAACTTTTGAATGAAGACCCTACCCCTTTTTCCCCTCCGATGGACCTTAAAATGGCCGACGTTAAGGAAATTAAGCCGTCTATTGAAAATCCTCCGGAGCTTGAGCTCAAGGATTTACCTCCTCATCTTGAATATGCTTTCTTGGGAGATTCCGATACATTTCCCGTCATCATTTCAAAAGCTCTCAAAGATGAGGAGAAGACAAAACTCTTAGACGTGCTTAAAAAGCATAAAAGTGCCATTGCTTGGCAGATCTCTGATATAAAGGGTATTGACCCTAAATTCTGCACCCATAAGATCTTATTGGAAGATAATTTCAAACCCGCTGTTCAGCAACAGAGACGGGTTAACCCAAAAATCCATGATGTCATAAAAAAAGAAGTTATTAAACTCCTCGACGCAAGGATGATTTATCCAATCTCGGATAGCTCATGGGTTAGTCCGGTCCACTGTGTGCCTAAAAAGGGTGGAATGACCGTGATAACAAACGAAGAAAATGAGTTAATTCCCACACGTCTCATCACCGGATGGAGAGTGTGTATTGATTACCGAAAACTCAACGATGCTACCCGTAAAGACCATTTCCCTCTACCATTTATGGACCAAATGCTTGAGCGTTTGGCGGGAAATGAGTTCTATTGTTTTCTCGATGGCTTTTCCGGGTATTTTCAAATACCAATTGATCCCTAAGATCAGGAAAAGACCACCTTCACGTGTCCTTATGGAACATTTGCCTACCGACGCATGCCTTTCGGTTTGTGCAATGCTCCGGGCACGTTTCAAAGGTGCATGATGGCCATATTCCATGATATGATCGAGACGACAATGGAGGTCTTTATGGATGACTTCTCGGTTTATGGAAATTCTTTCTCCTCGTGCCTCTCCCATTTAGAGAAAATGCTTGAACGGTGTGAAAGCACCAATCTCGTTCTAAATTAGGAGAAGTGCCATTTCATGGTTAAAGAGGGCATAGTCCTCGGCCATAAGATTTCCAAATCTGGGATTGAGGTCGATCGAGCTAAAGTCGATGTTATCGCTAAGCTACCTCATCCCACTACCGTCAAAGGAATCCGTAGTTTCCTTGGTCATGCCGGTTTCTACAGACGATTTATTCAAGACTTCTCAAAAATCGCCCGGCCTCTGACCCATCTTCTTGAAAAAGATGCTCCGTTCATCTTCTCTCCCGAATGCATCGAAGCATTCGAGGTTCTCAAAAAGAAGTTAACCGAAGCACCCATTTTGGTTGCCCCCGACTGGGACTTGCCCTTTGAGCTAATGTGTGATGCAAGCGATTATGCTATCGGTGCAGTCCTGGGGCAACGCAAGTCCAAATACCTCCAACCGATACACTATGCTAGCAAGACAATGACCAATGCTCAATCTCATTACACTACTACTGAGAAAGAGTTGTTGGCCGTTGTCTACGCTTTTGAGAAATTTAGACCATATCTTGTCTTATCAAAAAGCATAGTGTATACGGACCATTCTGCTCTAAAGTATCTCTTAGCAAAACAAGATGCTAAACCGAGATTACTTCGGTGGATTCTTCTGCTCCAGGAATTTGACATTATCATTCGTGATAAAAAAGGAGCAGAGAATCTAGCCGCTGATCATTTGTCCAGACTGGAAAATCCTCATCAGAGTGTTCTCGAGAATAAGGAAATCACCGAGACATTTCCTCTCGAGACACTTGGAAAAATATCTTCAAAAAATGATCCGAGTACCCCATGGTTTGCTGATTACGCAAATTACCATGCGGGGAATTTTGTGGTGAAAGGGATGTCGTCCCAGCAGAAAAAGAAGTTTTTCAAAGATGTTAAACATTATTTCTGGGACGATCCCTACTTATTCCGGATATGTGCCGATCAAGTGATAAGACGGTGTGTGCATGGCCAAGAAGCCGTTGACATCCTCAACGCTTACCATAATGGACCCACGGGGGGACATCATGGTGCCAGCTACACCGCTAAAAAAATCTTTGATTCTGGATTCTATTGGCCGACAATCTACCGCGATGCCCACGACTTGGTGAAGTCTTGTGACTCTTGCCAACGTCAAGGAAAAATCTCGCAAAAAGACGAAATGCCTCAAAATGCAATTCAAGTCTGTGAGATTTTTGACGTGTGGGGCATCGATTTCATGGGGCCATTCCCGTCTTCACGAGGGAATAAGTATATCCTCGTGGCCGTCGACTACTTGTCAAAATGGGTTGAAGCTAAAGCGCTCCCCACTAATAACGCCCGAGTGGTTGTTAAGTTCTTAAAAAATCTCTTCTCCCGATTCGGAACTCCTCGTGCTATAATCAGTGATCGCGGTACTCACTTCTGCAATGATCAATTTGCAAAAGTTATGCTCAAGTATGGTGTCACTCACCGACTTTCTACCGCGTATCACCCGCAAACAAGCGGACAAGTTGAGGTTTCGAATCGTGGATTGAAACGTATCCTTGAAAGAACCGTTGGTGAAAATCGAGCTTCGTGGGCCGACAAATTGGATGATGCATTATGGGCTTTCCGAACCGCTTTCAAGACACCCATCGGGTGTACTCCTTACAAGCTGGTTTACGGAAAAGCCTGCCATCTGCCCATCGAGCTCGAGCATAAGGCATATTGGGCCTTAAAACATGCCAATTTTGACCTTAAGACCGCGGGTGATCACCGTAAGCTTCAATTAAATGAATTAAATGAGCTTCGGGATCAAGCCTACGAGAATTCTTTGATCTACAAAGAGAAAACAAAGAGGATTCATGACTCTAAGATTAAAAACCGCATTTTCAATGTTGGTGATCGAGTCCTCCTTTTCAATTCTCGGCTAAAGATTTTCTCGGGCAAACTCAAAACCCGCTGGTCTGGGCCATTTACCATCACTCAAGTTTTTCCATATGGAACCGTCGAGTTAGCTCAAAATGACGGTCCAAACTTTAAGGTGAATGGTCATAGGTTAAAGCACTATTTTGGAGGGGACGTACCATCCATGGTTGTCCCGGATCTCCAAACTTTCCCCAAGGACAACTAAATTCGGGGTCGAGTCAAGCTCATGTGACTTGGTTACCAAAAACAAGCGCTTCATGGGAGGCACCCCATGCTTATCCTTCTATCTTCTTTTCTATTTTCTAATAAGTGACGTGAGGAGGGCTCCCTCTTCTATATCTTGTGTTTCGTTGTTTTTCTGTGATGTGTCCAGGAATGCCCGATGATGAAGACTCTCGTGCTCATAGTTTCCTTCACGCTACTCGAGTTTCATCATCCGCTGCTTATCCGATATCCTAAAATCTTATCGTTTACATCTATCTTTTGGCATAATTAATAAACGGCCTTAGATTTTTGTAGGGATACCCGTACCTTTAAGACATTGAGGACAATGTCTCATTCTAGTCTGGGGGGTAATCTTGCGATTTGATTTTTGCCTTGCATTTTTGCTATTGTCTCGTGCAATCCCGTTTTTCCTCCAAAATTGAAAAAAAAAAAAAAAAAAAAAAAAAAAAAAAAAAATCCAAAAAATGAGAAAATTTAAAAATTTTTGTGCAAAAATATAATAAGTTTTGACATTTTTGTTGATTTTCCGCTGGGTAGAGTAGGAATAAAATTTTGACTTGACCGGGCGTGTTGAGCCCTAGCTTGTTCCCTTAACCAATGATGATCACATAAGCTTGTGCTAGTCTTGTACACAAGGAGCTGCTCTTTTGCGTGTTCCCGTACTTGACTTTATACATGCATGGCTTTAAAGCTTTCGCTAGTCTTTTACATAAGGAGCTAGAAAACGCGAATTCTTTTCAAGAATTTGCAAGTTTCTGTAACTGACTTTATATATGCGTGGCTGATTATCGGCTAAGTATTCACGAATTTCATTATTTGAGATTTTTAAATGTGCGAAGAGCGAGAAATGATAGAATTTATTTAGAAGTTAGATGCCAAACGTGGAGTAGTTGGTTCTCTTTAGAGCTCGTCGTAGGTACTTGTGGCCTTTTGCTCCCGTAAAATTGTTTCACTCCATATATTGTATAAATAATTAAAGATATTTAGGTTTAGAACGAAATTTAGTTCTCCATCTTCTTAAAAGAATTTTTGCTCTAAAGATTGGGTACACATCAAGGACCCGTATTGAGTGAATAAGTTGTAAAGTGCTCTTAGATTTCGGATTGAGATCGGACCTTGGATCCTTACTTCTAAAGGCGGTAAGGTCTTGGATTTAAACCGTGAAGGTTCGTTTTCTAAGGGTTACTATTGAATGTTTGATGATTTGGAAACACCCGGTAATCCCGAGGTATTAAGTTATTGAGTGAAGAAAAGTTTGAGTTAAAAAAAAAAAAAAAAAAAAAAAAAAAAAAAAAAAAAAATGTATGTTGAGATGTATGGATTTTGTGCTTATTGTGTTAGACAAGTTGATGGCACGTGAGGTGCATGTGAATGACTCTAGATCGGGCACATGAGTTGCACGTGATGTTTCTCCACAACTTATGTCTACATGTTCGTATGAGTTCTTTAGTCTTTGACGTATGTTATAACCTTGATGTGGACCTCATTTTTAAGGCAAACTTTCTTGCAAGAAGATGGAAAACTACTTAGCGTTTTAAACTTGATATCTTTATCGGAATAATAATTATAAAATCGAGAAGATTATGAAGAAATTCATTTCTCTCACAAAAATAAAATAAGTAGAAACAAAAATAAGAAAATGGGAGCGAGAGGTTCTTACACAAGTAACTTCCATGAGTAGTGTTGGCATCTAATTTCTAAGTAGGTTGTGATCTCGTTTATAAGCTTAGTTTGGGAGCATGTGAAAAATCAAGGACGATGAATTTTATCCTTATGGTCACTCCTCTATGAGTTGTGTTTCTACTCTATGACCCTAAAAATTATCGATAGATAATGATTGTCATCAAAAGCCGTCACTTGAAAAATACAAAAATAGAATAAAAGGAAAATCGGGGAGTTTTTATAACATTGCATGAGGACATTGCAATACTTAGTCTGGGGGATTTTGGTATGTGCTAAAACACATACCCTTTTCTTGACCAAAACCGGACCAAAATAACCAAAAACCCGACCAAAATGCCAAAAGATATTGTGTTTTTGTGTTTTTGCATGTGCAGGGATGGATATCGTGAAAATTGACAAAAGACACAAGAAAATCAAGAAAACGAGCACGAGATACGGAAAGGCTCAGAACCGGAACCGGGAACAAAGAAAATGGTCAAAAAGGCATCCGAGGTCCTCCCACTATCAAAGATTGTCAACTCCAACCCTTAGATCATTTATGATAAATTGGCAGAATCGGTCCTTGCTTTATCAGAATTTACATATGTAGCCCTTGTCAATTTACTTATAACTATACACTAAATTGCCTAGCCCATTTCCCTTTTAACACAAACCTAGCCCAACATTAAAACCTAGCCCAACATTAAAACCCGAGCCCACCTTCCATCTAAATAAACCCGATCCGGTCAAATAATAAACTCCCGGGTCAAACCAAACCCACTCGGTCAAAGTTAAATAAAAAAAAAAAAAAATAAAACAAACACACTTTACCTTATCTCTCTAAACCCGATCCCCTTTTTCCCCCACCCCCAATTCACCATGAACCCTAATTTACCCAAGCTAAAAATTACTACAATTAAGGGCTTATTAGTCAAATCAAAGGACTTCTAGAAGGATCAGAGTATGTCAGAAGGTGTCAGACTCGAAGAAACACACGAGGGGATGAGGTGGCAGCTCGTGATTGGTTAGAACACGTCATGATAGAGCAATCCAAGGGCTATGATAAGTGGGATTGATTTAGACGGCTTAGATGAGCTCCAAACTAACACAAACGCACACGGATCGCCAGCTTGGCAGAAGAGACCCCAAGCTCTCCTCTCGGCCTATAAATAGAGGCTTATTTCTTCTCATTTTGTAAGTAGTTGTAGTGTAGTGTTACTCTGCAGAATTGTAGACTCAGCTTTGTAATTTTCATTCACTCTTTTGTAAACCTTCAGTAGTATAATAAAATTTCAATATAAGTTTCATTAATTCGTGTTCTCTTATTCACTTTAAATAGTTTTTAGCATAATCAGTTGTTTCAAAAGCTTATTTCTGTTTCATTCAGCTTCACAGAAGTTTAATTCAGCTTTTCTAATAGTAATTTCACTCTCATTTATTCTCATTTTTATAAAAATAAAAAAAAAAAAAAAATATATATATATATATATATATATATATATATATATATATATATATATATATATATATAAAAAAATGAATTCAATTACTTAAAATAGTTTGCAACCAAGCTTAGTGTAGTTTATACAAGCTCACATTAGCTTCCTAGCTTCTGTGAGGATTTGTCTTAGTTTAAATCAGATTTAGCTTCTCATTTCACCACTGGTCAACGATAGTCAAACTGGAGCAACAGTGGATATGATGGTTTAAATTGATAGTTCAATCAGAGAAATGGAAGTGATTGACCTATCTAAAAGATAGGTTTGGATCAAGTTTTATCCCTGTTCAGCTGGGATTGAGTATTGTGAGTTCTCATTTTCAACTTTTCATTCAATTCTATAGCAGTAGCTTAAGGTAGTTTAGAGTTGAGTTCATTGGTTAGCTGTTGTTTATTTTTGCTCATATGATCTTAACATTGAGTGAAAGTAGTGTTTACTTATTTTGCAAATTGTTTAGTTTGAAAGTTGTAGGTTGAATTTTAAGAATAAAACTCATGGCTGTTCTTGTAGATTTGATATCAGTAGGTTTAATTGGTGTTTGATGTTTGATCTGTGATTTTTTTTAGTGTACTATTGTTATATTGTGGCTGCTGAGTTCATGGTACCTTTTGAATGATCATATGTTGTTGAAATTAGTTTTGGATTTGTGATTTGAGAAGCTTGTTAGTTAATAGATTTGGTTAAAATCTGTCTAGTAGAGTTTCTGAATTGATAAGTTTTGTGAATCTAAGATTTTGGTAATCAGTGTTGTTGATAATTGTTAATCTGAGGATATTTGATATTAGTTAGTGATTAGTGATTGTCAGTTGTTAAGTGAGTTTTGAAAGAAGAAAAATAAAAAAAAAAAAAAAATAGTTCGGATTAATTTGTAAAACTCAGGAATCGAACCTGGGTAAATTTTTAGAGTAAAAAACGTTTTTAGTTTTTAAAATTTTTTCAATTCAGTCCTTGAGTTCCATTTTTAACAAATTTGGTCCATGTCTTTGTTTCAAATCGTTTTTAGCTTTATTAGAGTTTCCAAAATTGCATTTTTAGTCCCTCGTTTTTTATAAAACTTTATTTTCTTATATTTCTTTTAGAAAATCAGTTTTTTTTAATAAAATTCATTTTCGTCCATTAGATTTTATTTTTATTTTTATTTCTATTTTAAGTTTAATTTCACTAATAGATTTATAAATCTCGGGATTAGCCCGGGATTTGCATTTATTTGAATTTTCTTTGTGTGCATTTATTTTAATAGCGTAGATTGCTTTTAATATTTCTTATTATAGTGTAATCAATTCTCAAAAAAATAATCTTTCACGTCACTTATTCACTTCACATATTCACGACTCCGATTCGACAAATTCGCCGTCAAACCTTCGTTGGGAGAACGACCCGGGGAAATTGTATTCGTTACAATTTCTTTGGATTCAAAAAGAAATAAAAAAATATATAAAAACATCATTGATCCAACTTTATTCATCAAAAGAACCAAGAAAGACATCTTGCTGGTGCAGATTTATGTTGATGACATTATCTTTGGATCCACAAACCAAGAGTTGTGTGTGGAGTTTGAAAAACTTATGCATAGTAAGTTTGAAATGAGTTCCATGGGGGAACTTACTTTCTTTCTGGGTCTCCAAGTGAAACAATCAAATGAAGGCATATTTATCAGCCAAGATAAGTATGTAGCAGAGATTCTGAGGAAGTTTCAGTTTGCAGATTCTAAGGTTGCAAGTACTCCAATGGATTCAGAAAAGGGTTACTCAAGGATGCTGAGGGTGAAGATGTGGATTTGCACAATTACAGATCAATGATTGGGTCCTTGATGTACCTTACATCATCAAGGCCAGATATCATGTTCCCAGTGTGTGTATGTGCAAGGTTTCAAGTAAATCTCAAAGTTTCTCATCTCACAGCAGTCAAAAGGATCTTTAGATATCTCAAGGGTCAACCTAGGTTGGGTCTATGGTATCCAAGGGAATCATCTTTTGACTTGGTGGCTTATTCTGATAGTGACTATGCTGGTGCAACCCTAGACAGAAAATCCACAACTGGTGGATGTCAATTTCTTGGCTGCAGACTCATATCATGGCAATGCAAGAAGCAGACAATGGTGGCCAACTCTACAACTGAAGCAGAATATGTTGCTGGTGCAAGTTGTTGTGGGCAAGTGCTTTGGATCCAAAATCAATTGCTTGACTATGGGTACAATTTTCTTAACACCATTATTTACATTGACAATAGCAGTACTATTTGTATCATTAAAAATCCAGTTCAACATTCAAAAACAAAACACATTGAAATCAGACACCATTTCATAAGAGATTGCAATGAGAAAAGGTTAATACAAGTTGTCAAAATTGACTCTGCAAATAATTTTGCAGACCTTCTCACCAAAGCTTTTGATTTAGGTAGATTTAAATACCTGGTAGCAGGTATTGGAATGATTAATCTTTGAAAAACATGTGTTTTTGTACATAAAATAAATGGTACTGGCTCTTAACATGGTACTGCTAGTTAGTCAAAAGGTACTGTCAGTTCATAATTGGTCCTGCTAGTATAAAATTTGCTCTGTTTTGTTCATCTTGATGCTTAAATGTTTACAATACTATAAAACAAGTGCTTTGCACTCTGTTCTTTTGGTCTGCAACTAACAAATTTCAGGTTACTCAAGTTGATAACAAAACAAGGATCATGATGTGGAGATGGTATTCAGTTCACCAAGTTTTACAAACTTAAGAGCTGGCTAGTCCAACAGCAAACGGCTATTGGTAAAGACACATCAAATCCGTTGATGGTTGATAGTTTACCAAAAACTATATGGTATTTAACTAACCATACTTTACAGTAAATAGTTGACTAGTCCAAAGCAAACGGCTTTTGGTAAAGACAAGACAAATCCGTTGATAGCTGATAGTTTGCTAAAAACTATAAGGGATTTTTGCTAAAATTTCAAAGATACTGCCAAGTAAAATTTTCTTTCAAAATCAAAGGTACTGGTAGTTCAAATTTTGGTACTGGTAGAGTAAAATGGTACTGCTAAATAACCGTTGAGTCTGTCAGTTAAAATTATAGCCGTTAGGTCTGGTAGTTAAAATTAGCCGTTGGGGTAATTCTGTAAATTTCTGATGTTTTCCTCGATTTAAGGGTCTGGTAATTATATTATATTTCTCATATAAAAGATCTTTTTAACCGCCTCTTCATTTACTTATTATAAATTTTCTCATAGTCAGTTAAAAGTAAATCTCTCATAATATCTTTACTCAATCCTTATCACAATTAACACTCACCTTTCATCTTCTACCAGTACCACAATCAAATCCCACCATCCTAATCAAGTTTTTCCTTAACCTTCACCATGGCTGATCTATTTTTTGTTAAACGTCACAACCAGTTAGCGTTTTTGGAAAAGTCAGAGGATAATGAATCTTTTCATCAAATAGTGGACTTTCTAAATCATTCTTACATCAGGTTTGCTCTACTTGTAAATCCCACTATTTATGAATCACAAATTTTACAATTTTGGGAAACGGCTAAAGTTAAAACTCTTGAAAATGGGGACCAAAAGTTAAAAGCCAAAGTGGATGGCAAAACCTTGACTCTTACCGAGTCATCCATTAGAAGACATCTTCGATTGGATGATTCAGATGGTATTAGTCAATTGCCTGATACTGAAATCTTTAAAAATTTGGAAAGAATGGGGTATAATGTGAATTCTAATAAACTCACTTTTCTTAAAAAGCATTTTACCCCACAATGGAGATTTTTGATCCATACCATCCTTCATTGTTTAAGCCAAAAGAAAACCTCATGGGAGCAGTTTAGTGGTAACATGGCTACAGCTCTCATTTGCTTGGCAACAAACAAAAAATTCAACTTTTCAAAACATATTTTTGAAGGATTGGTTAAAAACGTGGATAGCCAAACAAAGTTTTTGATGTATCCCAGATTTATTCAATGCATCATCACCAAATCAAAACTTTTGTTACTTCCCCCACACTCTCCTTATGAAACTCCAAAACTTTCACACAAGGTGTTTTCAAATATGAAAATTGGTTTTAATGGGAAAGAAGTACCACTTTTTGAGGAAATGTTACCACAAAATGCTGAAGAAACATCCACATCATCTGAATCATCATCACCAAATTCTTCACCTGGATACATATCACCATCTCATCATCCATCACCAATCCCATCACCAGTACCATCTGTAACAACACCATCACCATCATATCATGCATCACCATCCCAATCACCTCAACATCAAAGTCTGGATTCTCAGACTGTGAAGGAACTAAAGGAGAAAGTGCAGCTCTTGGAAAATGCTCTTCAAAGTCAGAACACAAAATTTTCTAAGATCAACACCAAGCTAGTTCAGAGGGTTAAGAAATTAGAGGCTGAAGTGAAGATGCTGAAGGGTAAAAGATCTTCACAGTTGGTTTTATCTAGTTCTTCAAGTTCAGATGCAGAAAGCATGGGTCTCTCTTCCAAAAAGGGGAGGATGGGTAGTTCAGAAGGTGAAGAGGAGGCTCAGTTTCAATTTCATGAAGGAACACAAGTATATGATGAAGAGCCTGCTGGTGCAGGGCAAGAGCCTGTTAGTGCAAAAGAGCCTGCTCAGATTAAGAGACTGTTGGCTATGGATTATAAAGGTACTGCTGAAAATGTTTACAAAAGAAAGAGGGAATCACAGCCTCAAGGGGGTTGTTTGTTCAAGGAAGGTTATTTGTTGCTGATGAAAAATCTGCTGCTCCAAGTCAAGAACCAACACCAAAAGAAAAGGGCAAGAAAATTCTGGTTGAAGATGAACCTAGGCCCAAAAGGTTAAAGAAAAGAGAGCAAGAACAGATAGCTTTTGATGAGGAAGTCTCCAAAAAGCTTCATGAAGAAGAAATGCAAAAAGCTTTAGAAGATTCAAGACTGCTTGCAGAAATGCAAGAGCAAAAGGATGCTGCTCAAATTCTTCTTGACACTCAAGCTGCTCAGGAAACATTTGATGCTCAGATGCAATGGATCATTGCCAATGATCCAATTGTGAGAGGTGAAGCTTCCATAATTTTGGATGACAAGAATCTTAACACTGAAGAGAAAACAGCACAGCTTGAAACTTTTATCAACAACAAATATAAAGAAGCAGCTCTGGATAATATTTTTCAAAAGATTCAAGAAAGTCAGAAGAAAGGTTTTAAGGTGGGCTCATCTAAGAAAGATCAAGTGATTTTCATGAAGAGGTTTCTAAGAAGTCAAGCTAATTGGACTGAATCTCAACTGAAGAAGAAAACTCATGATGAAATCAACTTCCTTTATCTTAATGCCTACAAGACATGTTACTTCAAGATCCCATCTGATGCTAAACCTTCAAAGAAAAAGAAAGGTGCTCAAAAGAAACAAGAAGCAGAATTGGATCCAGAACAAGTAAGTAAAATGATAATTGCTTTACCAACAATTATACATGCTGATCCAATTAGGTCTAGACACCCTATTATAGATTGGGAGATTCACCATGATAAGTCAGGAAAGGAATGGAAGATAACCAGGGTTGGGGGTCAAACTACCATCTTCAAAAATTTTGAGAATCTGATAAGGGCATGTGATAGAGCTGATTTAGAAGAGTTGTGGAATTTAGTTCAAATCAGGCTAAACACTAAGAATAACACTGATGTTAAGGAACAAGAACTTTGGGTAGAGTTCAATAGGATGTATGATCCTGATCCAAAGGATGTTCATTGGAAGTTTCCATACCATGATCCTACCACCACATGGGAATTCCTAAGTCTTAGCAGTGTGCATCATCTTTTTACACAAAGTGGGATTGAGCTCTTTATGTTAGCTGAAAAAGAGTATCCACTGAGCTATGAAGTTCTTTCAACCATGATTTCCAAGAGGTTAAGGTGTGATAAAGATGAAGAAAAGTTAGAAGTTGTTCAAAGTTTGTTGATGAGCATTTTTGAACAATGTGAAAGAAAAAGGAAGAATAGAGAGTGAAGTTTTTGGAAGAGTTCCCTCTGATCCTCAAGGTATGGATTTTATTCATAAGAAACTTGTTTATTTTAAAGGAAATAACAAGTTTAGGGGAGGATTGTTGGGAATAAAATGCTCAAGTCAAAGAGCCTGCCAGATGAAGTATTAGGTCTGCTAGTTCATTTTGAAGAAGTTGAAGATAAACTAACAGTACCTTCTGGGTGAGAAGGTACTGCTAGTTGAAGAAGGTCCTGCCAGTTTGAACGTCAAGTTGTTAGATATTTTATTTGTAGATATTTTAGTTGTATTATTAGTCTTTGTACATTGTAACACGTTAAGTAAAAGTAGTACAGTCTTCCATGTCGTGCAGAAGATAATGTTGAGTGTTTTACATTGGAAGTTGTAATAGTAGGTTAGAAAAGTCTTATTATCTTATTATAATGCAACTTGACAACATGTAAAAAGGGTTCCTTATCTATAAAAGGAACCCTTAGTCACCACCTTAGAAATATCTCTTCAACTATAAACTTTGTAATATCCAAAAACATCACAACCTCTCTAGTAACTTAGTTACAAATTCACAAATCCCTTTTACAAATCAAAGATTCAAGGTTACCTTTGTAATCCCGGTGATAGTTTAGATCACCCGTATTATCTCATAAATAATATTGAATCGTTTTGTGTTATTCACGTTGTGTTCATTGTTCTAAATAAATCATGTTTGCATATTCACCACCTTTGTTCCTTTAAGTGTGTTATAGTAAATTCCGCGTACTAAATCACATTCATTCCTAAATATCCCAAACACATTATTAAGATTAACATCCCAAGTGTTTGTATAATCCTTCACAACAACTATTAAGATATAGCATAATGGTATTTTTGACCAAACGAACTCGGTTGAATTTCACCATGGCTGGAAACAGAGTCGGTTGCATAGGAAGCGCTTTATTTCTAATCAGATGGATGAATTTTACTTTTTTTTCCCGTTTATTTCTTGGATATTTTTTGGCTTATTTTTCAAGTTCAAGATTTCAGAAGCTTCTTAGCCTTTCAGACACACGTGCACATTGTACTACAAATCAAATATCCACCACACATTGGAGTCAGCAGCGTCTCCTCATCTCATATACCCAATATTCGATTGTAAAACTGTCCCAATGCCAACATAGTTGGAAGGTCTTATTTCTCTCTCCAGTTCCTTTTGTTACTTCAGTTAGACTTTACACAATGGCTTGTGCTAGACGCATTGCTAGCCCATTGAAGCAACAAAAAGGAACTGGAGAAGAAAGGTACGATCAGGCAGCTACATTGAACATAATGTGTCAGTATTGAACATTTCATCATCATCTTGTATTCTTCGTTTGTTAATGATGAAATGTTCAATGTAGTACGAACGTTGCAACTCATCAATTGGTTGTAGAAACGTATAGTACGAACGTTTGTCGGCCCATTTTTCGCACTCTACGTTTTCCATCTCCTTATATCCCTAACATGAAATTGAAGGTGGGCTAAAATGGGCCGAAGAACGCTGGACAAAAAGTAGCCTAAAGAACATTGTATGAGGCCTTTATTTTTTTGGCGGCAAAACTAAAGCCATTTATTCAACGACCTATTTAATTTCCCTCAAATGATAAGAGTCGTCATATGACGTTAAGTGTCATCATTGTCTTTTAATGACATAAAAAGGCCTGCACGCATGCCGTTGCACCCGCCATGGCTGCAACCTTAGGAGGTTACCCTGCCAATATGCGGATGTTGTCGGCAATTAGACAATACGAACAGGCAAATAAATATACCTGTTGTAAACTGCTTGAACCAGCTGCGTTTTAAGATGCACATAAATAATCGGTTACAGAACCTTGGGTTGCAGAACTGCTGCAGCTATCATTCTTGTGCGACGTACCGCAACTCTTCGTCGTTCCTTCATTGATACCTAAACAACAATAACCATCAGCGCGTATATAAGTTTACCTGCAGCTAATATATTGTTTGCTTGAAAAAAAGATGGTTAATATTCACAAAGGTACAACCTAATTGTGGCAAATATATGATGTGCATAATTTCGTAAATCACCTGCCATGCATAAGCTGGTGTTAAATGTTCCAGGATATGACCGCGTCCTGCACAAAAGCATACTTAGTAACCAATTTGTATAATTATTACTATAAACTTGAATGTGACCAAAATCAAATTATCACAATTTCATAAGTAGAACAAAAGTAACGTCTATAAGCAAAAATGCGAGGAACGAAGAACTTACTGATGGTGAAGCCATTTCCAGCGATCATATAATAACACGGCCTCCTGCACAAATATAACCCGGTTTCAGTAACCATAATGGTATATGAATGAACATTAGCGAAACCGGTTTCAGGATATAAACCGGTGTATCGTAAAGTTACAATTTAATCAAAACATAGAAACCGAAAGGCCAACTTTTTTGTTACACAATCTAACTCCTCAAATCGGTTTCACTAAATATTTAATCCCACCTAAAAGCACCATCACAAACCGGTTTCACTAAAAAATAAAAACATAACAAAAACATAACAAAAAAAGAAAAAATTTGTGTAGAGGTTTCTGGTAAAAATTTGTGCGAAACCCAGATTTTCAAATAAATCAAAACATAACAAAAAAAGAAAAAGAAAAAAAAAAAAGGCAATTTAACCTCATCTTGATCATCACCAACCGGGTCAGAAGACGAACCTATACCACAATCATAGAATTAACCGATGTAATTAATTAATCGCCTAAATTGAATTTTAAGTGTTGTAGCAAATAAAATTATTAACAAAAGGAAAACCCACCACACTAACTTACATGACTGATAGCATTTCATAGGTGCCAAACATATTGTGGCTCATGACCAGATCTCAGAAAAATTTTGGAGATCAAGAAAAAATTTGTGTAGAGGTTTCTGGTAAATCAAAAATCACCATCACGATCCTGGTGAAACAGCTCACCAACAACAATACCAGCCACAGGTTTTGTATGTGTAGGTGTCTGGAAACTTCTGGGTGTGTCGCTATACTTATGAAACTTTGGACATCTACCAGTTGGGCCAAGCAACACGGTCCAAATTTAGCCCAACATTTTTGGCGGGAAACCGGCATGGAATACGACGTCGTACCCCATGACTTTTAAGTTATAGTATAATTTATGTATTTCAAAAGTTTTAAATTTATAAGACTAGAATTACCAATTTCTTTACTAAAACACTTGAGACAAGTATATCATTTTGTTTATAGTTTAGAATAGTAAAACCTAGGCGTCCCAAAAGATTTGCACGTTTTCCAAAGAAAGTTCGATAAATAACAAAGGTAATTTAATTTTCACTTATCAAATAGCAAAAACGAGTATGTAAAGTAATTTACCAAACGCTCTAAATTATTAGGATTTTATCAAAGATTAAAGAAATGTTTGGATAGGCTAAATCCACATGATTTCATAAATGAAGATAGTTCAAGGTTTTACACAAAACGGATGCATGCATGTTACAATTAACGGATAATTAACATAACAAACTTATCTACCAGTAGCACATAGAATTAACACAATTTATATCTCAAAATGAATTCACAAAAGGGAAATAATGTGAAAACCCGAGGTTCGTTGTCCCGATGAAGGTGTGAATGGAATTAGTGATTTCGGGATCGTGAATCGTGCAGTGAATGGTGAATAAAAGTGAGTGATAATGATTTTTAAACTAAAATGATGAAACATAAACTAAAAACAGTAAATAAGACAAGGGAAAATTCTATTCTAAGGCAAACGTAAGGGAAATCCTAAAAACGCGCGAATAAATCAAAAACTACGTACGAGCGCAAAATAAAAAGTGAATTTGGAGCAATACTAATCCTACGGGCATAAAAATAATTTTCCTACATTCTAAATGCTAAAAGAAAATTTTAGGAAAAATAATTTTTTTTTTTTTGACTTTTTAATTAATTAATATGAATTAAAAACTACATTTAAGAAGTAAAATAAAGAAAAATAGCAAATGATTGAGAAAAATTATGAAATTTTACTGGAAATTATTTTAAGCTATACTAAAGGTAGGAAAAATGAAAGGTTTGAAAAAGCTCAAGAGATAAGCAGAGAATAAGCTAAAACAGTTTAATGAAGCTAAAAGAGAATGAAGGTATAAAAATAAAATGATTGAAATATAACTCAAGCATAACTTGAGCATAACTGGTAAACGTGTTGTGTGGTGAGCTAGGAGGCCTGGGTTCGAGTCCCAGGTCTGCCTATTTTTTAAAGCTAATTTTTTTTTTTTTACTTTTTCTTTTTGGAATACAATAAGCTACTGAAAATAAGCTATTTTTAAAACTGGAAACTAATTTTGAAAACTATAAATAAGCTCAGATAAAGCTAAAAAGCAGAACAGTTGTCTAGAAAAGGAAATGAGCTAAGGCATTTAAACTAAAGGCTGTTAAGCTATTCTAATAAGCTATGAGGGACAGGAATAAGCTGAGATACACTAAGGGAATCTTAAATAAGCTATAGGAAACAAAATAAACTATATGGGAAAGAAATAAGCACTGAGAAGGGGATAATAAGCTGATAAGCAAAATTCAAAGGCCAAAAATACACAAGGGCTGTTGATGCAACAGCAGCCCTATACCCTACTTGCAGCCCTAATTAACCACTTAAAATAAGCTCTAAATACTTCAAAAAGCTGAAACAGATCTAGCTTATACTATGAACTAACAGTGCACCAAAAACTAGATCCTAATTACTTAATAATAAGCATAAAAATAAGCCTAGAAGAAAGCAAGTTGGGACAGCAGAGGGCAAATGTGCAGACTGCATATTGTGAAAATGGGTCAAGTGGGAATTTTGATTAATGAAGGTGAGATACCAGACAATTGAAAAGTTATATAAACTATATAGAACTGATTTCAAGCAAAGATAACAACTAATAATAACCTAATCTAGATTCAACAAGCTTAACTCATTAAAACAGTTTTAAACTAGAAAATTTAGAAAATTTCAGTAAAATTATTAGAAACTACTTGGAATCACTTAAAAACCTTAATTAAAACTAAAATAAAGCTGTATGAAATTTAACAAATGACCAAAACAAGGTTTGACCTCAAAAGTCAAACTGACCCAAACACTCCTTATATCTAAAAGTTGTTTAGAACTTTTTAAATTTTGAAAATGAAATAAGCACACTCTTAATCCAGTTACTATCAACTAACATTTCAAAACATTAATAAGCTGAGAAAGACTAAAATAAGCACTAGAAAATAGCAAAGAAGTAGTTTGACCAAACATTGACTTACATTAAAAGCTGAAAATTGAGTACAAAGTAAAACTGAAGATGGAAATTACACAAAAGCTGGAACTATAAGCTACAATAAGCTGACTAAAACTAATCTACCATTACACTACCCTATTCTAACCCTAAAAACCCTAACACCTCTAAATCGTGACTGAAGAAGGCTATTTATAGCCATAAGCAGAAGCTTCAAGGGTTCCTTTGGAGCTAATCCCAGCCCTTCAATCATCATATCATCATCATAGTTGATCTCAGCCCTTGATTTTGCTCAATGAGGTGTTTCAACCAATGAGGTTGCTTCGTTTGTCCATGCTGGCAATCCCTGGTGTTGTCAGACCATGTCACTCCTTCTAGAAGAGTATGTGAAGTACGAATATACCCTTAATTGTGGTAATTATCTGGATTGGGTAAACTAGGGTTCTAAGAACAGTAAAATTTGGGGAAAGGGTTTGGCGGGTTTTATTATTTTTTACTGGTAATAAATTATTTTGACCCGGGTTGTGTTTGTGTGTGGATCGGGTTTATTAATAAAGATTGGGCTGTTGGGTTTTAAGTGGGCTTGTGTGTTATTGGATAAATGGTTTTGGACTTTATAAAATCCGGTTAAGGTTTAAGATTATAGTGTTTTATTTTTGTTTTTGGTTTAACAACAAAAATAAAAGGACCAATTGTGTATTTACTGAAACTCCAGGGACTTATCTTGCCAATCTTTATAAAATAATCCAAGGCCATTCTTGTAATTTTTTGATTCTTTGAGGATCAAATCTGACATATGAGCATAAACCTTGATCAATTGCTTCCCCGGCTCCGGCTTTTGACACTTTTCCAAATCTCGTGCTCGTTTTGTCTTTTTATTTTGATATTTGTCCATATTTCATGATATCCGTACATGCATAGAAACAAACACAAAAACACAATATCTTTGGCATTTTGGTTAGTTTTTGGTTATTTTAGGTCCGGTTTTGGTCAAATAAAGGTATGTGTTTTAGCACATACCAAAATCCCCCAGACTAAGATATTGACGTGTCCTCACGCAATGTTATTTAAACACGTTTTTGAAACCAAAAATTTCCAATCTCTTTTTACTAACTTTGAGAAGTAGCAAAATTTTCAAAAGAGATTAAGAAATCTTAAGTTCTAAAAACTCTCCGATTTTCCTTTTTATTCTATTTTTGTATTTTTATCAAGTGACGGCTTTGTTGACAATCATTATCTTTTAATAACTTTTAGGGTCATCGAGTAGGAAACACGACTCATAAAGAAGTGACCATACGGATAAAATTCGTCATCCCTGATTTTTCACGAGTCCCCAAACTAAGCTTAAAAACGAAATCATTGTCTATTTACAAGTTAGATGCCAACAATACCCATGGAAGTTACTTGTGTAATTACCTATTGCTCCCATTTTCCTAATTTTCCTTTATTTATTTTATTTTTGGTGAGAAATGAATTGCTTCATATTTTCTCGTTTCGATAGATTTTTATTCCGATAAAGATACTAAATTAAGACGCTAAGTAGTTTTCAATCTTCTCTCGAGAACCGTTGCTTTGAAAATGAGGTCCACATCAAGGTTTTTATTTATATTTTGCATTTTTTATATTTTTTTTCATTTATCATCATTCTGTTTTTTTTTTTTTTATATCGCTAACTTTTCACTTGCGTACCCTAAACGACGGAGCTTCACGGTTAAGTTCCAAGACCTTACACTTTCCGGCATAAAGGATCCAAGGGCCGTTACAACGGAGTAATCCAAGACTCTAGACATTCCTGAAATGAGGATCCAAGGTGGTTAGACCAAGACCTCACACATTCCTGAACTAGAGGTCCAAGGTCCGGTGCAAGAGGGTAGCCAAGACCTAAACGCCTTCCGGAAATAAGGATCCAAGGCCCGATCTCGAATCCGTAGCTTAGAGCACTTAACTTATTATTAAACGTATTTATTAAGGAACCTTGATGTGTACCCAATTTTTAAAACAAGGATTCTTTTAAGAAGACCAAAAACTAATCATCGGCAAAACCTAACATCTTTAGTTATTCTTACAATTATATATTGTGAAACAATTTTGTGGGAGCAAAAGGCCACAAGTAACTTCGATGAGCTCTAAAGAGAACCAACTACTCCACGTTTATCATCTAACTTCTAAATAACTCTATCATTTCTCGTTCTTCGCCAATTTAAAATCTTAAATAATAAGATCCGCGAATGCTTAGCCAAATGGTTAAGGAGACAAGCTAGGGCTCAACACGCCCGGTCAAGTCAGAATTTTATTCCTACTCTCACCAGCGGAAAGTCAACAAAATGTCAAAATTTATTATATTTTTGCAAAAAATTTTAAATTTTCTCATTTTTTTGGACTTTTTTCAATTTTTTCAATTTTGGAGGAAAAACAGGGTTGCAAGAGAAAACGACAAAAAATGCAAGGCAAAAATCAGATCGAAAGATCACCCCCCAGACTAAAACGAGACATTGTCCTCAATGTCTTAAAGGTAAGGGTTCTCTTACATAAACCTAATTTCGTTTATTAATTATGCCAAAAGATAGATGTAAAACGATAAGATTTCAGATATCGGATAAGCAACGAATGATGAAACTCTTGTGGAGAGAAGTGAACCACGAGCACGAGAGTCTTCATTATTCGGGCAAACCTGGATGTACACAAAAAACCACGAAACACAAGATATGGAAGAGGAAGCCCTCCTCACGTCACTTATTAGAAAAGAGATAAGAAGATAGAAGGATAAGCATGGGGTGCCTCCCACGAAGCGCTTGTTTTTTATCGAGTCGTATAGCTTAGACTCGCCCCGAATTTATTTGTTCTTGGGGGAGCAGGTGGAAAAGAAAATCTCCATCGGACTTTCGTTCAAGATGTTTGGATAAACATTGAAGCATATGAAAGTTCCACTCCGATGAGATACCCACGGCTTAAAAGAATGAGAGATGCCGGGGTCAAAGATGGTGTCTTCACTCCCGAAGGAGTGAAGGAGAGGAGAAGTCACCGGATAGGTGAAGAAAGGGAGAAAGATCTTTATCAGAATGGGAATCCATTCTTCATCAACAAAAACCTCGGGAGGGAGGGTCGGGATGATATCATCGATAAGCAAACTCTTAGGATAGAGTACATCTCCCCCCGGGTCAGGATCTTCATCAAAAGCAAAGTAATCATACTCTGGAGGAGATATGATAGGAGCGAGTTCATCGGAGAACTCCTCATGAAGAGAATCAATCATATGATGAGAATCTGTGAACTCAAGTTCCGTCACGGACTCATCACTCTCCTCCATCTGAATATCAAAGATTGGGTTATCAGAAATCAAAGTAAACTCAGATTCGAACTCAAACAGAGGGTTGGTGATAGTCATTTTGAAGGTTTCAGGAACAAGGTCATCAAATTTCTTTAGTGGATTGATTTCAACTTCCTTCGGAGGGAGAGAAAGAGATGGTTCTTGGTTTAATAATTTTGCAAGTAAAAGCATATCTCCCTCCGGATCAAGACAAGAATCATCAATTTCCGGCGAAATTGATTCATCTTTAAGACAAGCATCGATCTCTTCCAAGAGATGATCACTTCCCTCAGACGGAGTGAGGGAAGGGGAAGAGTCGGAAATGATAAGCGGAGTGGGATTGCCACTCGGAGGTTCATCTGATATTTGAAGATCTGCAGGGGCACTGATTGTTAATTTTGGTCAAAGGGTTCACAAGCTAAACCTCTTCACGAAGAAAAGTCAACTCGCGACGGTTTAACCGTAACACAATCAATTGTAATAAACCGGATAAGCGTATACCCGGGTCGTAGTCCCAACAAGGTGTGAAATTGAGGATATCGTTTGAGGTTTGGTATTAAAATGCTTGAAAAGACGAGGGTCACTTGGGTTACTACGGAGTAATATCTACGAAAACGAAAATAAAATAACGTAAACCGGAAACTAATAATGAGTAAAAACGTCAAATCTTATAAAAACTAATCCTACAGATACCAAAATAATTTTCCTACGTCCTAAATGACAAAAGAAAATTAAAAAAAAAAAAAAAAAAGAATTGTATTTTTTTGACTTTTAAATAATTAAATACGAATTAAAAACTAATTTAAAAAGAAAAATAGATTAAAAATACTAAATGTAAATGGAAAAATCTGAAATTTTTTCTAAAAATACTTCAAGTAATACTAATCCTAGGAAAAATAAAATGGTCCCACAGCTTATAGAAATAAGCTGTGAATTAAGCAGTTTAATAAAATAAGCTAAATAGACTAAAAGGTGTTAAGAATTAAATAATGCAATCCATAACCAACAAAAGACCCTAGGACAAATGGTTAGTGTGTTGTGTGGTGATGCTGGAGGTCCAGGGTTCGAGTCCCAGTTATGGAATTTTTTTTTTTTTTGCAAATTATTTTTTTGTTGTTTTTCTTTTTAAAACTCAAACCATAAGTGAAAATAAGCTAAGTTAAAAACTGACAATCTTTTTGAAGTTCAAAAATAAGCTCAGAATTGGCTTATGTATCAGATCAGTTTGGAAAAGAAAAGGGAAATAAGCTTGAAATGCCAAATAAGCTACTACAAGCTACTAATAAGCTAAAAACTTAGAAATAAGCTACAATCCAACTAAAAACAAGAATCCAATTCACAATGAGCAATGAATGACAGAATTAAGCTCTAAATAAGCACAAAATAAGCAAAAATGATCATGGGTCTGCTGAGTGTGCAGAGTAATGCAGTTTCAAATGGGCAACTTTGAGGCAATGAAAAGTGGTGAAATAAAATTCACAAAAATTAACAAAAATAGGCAACAAGTAGGATAGCAAGCAAATAATCTCTGTACCAACTTTCAGCTTATAACAACTAGAATTGAGGAAATTAAAATTCAACAAGAAAGGGCTGAAAATGGAAAATAAGAAATTATGCAGACTGCTATAGTGACTAGGGCTGATATGGGTGAGTTTCTTGGATTTGACTAACAAAGGTACAATACCAGACAACAAAAACATGCACTAACCTATTTGAAGCATATTTGAACACCTAAATTGCCTTCAAACCAAATTACCCTATATGATCTATCTTAAACTGAGTTAAACTGCAAATTTTAAATTATTAAAGCAAAGTTTACAAAACTACTTGAAACTGATATAGATCACTAGTATACTACTCCTAATTACTGATTAAAGCTTTTTAAAACTTAAATTTTGAACCTAAACTAACTTTGACCTCAAAAGTCAAATTATGCCAAACCCCCTTTTATGGGTCTGTTCTGGGTTTTCTAACTGATAAGGGCAAACTTGAAACAAAGCTATAGGAACTGATATAAAGCAATATTGAGGGCAATGATAAACATAAAAGTAAACCAAAGATAAGCAATAAGCAGAAATTTAAGCAATAAGCAAGAAATAAGCTAAAATGGTAAATGATGAAGCGAAAAGTGTACCGCTTTTAGGGGGTCATTTAAGCCCTAATCCGCGATTATATGATCAAATATTGCCCTAAATCGTTTCTTTTCTCATTTTAGGTACTTGGGACGTGATTTCTGGAATATGAAGCATTTTGGAGCTTTTTGGACGTTTTTATGCTCAAGAATGAAGAAAACAAAAAGACCAAGGAAAGTCAGGATTTTACACCTGACGGCGTCAGGCTTTGGATGCTGACGCCGTCACTTGAAGATGAAAGTGGTGGAATTATACACGTGACGCGCCAGAAAGTTTTACATAGGAAGTCTGACGGCGTCACGTGTTAATGGAGGTAGGCCATCACGTGTTAACTAGTCACAACTTGCGCGCGCGGTAGCTGTTACTATTTTGGCCATAAAATCTTCATACGAACTCGGATTTAGGTGATTCAAAAGGCCACGGATTCGGGACGAAATGATCTACAATTTGGTGAAGAAAAGTTGGTCTTGACGCCGTCAAGGTTAGTCTGACGCCGTCAAGACGGGCCGGGCAGAAAAGTGCTTATAAATACAACCTTATAACTTCATTATTTGTAAGCCCTAAACCCTAAGTCCGATTCTAGGGTTTAGGTAGGTGTTTTTCCAGCAACTTAGAGGGTTTCAATCACTTCATAAACATCAAATATTGGTTTGTTGATTCTAACTTAATTATGTCTTTCATTATTATGGTTGTTTGCCCTTCATTGATCATGCTTTGCTAATTCACCTTGTGTCTACTTATGATTGTGTAAAACTTGTATATAATTAATTAGATCTTATTGATTCCTTATTGATGTATGTGTCTATCGTCATCAATAAAGGTGTGACACTTCAATAGATCTTATTGGTTTAGCTTATAATTCTTGTTTCCTATTGTCTCTTGTTTGATTGGGTGATATCGATGTTAGGCTTAAGAAAACTGGCTAACCTCCTATACGGTAACTTGCTTGAACGTCTTAAGAAACATGAACCAATGCGTACTAGGTTTATTTGGTTGTATTTAATGCATGAGTGAATTCTAGTGATCCCATGTTAGGAGCTTCTTAGCCGGCTCGACATAGGAGTGAAGTAGGAGCTTATAGAGTTGGGGAAGTACGTACGCCACCCCACGAATGATATTAAGGAATACAACCCGTCAATTAAAACAAGGTGTGACAATTCAATAGGTAGAATTGGATAGCTAGCAAGGAGTAACATATCATAGGTAGACATGCTTCACTTCCCTTGTAAAACCCTAGTTTACTTTCCTTCACATTAGTTTAAGTAGTAGTTTTTGGGTTAGTTGATTAGCAACTAATTCCGCCTCTCCTTCCAAAACCCGAGATTTTACTTGCTTTTCATAAAATATAAAAATACAAAAAGAATCATCCCTCACCTCTAGACCTAGTAGATAAATTTCAATCCTAACGAACACTATTCTTTGAGTTGAACGATCAATCCCCCGGTACTTGCCACTTCACTATACTACATCGGTCAGGTACACTGCCTGGTGGGGATTGCAAGCCTCTTGAGATCCCTCGAGAGGTAAAACCTGTTGTAAGGTCGCAAAACCACGCATCAAGTTTTTGGCGCCGCAGCCCGGGGAGTAGTTATTGCTTAGGTTGAAATTTTATTTTTATTAGGTCTACTCATTAGATTCCTATCTAGTGAGATTTTTATTTTCTTTTTATTAGCTTTCTAGTAGTCTATCTTTTCTTTGTGTCTTTGTTCGTAAAAACCTTTCCATTGACTCTTCCGTTCACCAATATGGAGTACGCGAACCCACCATACTACCGACCACGAAATCCATTTGCCCCTAATGACATCTTGATGTTCAACCAATATCGAGATGAACCCATATATGATGCATGGACTCGTTTTAAAAACTTACTCCGAATAGTCCCTCATCATAGCTTCGATTTAGCATCCCTAACCCAAATCTTTTACGATCGTGTCGACCGATATGACCAAATGTGCATTAACGATTTTGCCAATAGGGACCTTAGGGAATTAAATGCTGAAGAAGCATGGGATACCATAGAAGATTGTGCCCAATATTATTATAGAGTAGACAACCCAACAAACGTTAGTACAAGTCAATTGACCACAAATTTCAAGGATCATGAAACATGTTTGTTTGGGGATGAGGGTAGAGTTGAGCCACCTAGTTGCATGTCATGGTTAGGCACTACCATAATACAGGATGAACACATAGGTGATCTTGACACAAGGAATGATGAGGTAAGTAACATAAGCCCGCTAAATACCCCACAAGTCCTACCATCATTTGAGGCACACACACCGCCCGTGACTTACCCGAAAGAAGTAGAAGTGACTTTAGGAATCCCAATGGAGGTAGAACCCTTGGACCAAGCACAACTAGAGGATATAGGTTTGAACACTTTTAGTGATGACCTTACTCTTAGTTCTAGGGAATTTCCTAGTGTTGATGAACCGGAACCTCAACCTTTACACAACTTTCCATCCTTAGATTTACATCTAGGAGACAAAAGAGGAACCGACCCACCCATCAACCCTTATTATCCGGGTAGTTTTAGGATGAAGGAAGCCATTCACTCACCCCCTTCACCTCACGTGGCATATTTCCACCCTAAGGGTGTGTATCGCTACTTTCACCCGCACTTAATCCTAAGTGTAAGGAAAACCTCCCCTATTTTTGTTAAATAAGGGTAGAGTCAGGCTCGTGACTCGAACAAAAACAAGCGCTTCTTGGGAGGCAACCCAAGCTTTATTTGTTTAATTGTTTGATGTTTTTATTTTATTTGTTTGTTTGTGTCATATATGCTTAATCATAATTGTTTAATTTTCATGTTTCGAATAATTTGTGAAAATGCTTTATCTTGTTTTTAACCTCGTCTTAATTGCATATAAAGGTATTTTACAAAAAGATAAGTGTAGGGAAGCTTATATTTTGTTAAAAAGGACGAAATTTGAACATGAAAAATTCACAATTTATGATTAGCATATATACTATCTTATTTATGTGTCAATACTTGTGGACATGTTTTATGAGTCCCTATTTGTAAGTCATCCCGCAAGTATCCTATCCTTTTATTGTTTTGTTTTGTTTTTATTTCTAAGTCTGGAAATACATCTAGTTGTGGTTTTTCTTTGTTCGGTTTGATGCTTTGGTTTTTGTGTTTGTTGGTTACAGGTATTATTGGATAAGAAGATGTACGTGCAACACATCAAGAGGATGATTAGATTTCTGGAGTGAAGCTTATCATGTTCATTCTCTTGGAGGGAGATTTAACCATATTATCACATCATCCATACCGAGCGAATCAGGGGAGTATTAGTTTCTTCCATTCTCATTTATTTTTACTTTTACATCTTTTGTCTAGAACATTGGGGACAATGTTCGGATTAAGTGTAGGGAGGGTAAATTAGGATGCCTTAGAAAATACAACTTCGCTTGATTTTTGTTTTGTTTAATACTGAATGTGTAATAAAGCCAAGAGAAATATTGGTTAGGGCAATTTTAGCACCAAATTTAAAATTTTTTACAACATATAGGAGTGAAACTTTGATTTTAATAAGCGTCTCATGGATAGGGAATTGTATGACTAGCACAAAAACCATACCACTCAAAAATTTCCACCCCAAATATGTGAGGTTCGCCTTTAGATCTTTAGGAAAAAGCATTCATTGTTGGTGCTTATGAGTGTACCGGTAGTTTATAGATTCTAGAACTTGCGTTTGTGATGCATACTGAGACCGCTAGTGAAGCGAAAAGTGTACCGCTTTTAAGGGGTCATTTAAGCCCTAAATCGTATTTATTTGATCAAATATTGCCCTAAATCGTTCCTTTTGTCATTTTAGGTACTTGTGAGGAGAAATCTGGAAAAGGAGGCATTTTGGACGTTTTTGGAGCATATAAGTGAAGAAAATGACAAAGTCTCAAAAATCGGCTGGAAGTTACCTTTGACGGCGTCAGGATTATCTCTGGACGGCGTCATGGCTTGGCAAAAGTGGTGGATGTGAAATTTACTCATGATAAGCCAGTGAAAATTGCATGGGAATTCTGACGGCGTCACCCTTTAATTTGATCAAGGTCGTCACGTTATAATTTAAAGAGGGACGGCGTCACGTTCATAGTCTGAGGGCGTCAAGCCTTGATAGGCCAGAACGGATTTTAGAGAGCTAAAGAGGGACGGCGTCAAGAAGGTCATCCGGGAACCCTAAAAGCGGCGAGGTGACGGCGTCACACTCCATAACGTGACGCCGTCAGATATAAAAATCTATATATAGTTTTGCAATTCTTTGTCATTAGTGTGGAACTTATTGTGGAACTTATTGGGGAACTTTGTGTGTGAAAACCCTAGGACGAATTTGGCAGCTCTTTCAAGGCTTTTTGCCTTGAGATCTTCCATGTTACATTGAAGATAAGTTATCAATTAATCATTCAATATGTCTATGTGTTGTTTGATTCTATCTTATTCTTGTCTTTTGTTTAACATGTTAGGCTAGATTTATCTTGTGTTTGCTTAGATCTAATGAAACCTAGCTATTGATTATTGGTTATTAGTGTGTTATTAGTTGTATTGGATGATTGTTTATCTATGTTAGGCTTAAGAAAACTGGCTAACTTCCTATTCGGTAACTTGCTTGAACGTCTTAAGAAACATGAACCAATGCGTACTAAAGGTTTTTATGGTTGTATTTAATGCACAAGCGAATTCTAGTGATCCCATGTTAGGAGCTTCCTAGCCGGCTCGACATAGGAGTGAAGTAGGAGCTTGTAGAGTTGGGGAAGTACGTACGCCACCCCACGAATGGTATTAAGGAATACACCCGTCATCCACGCAACTAATACACACTAATCAACCGGTAAAAGATAGTTAGGGAGTAAGGAAATCTAAGTAAACACATTTCCCTCCACATAAGTTTTCACCAACATTTTCATTTTTGTTATTTTATTTTATTTGCATTCATAGTAATTTGGGTTAGTTGACTAGCAACTAATTCCGCCCACTCTTTCAAACCCGAGATTTTACTTGCTTTCATAAAAATATAAAAACACAAAAAAGAATCTTCTCTCACCCTTAGACCTATTAGAGTAGTTTTTCATACCTAACGAACACTATTCCCTGTGGAGAACGATCAATCCCCCGTACTTACCACTACACTATACTACATCGGTCAGGTACACTGCCTGGTGGGGTTGTAAGCCTCTTGAGATCCCTCGAGAGGTAAAACCTGTTGTAAGGTTGCAAAACCACGCATCAAGTTTTTGGCGCCGTTGCCGGGGAATAGTTATTGTTTAGGTTGAATTTTTTATTTTATAGGTCTACTCATTAGACTCCCTTCTAGTGAGATTTTTATTTTATTTTTCTAGTTCTTCTTTAGTCTATCTTTTTCCGCTCCGTCCATTGCTCAATTCTTCCTTGGCCATCATGGTAAACGAAGATTTCTCCAATCTCAGAGTCACCAGGAGTCGTAGTTCACTAAGCGGCCTTATTTCACCCTACGCAGAACCTGATAGGGAAATGCGATGATTAAGGCGACTCTTTGCAACACCTGAATCATCTGGCTTTGCCATCAACTTTGATGATGCCCTCTCCGAGGAAGAATCCAATCATCACTCTACACCTCCTAGCCCTCAACCCAATCACGATATGGAGGTTCCCGAAAACCCAATTCCTAAATGCCTCAAGGACTACTCTTCTCCCACCCCACGTGGTTTTTCCAATGCTATCGTTTTTCCAAATGAACGCACGGATGGGGTCTTGCGTGCAACCGATATTTGGCTGGTCCAAAGTGTATGCAAGTTTCACGGATTGAAAACTGAAGATCCAATCCAACACATCAAGGACTTCCTGAAAATAGTGGATACCCTCCATACGGACGGAGCCACTAGAGATACCTCCCGGTTGCGATTCTTTCCCTTCACCCTTCATGAAAAAGCCGGAGACTGGTATAACCAACTTCCCTCCGAGTCCATTTTCACATGGGAACAGCTTGTCTCAAAATTCTACGAGAAATTCTTTCCAATAGGAAGAACTTCAACGTTAAGAGACGAAATCTTCCGCTTCCATGTTGGACCAGCTGAACCTATTCACGAATCCTGGATCAGATTTAAAGATCTGATTAGACAAGTCCCTCACCATGGCATTGAACTCTGGCTTCTTGTCCAAATCTTTTATGATAGTGTCCCTAAAGGCGACCAATTTGGCATTAATAATTCGTTAAAAGGGAAAATAGCCAACCTAAGCGCTGAGGAAGGATGGAATAGAATTGAGGAATACGCAAATGATCAAGACGATACCTGGGATGAACCCGATTCGATCATGAGCATTTCCAAGATCATGAAAGAGCCTCCTTTTGCTAGCCGGTTGAGTAGAATGAATGATCAAGTCTCTTATTTAGACAAGTCACAACCAACTAAACGGTTGTCAAACCCATACTTGATATGTGACCAATGTGGTGGCCCGCATGAAGTGGAAGAATGCGAGGATAATACCACCACCGAACAAGCATGCTTGTCAAGCCACGACATCTTCGATGATCCTTCGCTCTTAACTTTCTACCAAAACAATGATTTCACCCCTTGGGGAAATCTTGTGAGAGAAGAGGGAGGAGGAGAATATCCTAACTATAAGGTTAGGAGCACTTTTGAGGATGATCTTGGGCATTTCACGTTTGAAAAGAATCTGCAACTAAATGGTCTCGACAACCTTATCAATAGCCAACAAAACGACATGAGAGCCAAATTCGCAGAACTCAACGCCACTCTCGACGGCCTTGGCGAACCTCAAAGAGATCCCTTACTCGCCATCACCACTCGTGCTGGAACAACTACTAAGGACCCACCTTACCCAGCTCAACAATCTAACGTCATGGAACCCAACACCCCTCATGAAGAGAAAGATAATGTGAACGATGAAAATCCCGAACAAACCCCTCCGGTAACTCCCTCTCCACCTACTCCAACCAAACAGCCCATTAAAGTCCCATACCCGTCCCGTCTCAAGAATCAAAAGTCGAAAATGATAATAAAATATTCTTGTCATATTTGAAGAATTCAGTCGTCACCATACCCCTTCTTGATGCATGTTACCATATGCCCAAATATAGTACATACTTCAAGAAGTTGCTAACCAACAGAAAAGGGCTCGAGGGTCTTGTAACCTTAGGAGAAGAATGTTCTGTGGTGACTCATCGAGGGCTGCCAAAGAAGGTGGACGATCCAGGTAGTTTCACCTTGCCCTGCTCAATAGGATCTCTTTCAGTCAAGAATGCTTTGGCCGACTTAGGAGCAAGTATCAATCTTATGCCGCATTCCATGTTCGTCAAATTAGGGTATTCTGGATTGAAACCTACCCGTATGAACATCCAACTAGCCGATAGATCAGTCAAATACCCCTTAGGAATATGTGAAAATGTGTTGGTTAAGGTAGGGAGGTTCAAATTTCCAGTTGACTTCGTCATCTTAGAAATGGAAGAAGATGACCTAGTGCCTATCATTCTGGGGAGGCCATTCCTTGCAACTGCTCGTGCTGTTATTGATGTTCACGACGGCAAACTGACCTTACGAGTAGGGGCCGATAGCTTAACCTTCGACATCAAGGACACAATGAATCTTTCTCTCGAAGCAGATAATCAGCTGTATTTCATCGAAGAAATCGATGAACTATCCGACGAGATTGACAATTATATAGATGAACAGATGGAAGCTGGTTGGTTGCGAGATGAAGCTTTCTTACCCATCTTTGAGGAAGAGAAGACTATGGATATAAACGCAGTCTCCTTCTATCCCAGACAAGAGATCGAACAGCTTGAGCTTCGTAAACCCGAGAACAAACTTAAACCCTCCATCATCGAACCACCTGCGGTAGAACTCAAGGAACTCCCGAACAACCTTGAATATGCTTTCCTCCAAGGGGAAGATCAACTTCCGGTAATCATAAGCTCTTCCTTGAAAAGTGAACAAAAAGATAAACTCTTAGGAGTTTTAAAAAAATATAAAGGAGTTATAGCATGGAGTGTAGCCGACATCAAGGGGATTGACTCTACTTTCTGCACGCATAAAATCCTCATGGAGGAGGATTATAAACCCACCGTGCAGCCTCAAAGACGAGTAAACCCCAACATTAAGGAAGTCGTGAAAAAGGAAGTCATTAAGCTCCTAGATGCAGGGCTAATTTATCCAATTTCCGACAGTCCATGGGTAAGTCCTGTACAGGTTGTACCAAAAAAGGGAGGAATGACAGTTGTAAAGAACGATAAGGATGAGTTAGTGCCTCAACGAACAGTAACTGGATGGCGTGTGTGCATCGATTATAGGAAGTTGAATGATGCAACCCGAAAAGATCATTTCCCTCTTTCATTTATCGACCAAATGCTGGAAAGGTTAGCAGGGCATGAGTACTACTGCTTCCTAGATGGGTTCTCAGGATATTTCCAGATCCCTATCGCTCCTGAGGACCATGAAAAGACTACGTTTACATGCCCTTATGGCACCTTCGCCTACAAGCGAATGCCCTTTGGACTATGTAACGCCCCCGCCACTTTCCAGCGCTGCATGACAGCAATCTTCCATGAGTTAATGGAAGACAGCATGGAGGTCTTCATGGATGATTTTTCGGTCTTTGGAAACTCTTTTGATCGCTGTCTTGCTAACCTTGAGAAAATGCTCAAACGTTGTGAGGAGACTAACTTGGTACTAAACTGGGAAAAGTGCCACTTTATGGTAAAAGAAGGGATTGTGCTAGGGCACAAAATTTCAGGAAGTGGAATTGAAGTAGACCGGGCAAAAATTGAAGCTATATCCAAACTTCCCTATCCAACAACTGTCAAGGCAATCCGTAGCTTTTTGGGTCATGCTGGCTTCTATAGGAGATTCATTAAAGATTTCTCAAAGGTAGCTAAACCAATGACTCAGTTGCTCATGAAGGATGCCCCGTTCGACTTCTCTCAAGAGTGCAAGGACGCATTCGATCGATTGAAGCATGAACTTACCCAAGCTCCAATTATGGTTACCCCTAACTGGGAGTTACCCTTTGAAATCATGTGTGATGCTAGTGATTATGCTGTTGGAGCAGTATTAGGCCAAAGGCTTAACAAACACTTTCAACCAATATACTACGCTAGCAAAACCATGAATCCTGCTCAAGAGAACTACACTACCACTGAAAAGGAATTACTAGCCGTGGTATTTGCTTTTGATAAGTTTCGCCAGTATCTTGTCCTTTCTAAAACGGTTGTTTTTACGGATCATTCAGCTATTCGATATCTTTTCGCTAAACAGGATGCTAAACCACGGTTACTTCGTTGGATCCTACTATTGCAAGAGTTCGACGTTGAGATTCGTGATAAGAAAGGAGCAGAGAATCTTGCGGCTGATCATCTTTCTCGTCTCGAAAACCACAGTCTCGCTGAATCTGACAAGAGTGAGATTCGGGAATCATTTCCTGAAGAGCAGCTCATGTCAATAAATGATTCTGAACCTTGGTATGCGGATTATGCTAACTACCTGGCAAGTAGAGTCATTCCTGAGCATATGAGCAGGCATGAAAAAAAGAGGTTCTTTAATCAATTAAAGTACTACTTTTGGGATGAACCCTTCTTATTCCGAAGATGTCCGGATCAGGTAATCAGGCGTTGTGTTTCGGAAAAAGAGGCTGTCAGAATTATGAAAGAGTGTCATGCAGGTCCATCGGGAGGACATCACGGAATGAACACTACTGCACGAAAAGTCTTCGACGCAGGATTCTATTGGCCTACAATATTTCGTGATGTGAAGGGAATGATACAGACTTGTGACGCATGTCAAAGAGCTGGGAATATCTCTAGGAGGGATGAAGCCCCACAGAACTATATACAAGTTTGCGAGGTTTTCGATGTTTGGGGAATTGATTTCATGGGACCCTTCCCATCTTCAGGAGGGAATGAATACATCTTAGTGGCAATTGACTATGTTTCAAAATGGGTGGAAGCGCAAGCCCTTAGGACTAACGACGCTAGGGTAGTCATTCATTTCTTAAAAAAATTGTTCGCTAGGTTCGGAATTCCGAAGGCTCTTATTAGCGACAGGGGAACCCATTTTTGTAATTCGCAAATGGAGAAAGTTATGAAAAGATATGGAGTCTCTCACCGATTCTCCACCGCTTACCATCCTCAAACCAATGGTCAAGTCGAAAACACTAATAGAGCCATAAAAAGAATACTAGAGAAGACGGTTAATCAAAACAGAAAAGATTGGTCTTTTAAGCTCGATGAAGCTTTGTGGGCATTTCGAACCGCTTATAAGACACCAATCGGGACAACCCCGTTCCGTATGGTATATGGCAAGGCATGCCACCTTCCAGTAGAGCTGGAACACAAGGCATATTAGGCACTTAAGGCTTGTAATTTGGACTATACGGTTGCGGGAACAAATAGATTCTTACAGCTCCAAGAGCTCGATGAATTGAGATTAGAGGCTTATGAATCTTCCATTACATACAAAGAAAGGGCAAAAAGATGGCATGACCAACGGATTAAGAGACCAAAGGAGTTTTCAGAAGGAGACAAGGTCTTATTATATAATTCTCGCTTAAGACTATTTCCTGGAAAACTTAAATCTAGATGGTATGGACCTTTTACCGTAAGGAGCTCCTCTAAAACCGGAGCCGTTGTGTTGATTGACGACGAAGATAGAGAATTCACTGTGAATATACAACGAGTCAAGCATTATCAAGAGAATGGTAATGAAATGATCAATGAGGAAGACATAACCTTTGATGAAGAAGTCACGTAATGTACGGTGACTTTGAGTCTAGCTACAAGACTCGTTAATAAAGAAAAGCGCTTCTTGGGAGGCAACCCAAGCTTTATTTGCTTTGTGTGTTTATTTGTTTGTTTGTTTGATTTTATTTGTTTCCGTATGTGTTTAATTTTTATTCTTATTGATTCATGTTCAAAAGTAATTTGTGAAAATGCTTTATCTTGTTTTTAACTTCGTCTTAACTACATATAAAGGTATTTTGCAAAAGTTAAGTGTAAGGGAAATCCAAACCGTTTATTAGAACAAATGAATATGAATCGTAATAATAATAAATTAACATACATATTAGTATTTGTTTGAGTCAAATGCTTGTATCGAGTCATAATGATGTTTTGCAGGATTTCCAGGAAGTAAGGTATAGGTTTTTCCAAAATTTTTCCGGAAACGTAACATGAGAATTCTGTCAGATCATATCTGACGGCGTCAGGCTTTACAACCTAACGGCGTCAGGTTTAATTTTCTGAAAATTTTTGAAAGTTTTGTTTTCATAAAAAGTTTTTATTAAATCTATAACTTATAATCTCCAGGAATCTGCAAAATTATCATTCCACAAGCATTATATCCTTATATATAGAGTTTATCCCGCCGATGTTATGCAGGTTTTCGTGTTTGTTTTCTCAGGTTTAACAGGTTATTTTGGACAAGGAAATGTTTTTGGATCAAGCTTATGGCGATGCATTAGTCATGGAGCTTCAACATTCTCTTTGGAAGAAGATCTAACCGTGTTACTTCATTATCCACCGAGCGAATCAGGGGAGTATTTGATTTCATTCTTTTACTTTATGCTTTTACATTTGTTATTTGAACATTGGGGACAATGTTCATCTTAAGTGTAAGGGGGGTAAAAGTACGATTAGAGAATGCTCTTACGCTTGATTTTTGTTTGTTTAATGGTAGATGTGTAATAAAACTGAGATAAATACCTGTTAGGGCAATTTTAGTGCCAAATTTAAAATTTTTTACAACATATAGGAGTGAAACTTTGATCTTAATGAGCGTCTCACGGATAGGAGTTATATGACTAGCACAAAAACCGTACCACTAAAAAATTTTCCACCCCTAAATATGTGAGGTTCGCCCCTAGAATTGGTAGGAAAAGCATTTATGCTATGATGTGTGTACCGGTAGCACTTAGATTCTAGAACTTGCGTTAGGACCATTCCGAGGCCACAAGTGAGACTACATTCGTGTAGTTAGATTTACTACATGATAAGAGGCATTAGGATTAACCCATTGTTTTACACCTGTGTTTTTGTTATAATTACATTGGCTACATTGGTCAAGTAATTCTCCCACACCCTTTGCGTTGTACTCATTTTTAGTACACGATACCCCTAGTACACCCCTCAGAGCCTATCTTTTCGTTTCGACCTTTAAGCATTTTACTTAAAGGAAGAATTTGTTTACACCCCACTTAAATGTACACCCAAATTGCCTTAGCCTACCTTGTATGCACTCATTTTTAGTGCATTATTGTGACAACATTTGTTTAAACCCAAGTTAATTATCTAATTGATTACATGGTTGCTAAGTCGAGTCATATCCTTGTACATATTGTTTTGGGACGATTGGGACTCATGGGTAAAGTACTAGTGTAATGGAGTAATGGGGAAGAACATCATTTATTACCCCCATATGTGCTAAATATTTTAAAAGTACTTCAAGTTTTTCAATTATCTTAATTCGAGTCATTAGAATAGTAATTTGTAAAGTTATGTAAAAGTTCAAGTGTAAGGGGATGCAACGCCCCTATGATGTATTATTTTGGATGGTAGGGCAAAAGTGTATTCAAAAAAAAAAAAATCGAAAAAATAAAGAAAAATACAAAAAAAAATGAGAAAAAGAAAAGTGGAAAAAACATACGGACTACCATCCCGTTTCATTTTATGTTTGTTTTATGTTTTTGTTATTTTGTTTTTAGCTTAAGATCGAGTCGAGTCTTGGCTTAGCAACATTGTATAGTACATGTAATTGATCAAGATCTTTAACTCGCCACCAGTAAAATATCCTTTATCCAACAAAACCGTGTTTATCATATCCCTACACCTAACGTTATAACCCATTTAAAAGCCCTCTTTGATAGTTTATCTTAGGTGCTTACGCCTAGTGGAGGAGGTTTTCGATCCTTTCCCAAGCCTATAGTAATCTATTTGCTATGACAGGTAGTGAGAGATATTATCCGTTTTCTTTTATGAGATTTATTTTGATGACACTTGAGAGATGTGAGTATCTAAACACTACTTGTGAGGTGCTAGTTTGTAATCTCCGTGCTTATTATGATTAAAGTGGAACGATTATTTGTTGTAATTACTTTTATGTTAGCATTAAATGACCCCTAACTTGTGTTTTGATTAGAATAAAAGAGCATTTGCTTGAGGACAAGCAAATCTCAAGTGTAAGGGTATTTGATGAAGCGAAAAGTGTACCGCTTTTAAGGGGTCATTTAAGCCCTAAATCGTATTTATTTGATCAAATATTGCCCTAAATCGTTCCTTTTGTCATTTTAGGTACTTGTGAGGAGAAATCTGGAAAAGGAGGCATTTTGGACGTTTTTGGAGCATATAAGTGAAGAAAACGACAAAGTCTCAAAAATCGGCTGGAAGTTACCTTTGACGGCGTCAGGATTATCTCTGGACGGCGTCATGGCTTGGCAAAAGTGGTGGATGTGAAATTTACTCATGATAAGCCAGTGAAAATTGCATGGGAATTCTGACGGCGTCACCCTTTAATTTGATCAAGGTCGTCACATTATAATTTAAAGAGGGACGGCGTCACGTTCATAGTCTGAGGGCGTCAAGCCTTGATAGGCCAGAACGGATTTTGGAGAGCTAAAGAGGGACGGCGTCAAGAAGGTCATCCGGGAACCCTAAAAGCGGCGAGGTGACGGCGTCACACTACATAACGTGACGCCGTCAGATATAAAAATCTATATATAGTTTTGCAATTCTTTGTCATTAGTGTGGAACTTATTGTGGAACTTATTGGGGAACTTTGTGTGTGAAAACCCTAGGACGAATTTGGCAGCTCTTTCAAGGCTTTTTGCCTTGAGATCTTCCATGTTACATTGAAGATAAGTTATCAATTAATCATTCAATATGTCTATGTGTTGTTTGATTCTATCTTATTCTTGTCTTTTGTTTAACATGTTAGGCTAGATTTATCTTGTGTTTGCTTAGATCTAATGAAACCTAGCTATTGATTATTGGTTATTAGTGTGTTATTAGTTGTATTGGATGATTGTTTATCTATGTTAGGCTTAAGAAAACTGGCTAACTTCCTATTCGGTAACTTGCTTGAACGTCTTAAGAAACATGAACCAATGCGTACTAAAGGTTTTTATGGTTGTATTTAATGCACAAGCGAATTCTAGTGATCCCATGTTAGGAGCTTCCTAGCCGGCTCGACATAGGAGTGAAGTAGGAGCTTGTAGAGTTGGGGAAGTACGTACGCCACCCCACGAATGGTATTAAGGAATACACCCGTCATCCACGCAACTAATACACACTAATCAACCGGTAAAAGATAGTTAGGGAGTAAGGAAATCTAAGTAAACACATTTCCCTCCACATAAGTTTTCACCAACATTTTCATTTTTGTTATTTTATTTTATTTGCATTCATAGTAATTTGGGTTAGTTGACTAGCAACTAATTCCGCCCACTCTTTCAAACCCGAGATTTTACTTGCTTTCATAAAAATATAAAAACACAAAAAAGAATCTTCTCTCACCCTTAGACCTATTAGAGTAGTTTTTCATACCTAACGAACACTATTCCCTGTGGAGAACGATCAATCCCCCGTACTTACCACTACACTATACTACATCGGTCAGGTACACTGCCTGGTGGGGTTGTAAGCCTCTTGAGATCCCTCGAGAGGTAAAACCTGTTGTAAGGTTGCAAAACCACGCATCACATACCGAGACCGCTAGTGAGACTACATTCGTGTAGTTAGGATTGACTACATGATAAGAGGCATTAGGATTAACCCATTGTTTTACACCTGTGTTTTTGTTATAATTACTTTGGCTACATTGGTCAAGTAATTCTCCCACACCCTTTGCGTTGTACCCATTTTTGGTACACGATACCCCTAGTACACCCCTCAGAGCCTATCTTTTCGTTTCGACCTTTAAGCATTTTACTTAAAGGAAGAATTTGTTTACACCCCACTTAAATGTACACCCAAATCGCCTTAGCCTACCTTGTGTGCACTCATCTTTAGTGCATTATTGTGACAACATTTGTTTAAACCCTTAGTTAATTATCTAATTGATTACATGGTTGCTAAGTCGAGTCATATCCTTGTACATATTGTTTTGGGACGATTGGGACTTATGGGTAAAGTACTAGTGTAATGGAGTAATGGGGAAGAACATCATTTATTACCCCCCATATGTACGTTAATATTTTAAAGTACTCCAAATGTTTCGATTATCTTGATTCGAGTCATTAGAATAATTTTATGTAAAGTATGTAAAAGTTCAAGTGTAGGGATGGTACAAAGAATCCCTAGTGATGTATTGTTTTGGATGGTAGGGCAAGAGTGTATGCTAAAAAAAAAAAAAAAAAAAAAAAAAAAAAAAAAAAAAAGCATACGGACTACCATCCGCCTCTATCTTTTATTTATGTTTTGTTTTGTTCTATGTTTATTAGTTCGTGATTAGTTTAAGTTGAGTCGAGTCTTGGCTTAGCAACGCCTCATTCTACATGTAATTGACCAAGATGATTGACTTGCCACCAGTAAAAATATCCTTATCCAACAAACCGTGTTTTCCTTATCCCTACACCTAACGTTATAACCCTTTGTAAAGACCTCTTTGATAGTTTATCCTAGGTGCTTACGCCAAAAGTGGTAGAGGCGTGATCCTTTCCCAAGCCTATGGTAATCTATTTTCTATGATAGGTAGTGAGCGATATTCTTCCATTTCCATTTATGATATATAAATTTACAACACCCGAGGGATGAGAGTATCCAAACACTTATTGTGAGGTGCTAGTGTATAATTTCCGTGCTTATTTTGACCAAGGTGGAATGATCATTTGTTGTAATTACTTTTATATTAATGTTAAATGACCCCTAACTTGTATTTCAATTGGTGGAAAAGCTCATTTGCTTGAGGACAAGCAAATCCCAAGTGTAGGGATATTTGATGAAGCGAAAAGTGTACCGCTTTTAGGGGGTCATTTAAGCCCTAATCCGCGATTATATGATCAAATATTGCCCTAAATCGTTTCTTTTCTCATTTTAGGTACTTGGGACGTGATTTCTGGAATATGAAGCATTTTGGAGCTTTTTGGACGTTTTTATGCTCAAGAATGAAGAAAACAAAAAGACCAAGGAAAGTCAGGATTTTACACCTGACGGCGTCAGGCTTTGGATGCTGACGCCGTCACTTGAAGATGAAAGTGGTGGAATTATACACGTGACGCGCCAGAAAGTTTTACATAGGAAGTCTGACGGCGTCACGTGTTAATGGAGGTAGGCCGTCACGTGTTAACTAGTCACAACTTGCGCGCGCGGTAGCTGTTACTGTTTTGGCCATAAAATCTTCATACGAACTCGGATTTAGGTGATTCAAAAGGCCACGGATTCGGGACGAAAAGATCTACAATTTGGTGAAGAAAAGTTGGTCTTGACGCCGTCAAGGTTAGTCTGACGCCGTCAAGACGGGCCGGGCAGAAAAGTGCTTATAAATACAACCTTATAACTTCATTATTTGTAAGCCCTAAACCCTAAGTCCGATTCTAGGGTTTAGGTAGGTGTTTTTCCAGCAACTTAGAGGGTTTCAATCACTTCATAAACATCAAATATTGGTTTGTTGATTCTAACTTAATTATGTCTTTCATTATTATGGTTGTTTGCCCTTCATTGATCATGCTTTGCTAATTCACCTTGTGTCTACTTATGATTGTGTAAAACTTGTATATAATTAATTAGATCTTATTGATTCCTTGTTGATGTATGTGTCTATCGTCATCAATAAAGGTGTGACACTTCAATAGATCTTATTGGTTTAGCTTATAATTCTTGTTTCCTATTGTCTCTTGTTTGATCGGGTGATATCGATGTTAGGCTTAAGAAAACTGATTAACCTTCTATACGGTAACTTGCTTGAACGTCTTAAGAAACATGAACCAATGCGTACTAGGTTTATTTGGTTGTATTTAATGCATGAGTGAATTCTAGTGATCCCATGTTAGGAGCTTCTTAGCCGGCTCGACATAGGAGTGAAGTAGGAGCTTATAGAGTTGGGGAAGTACGTACGCCACCCCACGAATGATATTAAGGAATACAACCCGTCAATTAAAACAAGGTGTGACAATTCAATAGGTAGAATTGGATAGCTAGCAAGGAGTAACATATCATAGGTAGACATGCTTCACTTCCCTTGTAGAACCCTAGTTTACTTTCCTTCACATTAGTTTAAGTAGTAGTTTTTGGGTTAGTTGATTAGCAACTAATTCCGCCTCTCCTTCCAAAACCCGAGATTTTACTTGCTTTTCATAAAATATAAAAATACAAAAAGAATCATCCCTCACCTCTAGACCTAGTAGATAAATTTCAATCCTAACGAACACTATTCTTTGAGTTGAACGATCAATCCCCCGGTACTTGCCACTTCACTATACTACATCGGTCAGGTACACTGCCTGGTGGGGATTGCAAGCCTCTTGAGATCCCTCGAGAGGTAAAACCTGTTGTAAGGTCGCAAAACCACGCATCAGTAAATTTGGAATTTAAAATAAAGACTGAATTTAAAATTAAAATAAAAATAAATTACAATGCTGAGTATTTAAATAAGCTGAAAAAAATACAAAATACCTTAAAAATTAAGCTAAAATAAAACCTCCATATTTTCTATAGCTTCCTATTCTATTTATACTAAAACTATTAGGGTTTCCTGAGAGTCCTTGTGCTTTCTCTGTGAGAGTGTTCCCCAGTCATTCATTTGTGCTTTCTTCTTGGCCATCAGATGATAACTTGGTCCCCAATCTCAAAATTATGGCCGTTGGATTGTATGTGGTCCTTTGGGATTTCCAGCGTGGCAAGGAGGAGGGGGAAACAATGCCATGTGATAGTTTTGGAAGGTAGTGGTGAGGTGAGAGTGACAGGGGAGGGATTAGCAGGTTTTAGCGGGATTAGGGAGGTTAGGGATGAGGGAATAGTAATTTAATTGGGGGTTTGACTATTTTCTGTGTAATGTTTGACCCCGGTTTGTATTAAAGGTGGGTGGGCTTTTGGTGGGTTGAGTGGGTTTATGGGATGGATTAAGGGTTTTATTTTATTGGATCCGGTTGTTTGTAGTAGTTTAGGATAAATGGGATTTTAGTAAAAGGACCAAAAGTGTTAATCTTGAAACTTCAAGGACCATATTTGCCAATTTTGCAAAGTTCTTCTAGGGACCAATTTTGCCAAGTAGAAATAATCCAAGGGCTATTTTTGGAATTTTTGAGCTTGAATCAAATCCACATGAAAAACATCTTTCCCGGCTTAGGTTTTCGGCTCTTTTCCATTCCAAGCTCGGTTTTGTCCATATTTGCCTCGTTTTCAATCATTTTGTACCTGAAACACATAAAACACAATCCAAGGATATTTGTAACAATATTGGGTCCATTTGGGTGTTTTTGGTCATTTTTGTGGGGTTTTTCGGGTATAAAATGACGAGTAAAAGGCCACTCATCAATCCCCCACACTAAGCAATTGCTAGTCCCTAGCAATCCGATCATATAAAGTAATGAAAGGATCAAAAATGTCAAGGTTACCAAAAATACCACCCCGTTTTGACTTATTATAAAATACAAGTAACTTAAAACGAGATCAAACGTAAATAATATGCTTGATTATCAAAAATGGCATCATAGAACGGGAATCACACTAAGTGGGTGATTCCGGGGAATTTTAATCGTCATCCTCTTTTTTATACTTCCCAACTAAGTTTAAAAACCCTTGTGCAAATGTTTTTATAAAATGCTAACACTACTTATGGAAGTTAATTGTGTATACTCCTTGTTCCCAAATTCCTATTTTCCTCTATTTATTTTATTTTTGGTGAGAAATGAATTTCTTCAAATTCTCGTTTCGATAATTTTTAGTCCGATAAAGATACCTAGTTTAGATGCTAACTAGTTTCTAATCTTCCTCCGAAAACCGTTGCCATAAAAATGAGGTCCACATCAAGGTGATTTAAAATGGGGCTTATTATTCTATTTTGATATTTTTGACTTTTGCAATTTTTTTTTTAACAACTTAACTTCTTATTGTACCATAAATTACGGAGCTTCACGGGGAAATTCCAAGACCTTATACCTTAGAATAAAGGATCCAAGGGCCGTTGCAACGGAGAGTTCCAAGACTTTATACATTCCGGAAATGAGGTTCCAAGGGTGTTAGACCAAGACCTTACACCTTCCTGAATAAAGATCCAAGGGCCGTTATAAGAGGGTAGCCAAGACCTAAACGCCTTTTGGAAATAAGGATCCAAGGACCGATCTCGAACCGTAGCTTATAGCACATAAACTTAAAATTTATTTATTTTTGCTTGATTTTAGTGCCACCACTCCAAATCTCGTGTACCATAAACTAAACGGAACTTTACGGATAATTCCAAGACTCTAGACATTCATGAAATGAGGATCCAAGGTCGTTAGACCAAGACCTCACACATCCTGAATTAGAGATCCAAGGGCCGCTTTATGAACCGCCGCTTATGTTACACGACACTAGTAGTAACCTTGATGTGTACCCAACTTTTATAAGCAAGAATTTTCTTAAGAAGACAAAAACTAATCATCACCAAAACCAAACACCCTTAATTATTCCTAGATTACTAGTATTAGGTGAAATAAGCTTATGGGAACAAAAAGCCACAAATAACTTCGATGAGCTCTAAAGAGAACCAACTACTCCACGTTTAGCATTTTCATTTGCACAATTCGTAAAAACTTAGCCTAAAAGTTAAGGGTAGCAGCTAGATCAACACTCTAGCAGAGTCGGGATTCCCCTTGTTCTTGCCTAATCAAGTCTAAACTTCCACTAATACCGAGGTATTAATGTATAGCAAATTATTTTTTATGTGCAAAGCACTTCTTTTTCATTAAAAGACGATAAAAATTTTAAAATTTTGGTCAAAACGGGGTGCTAGGGGACTAGTAGGTACAACATGTGAAAATTTTTAAAATTTTGGGTCAAATTCGCAAGAATCCCCCCCCCCCCCACACTTAGAATTGAACATTGCCCTCAATATTCAAAGTACCGGCTATTATGCCGACACTATAGAACGTAAAAAGGTAATACTACAAGCTAAGTGTGGAAAAAAAATCTCCTTTTTTTTCACAAAAAGGATTAATAAGATATCCCTGGATAAACATAAACATAAAGATCGGATATTGGGCGGCTGGATTGAAAACAGGCGCATCAATCATCACGATCTACGGGAATCCTGAAAACAAAGGCAAACACACAACAACAAAGCAACAAGTAGAGGAACTCCCCCACACTTAGTGTTAGAAATAAGAAAGAAGATAGAATGATAAGCATCGGTTGCCACCCACGAAGCGCTTGTTTTTTATCGAGTCGTATAGCTTAGACTCGCCCCGAATTCATTTGTTCTTGGGGGAGCATGTGGAAGAGAAAATCTCCATCGGACTTTCATTCAATATGTTTGGAGAAAGATTGAAGTGCTTGAAAGTTCCACTCTGATGAGATACACCCGGCTCAAAAGAATGACAAATGGAGATGCCGGGGTCAAAAATGGTGTCTTCACTCCCGAAGGAGTGAAAGAGAGGAGAAATCACATCAAATGTGATGAATGGAAGAAAGATTTTGATAACAATTAAGATCAGTTCTTCATTATCTAAAGCATGTTTTTCAAAAGTCTTGGGAGGGAGGGTCGGGATGAAATCTTCAATAAGTAAATTCTTATAATCAAGCACACCTCCGCCCAAACTAGTATCTTCCTCAAGATCAAAATAGAAATGATCGTATTCCGGAGGAGATATAATATGAGGGAGTTCACCGAAGAACTCCTCATGATAAAGATCATTCATATCAAAATGAAATGAATCATACTCAGGAAGAGAGAGATAAGAATGGGAAGTGGTACTGCCACTACCCGTCTCTTCCGAATGATCGATATCAAAGTAAAAGGCTTCGTAAGCCGAGAGTGAATAATCAGGATGAGAAGTGGGATTGCCACTACTCTCCTCTTTGTCATCAAAAATAAAGCTCTCATATATGGGAAAAGGATCCTTGAGCTCGTGCTCCAAAGGATCTAACGGCTTTTCCTCAACATTAACTTCTTTCATAACTTCCTTTGGGGGGAGAAAAATAATGGTTCATCAAATGTCATTTTTTTCTAGTAACGGAGCATCTCCCCCCAGATCACAATCGGCCTCAACAATTTCCGATGAAATTGGAGCATCAATAAAGAAAACCTCGAGCTCTTCCATAGAGATATCACTTCCCTCCACCGGTGTGAGAGAAAGGGAAGAGTCGGAAATGATTGGTTCAGAAGTCGGAGTGGGATTGCCACTCGAAGAGTTAACCGAGAAAAAGTCACTATCCTCAATGGGGATAGGAGATGAGGAGGGAGAAATGGTATCACTTAAAGGAATAGCACCCTCCTCGTCGTCTTTCTCATCATTGTTGCTAGCATAAACAACTTTTATACGTTCCATCTGCTCTTCTGCTAGCAATTCTGCAACACTCTTGTTTTCTAGACTTTTCTGGACGGGTGTGATTGCAGCTGATGAATTTTTGTAAAACTCCCCAATTTGAATAGTGTCCTCATCATCGTCATCGAGAAGGGCAGCCTTGAGAAATATGGAACGCCTTTGCGCTCCTCGTTCTCTTGCTAGTAATTCTGCAATAGATTTTTCATAAGGATCTTCTTGGGGAGGTTTATTAACCAAATCCTTAAGATCTTTTAGAACATCAAGAAGAGCATGGAGAATTTCTTGAGGAATTGGTTCAGATTGCGTCTCAATCATTTGATACTGTGGAGGTTGGTCATGGTAAGAATAGTCGTAATTGTTACAAGGGCCACTCTCATAGACAAGCGGGTTCCACGTTTGACAATCAGAGCTATAGTGAGGACCTCCACAGTACTCACAACAATACGATTGATGTGACTGATTCGGTGAATTATATGGATAATGGTCATAACCGAAGTTTTGATTACATGGAACTTGCTCATAGACAAACATGTTCCCTGTTTGACAATCAAAACCCGGGTGAGAACTACCTCCACAAGACTCACACGAGTATGTCTCCATCTGGTGTTGTTGTGGGGGCTGGTTGAAAAAGTCGGTTGTTTCATGGTAGGAATAAGGATTTTGGTCATAGACAAACCCGTTTCCCGATTCCACCATGCTACAACCGGGACAATTCCCACCATTATGAGGACCTCCACACCATTGGCAACCATAATGGTAAGATGAAGACATAGAGAAGAAGAATTAAACAGATAGAGGGATAAGAAATAAAGAATCAAACGGATAAGAGGATTGAGAAGAATATTTTTGGATTTTTAAATTTAGAAACATTGAAAATCACACAAAAAAAAGGAAAAATAATTTGGAGAAGAAAATCTTTTTGGGTTTTCAAGGTTTTTTAATTTTTTTGGATCTTTGATAAAAATATTCACAAGGAAAACACGAAACTTCACGAGGAAGGTTCTTCAAGTCACTAATCGTCAAACCGTAACGATATTGTCGCAACACACCTCTCCGGCAGCGGCGCCAAAAATTGATTGTTAATTTTGGTCAAAGGGTTCACAAGCTAAACCTCTTCACGAAGAAAAGTCAACTCGCGACGGTTTAACCGCAACACAATCAATTGTAATAAACCGGATAAGCGAATACCCGGGTCGTAGTCCCAACGAGGTGTGAAATTGAGGATATCGTTTGAGGTTTGGTATTAAAATGCTTGAAAAGACGAGGGTCACTTGGGTTACTACGGAGTAATATCTACGAAAACGAAAATAAAATAACGTAAACCGGAAACTAATAACGAGTAAAAACGTCAAATCTTATAAAAACTAATCCTACGGATACCAAAATAATTTTCCTACGTCCTAAATGACAAAAGAAAATTAAAAAAAAAAGAATTGTATTTTTTTTGACTTTTAAATAATTAAATACGAATTAAAAACTAATTTAAAAAGAAAAATAGATTAAAAATACTAAATGTAAATGGAAAAATCTGAAAATTTTTCTAAAAATACTTCAAGTAATACTAATCCTAGGAAAAATAAAATGGTCCCACAGCTTATAGAAATAAGCTGTGAATTAAGCAGTTTAATAAAATAAGCTAAATAGACTAAAAGGTGTTAAGAATTAAATAATGCAATCCATAACCAACAAAAGACCCTAGGGCAAATGGTTAGTGTGTTGTGTGGTGATGCTGGAGGTCCAGGGTTCGAGTCCCAGTTATGGAATTTTTTTTTGCAAATTATTTTTTTGTTGTTTTTCTTTTTAAAACTCAAACCATAAGTGAAAATAAGCTAAGTTAAAAACTGACAATCTTTTTGAAGTTCAAAAATAAGCTCAGAATTGGCTTATGTATCAGATCAGTTTGGAAAAGAAAAGGGAAATAAGCTTGAAATGCCAAATAAGCTACTACAAGCTACTAATAAGCTAAAAACTTAGAAATAAGCTACAATCCAACTAAAAACAAGAATCCAATTCACAATGAGCAATGAATGACAGAATTAAGCTCTAAATAAGCACAAAATAAGCAAAAATGATCATGGGTCTGCTGAGTGTGCAGAGTAATGCAGTTTCAAATGGGCAACTTTGAGGCAATGAAAAGTGGTGAAATAAAATTCACAGAAATTAACAAAAATAAGCAACAAGTAGGATAGCAAGCAAATAATCTCTGTACCAACTTTCAGCTTATAACAACTAGAATTGAGGAAATTAAAATTCAACAAGAAAGGGCTGAAAATGGAAAATAAGAAATTATGCAGACTGCTATAGTGACTAGGGCTGATATGGGTGAGTTTCTTGGATTTGACTAACAAAGGTACAATACCAGACAACAAAAACATGCACTAACCTATTTGAAGAATATTTGAACACCTAAATTGCCTTCAAACCAAATTACCCTATATGATCTATCTTAAACTGAGTTAAACTGCAAATTTTAAATTATTAAAGCAAAGTTTACAAAACTACTTGAAACTGATATAGATCACTAGTATACTACTCCTAATTACTGATTAAAGCTTTTTAAAACTTAAATTTTGAACCTAAACTAACTTTGACCTCAAAAGTCAAATTATGCCAAACCCCCTTTTATGGGTCTGTTCTGGGTTTTCTAACTGATAAGGGCAAACTTGAAACAAAGCTATAGGAACTGATATAAAGCAATATTGAGGGCAATGATAAACATAAAAGTAAAACAAAGATAAGCAATAAGCAGAAATTTAAGCAATAAGCAAGAAATAAGCTAAAATGGTAAATTTGGAATTTAAAATAAAGACTGAATTTAAAATTAAAATAAAAATAAATTACAATGCTGAGTATTTAAATAAGCTGAAAAAAATACAAAATACCTTAAAAATTAAGCTAAAATAAAACCTCCATATTTTCTACAGCTACCTATTCTATTTATACTAAAACTATTAGGGTTTCCTGAGAGTCCTTGTGCTTTCTCTGTGAGAGTGTTCCCCAGTCGTTCATTTGTGCTTTCTTCTTGGCCATCAGATGATAACTTGGTCCCCAATCTCAAAATTATGGCCGTTGGATTGTATGTGGTCCTTTGGGATTTCCAGCGTGGCAAGGAGGAGGGGGAAACAATGCCATGTGATAGTTTTGGAAGGTAGTGGTGAGGTGAGAGTGACAGGGGAGGGATTAGCAGGTTTTAGCGTTATTAGGGAGGTTAGGGATGAGGGAATAGTAATTTAATTGGGGGTTTGACTATTTTCTGTGTAATGTTTGACCCCGGTTTGTATTAAAGGTGGGTGGGCTTTTGGTGGGTTGAGTGGGTTTATGGGATGGGTTAAGGGTTTTATTTTATTGGATCCGGTTGTTTGTAGTAGTTTAGTATAAATGGGATTTTAGTAAAAGGACCAAAAGTGTTAATCTTGAAACTTCAAGGACCATATTTGCCAATTTTGCAAAGTTCTTCTAGGGACCAATTTTGCCAAGTAGAAATAATCCAAGGGCTATTTTTGGAATTTCTTGAGCTTGAATCAAATCCACATGAAAAACGTCTTTCCCGGCTTCGGTTTTCGGCTCTTTTCCATTCCAAGCTCGGTTTTGTCCATATTTTCCTTGTTTTCAATCCTTTTGTACCTGAAACACATAAAACACAATCCAAGGATATTTGTAACAATATTGGGTCCATTTGGGTGTTTTTGGTCATTTTTGTTGGGTTTTTCGGGTATAAAATGATGAGTAAAAGGCCACTCATCAGGGGCACACTCCTCGTCATGATCGTCGCCGATCTTATGCTTAGAATATAGAGCTCTTATAACTTGCCTCCGCTCTTCTTCTAATAATTCACCCATAGTTCTTGTATCTTCCTGCTTTTCAACGGGTGCGACAGCAACTGGTGAACTACTGCAAAGCTTCTGCTGGACGGGAGTGGCTGCAGCTGACGAACTCTCACAAACTCCCCACGTAGAATCCTCATCATCGTCGTCGTCGTAAACAAAAGTTTGACGATATTGGGAGCTTACTCTAGCTGCTTGTTCTTCAGTTAGAAGTTCTCGTTCTTCATGGGGAAGTCTTTTACTAAGAAATTCCTTAAGATCATTTAGTGCATTTTGAAAATCACGGAGAATTTCTGGATTGATTGGCTGAGGTGGTGTTTGAATCGTTTCATACTGTGGAGGTTGGTCATGATAAGAATAATCATAATTGTTACAAGGACCACGCTCATAGACAAGCGGATTCCTCGTTTGACAATCAGAGTTATAGTGAGGACCTCCACAGTACTCACAACAATATGATTGTTGTGACTGATTCGGTGAATTATGTGGATAATGGTCATACCCGAAGTTCTGATTACAAGGAACTTGTTCATTGACAAACGTATTCCTTGCTTGACAATCAAAACTTGGATGTGGACCTCCACAATATTCACAAGAATATGTTTCCATCTCATGGTGTGGTGGCTGGTTGAAATAGTCAGGTGTTTCATGGTAAGAATAAGGATTTTGGTCATAGACAAACCCGCTTCCCGATTCCACCATGCTACAACCGGGACAATTCCCACCATTATGAGGACCGCCACACCATTGACAACCATAATGGTAAGATGAAGACATAGAGAAGAAGAATTAAACGGATAGAGGGTAAGAGATAAAGAATCAAACGGATAAGAGGATTAAGAAGAATATTTTTGGATTTTTAAATTTTAGAAACATGGAAAATCACAAAAGAAAAAGGAAAATAAATTTTGAAGAGAAAATCTTTTTGGGTTTTTATAATAAGAAAATATTTACAAATGAAAACGATAACTCCACGAGGAAGGATCTTCAAAACACGAATCGATAAACGGAAATCACGAACTCACTTCAACCTTCCCCGGCAGCGGCGCCAAAAATTTGGTATTAACATAATTTATATCTCAAAAGGAATTCACAAAAGGGAAATAATGTGAAAACCCGAGGTTCGTTGTCCCGATGAAGATTGAATGGAATTAGTGATTTCGGGATCGTGAATCGTGCAGTGAATGGTGAATAAAAGTGAGTGATAATGATTTTTAAACTAAAATGATGAAACATAAACTAAAAACAGTAAATAAGACAAGGGAAAATTCTATTCTATGGCAAACGTAAGGGAAATCCTAAAAACGCGAGAATAAATCAAAAACTACGTACGAGATAAGCAGAGAATAAGCTAAAACAGTTTAATGAAGCTAAAAGAGAATGAAAGTATAAAAATAAAATGATTGAAATATAACTCAAGCATAACTGGTAAACGTGTTGTGTGGTGAGCTAGGAGGCCTGGGTTCGAGTCCCAGGTCTGCCTATTTTTTAAAACTATTTTTTTTTTTTTTTACTTTTTCTTTTTGGAATACAATAAGCTACTGAAAATAAGCTATTTTTAAAACTGGAAACTAATTTTGAAAACTATAAATAAGCTCAGATAAAGCTAAAAAGCAGAACAGTAGTCTAGAAAAGGAAATGAGCTAAGGCATTTAAACTAAAGGCTGTTAAGCTATTCTAATAAGCTATGAGGGACAGGAATAAGCTGAGATACACTAAGGGAATCTTAAATAAGCTATAGGAAACAAAATAAACTATATGGGAAAGCAATAAGCACTGAGAAGGGGACAATAAGCTGATAAGCAAAATTCAAAGGCCAAAAACACACAAGGGCTGCTGATGCAACAGCAGCCCTATACCCTACTTGCAGCCCTAATTAACCACTTAAAATAAGCTCTAAATACCTCAAAAAGCTGAAACAGATCTAGCTTATACTATGAACTAATAATGCACCAAAAACTAGATCCTAATTACTTAATAATAAGCATAAAAATAAGCCTAGAAGAAAGCAAGTTGGGACAGCAGAGGGCAAATGTGCAGACTGCATATTGTGAAAATGGGTCAAGTGGAATTTTGACTAATGAAGGTGAGATACCAGACAATAGACAAGTTATATAAACTATATAGAACTGATTTCAAGCAAAGATAACAACTAATAATAACCTAATCTAGATTCAACAAGCTTAACTCATTAAAAACAGTTTTAAACTAGAAAATTTAGAAAACTTACTCAAAAGCAGTAAAATTATTAGAAACTACTTGGAATCACTTAAAAACCTTAATTAAAACTAAAATAAAGCTGTATGAAATTTAACAAATGACCAAAACAAGGTTTGACCTCAAAATTCAAACTGACCCAAACACCACTTATTTCTAAAAGCTGTTTAGAACTTTTTAAATTTTGAAAATGAAATAAGCACACACTTAATCCAGTTACTATCAACTAACATTTCAAAACATTAATAAGCTGAGAAAGACTTAAATAAGCACTAGAAAACAGCAAAGAAGTAGTTGGACCAAACATTGACTTACATTAAAAGCTGAAAATTGAGTACAAAGTAAAACTGAAGATGGAAATTACACAAAAGCTGGAACTATAAGCTACAATAAGCTGACTAAAACTAATCCTCCATTACACTACCCTATTCTAACCCTAAAAACCCTAACACCTCTAAATCGTGACTGAAGAAGGCTATTTATAGCCATAAGCAGAAGCTTCAAGGGTTCCTTTGGAGCTAATCCCAGCCCTTCAATCATCATATCATCATCATAGTTGATCTCAGCCCTTGATTTTGCTCAATGAGGTGTTTCAACCAATGAGGTTGCTTCGTTTGTCCATGCTGGCAATCCCTGGTGTTGTCAGACCATGTCAGTCCTTCTAGAAGCGTATGTGAAGTACGAATATACCCTTAATTGTGGTAATTATCTGGATTGGGTAAACTAGGGTTCTAAGAACAGTAAAATTTAGGGAAAGGGTTTGGCGGGTTTTATTATTTTTGACTGGTAATAAATTATTTTGACTCGGGTTGTGTTTGTGTGTGGATCGAGTTGTGGTTCGGATTTATTAATAAAGATTGGGCTGTTGGGTTTTAAGTGGGCTTGTGGGTTATTGGATAAATGGTTTTGGACTTTATAAAATCCGGTTAAGGTTTAAGATTATAGTGTTTTATTTTTGTTTTTGGTTTAACAACCAAAATAAAAGGACCAATTGTGTATTTACTGAAACTCCAGGGACTTATCTTGCCAATCTTTATAAAATAATCCAAGGCCATTCTTGTAATTTTTTGATTCTTTGAGGATCAAATCTGACATATGAGCATAAACCTTGATCAATTGCTTTCCCGGCTCCGGCTTTTGACACTTTTCCAAATCTCGTGCTCGTTTTGTCTTTTTATCTTGATATTTGTCCATATTTCATGATATCCGTACCTGCATTGAAACAAACACAAAAACACAATATCTTTGGCATTTTGGTTAGTTTTTGGTTATTTTGGGTCCGGTTTTGGTCAAATAAAGGTATGTGTTTTAGCACATACCAAGCACATAGAATTCTTTCGACCTTCGTACTATGTTATCACCAGTGCATTAAGGGTAGTTTGTAGTTTGTATCAAATGAGCATCTGTAAGAATTCCTTTTAATCCGGTTGGTCAACATGAAATTAAGTCTTAAACATTATTCAACTAGGTTTGTTTATCAATTTACACGACAATTTCCAAATCAACAACTTAGCACAAAGTATCACGAAATGCGGTGTTTGGTAATAAGGATTATACCAAGTGCGTAGTAGATTAAGGGTAGTTTGTATCAAATGAGCATCTGTAAGAATTCCTTTTAATCCGGTCGGTCAACATGAAATTAAGTCTTAAACATTATTAAACTAGGTTTGTTTATCAATTTACACGACAACTTCCAAATCAACAACTTAGCACAAAGTATCACGAAATGGGGTGTTTGGTAATAAGGATTATACCAAGTGCGTAGTAGATTTGGTGTAACTCCATCAAGCCTTTGTGTATTTTCTCTCGATCTTCTCCTGTAGTTTTTGGACTCTAACTATTATAAGAAGGTCGTAACAAACGTGATAAGCATGTTATCCAACATCTGCACATACTTGTTTTATACGACATCTGCACATAATTGTTTCATCCGACGTTTGATCTTTAATTGTAACCAAAATCGGATACTAAGGGAATAACACAAGATGCTCATTCTAGGTAAGAATTTTTGAATGACAATTGTTTTGGAGGGAAATCATGTTGCACCGTGATATTATTTTGCTTGTGTAGTACCGTTATGTTGTCACGTATAATAGAAAAAATTACATGTTTGGTCCCTGTGGTTTGCTCAGATTTCATGTTTAGCCCCTAAGTCGCTTTAATTACACCAGAGATACCTATTTTTGAAACCTTGCACTCATTTAGTCCCTATTTTGGATGGACCGTTAGTCTGACCGTTAAGTGTTTAATTAATATTTGTCCGTTAGTCTCTCCGTTAATATTTTTCGCACCGTTAGTCCTCATTGTTTAAAATTAATTAAAAGTGGCAGCATAGGCTCGAACTCGGGTCTTGTTGCCCAAAAACCAATGCCCCAACCACTGGGCTAAGTGTCCAGTGGTGTAATTATATCAAAATAAATTACATTTAACCTTTTTTTTTGTTCAAACTCATTTTTATCCGTTTTCGTCTGTTTTTATACGTTTTCGTCCCTTTTTTTATGTTTTCGTACGTTTTTATACGTTTTCGTCCTTTTTTTTTATGTTTTCATCTATTTTTCTACGTTTTCGTCTGTTTTATACGTTTTTGTCTGTTTTTTTACGATTTCGTCTGTTTTTATAGGTTTTTTCTTTTTTTAAACGTTTCGTATGATTTTTTTACGTTTTCGTCCGTTTTTTATACGTTTTTGTCTTTTTTTTTTTACATTTTCGTCCACTTTCATCTGTTTTTTTTACATTTTGCCCATTTTTTTCATTTCCGTCCATTTTTTACGTCTTCATTCGTTTTTTTTTACGTTTTCATCCGTTTTTATACGCTTTCATCTGTTTTTAAACGTTTTCGTCCTTTTTTTTTATGTTTTTGTCCGTTTTTATACGTTTTCGTTCATTTTGTATACGTTTCGTCTATTTTTTACATTTTCGTTTTTATACGCTTAGAATATAAGTTTTCGTTTAAAAACTGACGAAAATGTAAAAAAAAACGAAAAAAAAGTATAAAACAAACGAAACGTAAAAAACGGAAGAAAACATAAAAAAATAGACAAAAACGTAAAAAATTGGATGAAAACGCATAAAACGGATGAAAACGTAAAAAAAGGACGAAAACAGTTAAAAATGGACGAAAACGTAAAAAAAATGAACGAAAACGTAAAAAACAGACGAAAACGTATAAAAACCGATGAAAACATAAAAAAAAACGGATGAAAACACATAAAAACGGACTATAATGGATTAAAATGGACAAAACCGTATAAAAACGAACGAAAACATAAAAAAAACAGATGAAAACGTTTAAAAACAAACAAAAACGTATAAAAAGGACGAAAACATAAAAAAAAACGGACGAAAACATAAAAAAATGGACGAAAACGTTAAAAAACGGACAAAAACGGACGAAAACGTTAAATATAATTTATTTTGATATAATTACACCACTGGACGCTTAGTCCAGTGGTTGGGGCGTTGGTTTTTGGGCAACAAGACCCGAGTTCGAGCCTATGCTGGCCTTTTTAATTCATTTTAAAAAATAAGGACTAATGGTGCAAAAAATATTAACGGAGGGACTAACAGGAAAATATTATTTAAACACTTAACGGTCAAACTAATGGTCAATCCAAAATAGGAACAAAATGAGTGCAAGGTTTCAAAAATAGGTATCTCTAATTTAATTAAAACAACTTACGGACTAAACATGAAATTTGAGCAAACCACAGGGACCGAATGTGTAATTTTTTCCGTATAATATAACCATATCTACAATAATAGATTAAGAATGTGTAACAATCCTAAAACAAATAAAATATGAAATGTAGGTTCAAGGTCGTCACTGGTGATTAGGGGTGTCTGTCGGATCGGGTCAACCCGACCCGAACCCGAACCCGATCGGGTCGGGTCTAATCGGGTCGGGTCTAATCGGGTCAAAAAATTTAATCGGGTCAAATTGACCCGACCCGATAACCCGATAGCGTTATCGGGTCGGGTTTCGGGTTAAATAAAAATTGTTATCGGGTTATCGGGTCAACCCGATAAGACCCGACAACCCTTTGCTTTTTTAATTATTAGTACTTTTTATGTTCGTTAGTCTGTAATCAGGACCGGAAAGGACAGCCATTTATAGTCAATTTATGTTTTAGTTAAACAGGAAATATTTTGAGTTGTTAAATTCATTAGCATTCATTTGCACATCTGTCAATACTAAGGGGAAGGGTAGTGAGGCAGTGTATATTGTTTTTGTTGCATTCAAGAAACGATGATTGCAAATTTGCAATGGCAAGAAATGTTGCATGCTACTAACATGAAATCCCAGTGAGGTTCTTCGGCATGGCAGTTCTTGTGGGGCTGCAAGCACTTGTTTGGAACACAACAGTCGGCAATAAAGGTAAAAAGATAACAATGAAAAATTATATATCCATTGCTATTTGTATTGCCCGAGACATCTGTGCAACTCATTCATGATTTCCATGAAAGAGCAGGTTAAACAACCATACTCAGAAAGAAACCAATCCAATATGCATATCAGGTCGTTGTCTATACATTAATACTGATTGCTCCCCATACAGGTACAAAAAGATCAAACCTATGCGCTTGTCTTTGTTCTTTGGATCATGTTTCATACCATTCTCTCTCGTAACCGCTATAACAATAACAAATTTTAGGACTTGTTTGGAACAGTTTTGCTCACTCTTGAGTTTTACAACTAAGTTTTAGACGTTTTGCTCATCTCTATACTAAACCATCACTCCATATCAGCTGACCATTGTGCCTTTCATCTCTATAGGCAGAACTCGGGGGTTGGTAACAAGTTTCTTCAGTACACATCAACCCATTACATTAAAAAATACAACAAATCACGAAAATGCAAGCATCATATAACAGAATCATAATCGCAAAACAACACATGCTTATTATGTCAAAATCGATATCTAAAATTGTTTTACATAACCAAAATTGTTCATAGAACATGATATGATTCAAGTCATATAACGAGATACTGTAAATGATTAGAATGTTCGTTACTATGTTTGTGTGCAGTACTTCGTATGGCATGTTGCGGAAGAATGAAGTCTAGCCTAAATTTGTAAGGAAGTCACAGTTGTACTAGCTCCGAGACGCCTAGCAAGTTTATGACATTTACTATCGGGTCACCCGATAACCCGAATCACCCGACCCGACATAACCCGACCCGACTACCACCCGAACCCGATAACCCGATTCCTTATCGGGTCGGGTGTCGGGTGAGTTTTTAAAAAATCCAAACCCGACTCAACCCGACCGACTAAACCCGATAACCCGATAACCCGACCCGATAACACCCCTACCCATAGCCAACTGGTGATTGCCACGAGCAAAGAAAAAGAAACGACAAACACAAATGGAGATAATGATGATAATTTCAGGAATATACAATAATAGATTACAACATTAATTTTGGTTTTCAAATGACTTTTGTAATTGGTCATTCGTTTTTTGAATTTGGATTATAATAAGTTTCTGAGTCGAGTTATTTTAGAAACCAAACATTCCTCACATACCAAGGGACTCATCCCCACCATCCATCTAAAAAGAAATCAATGGTTGAGATTAAAAGCATTTAATATTTCACCCATTTTTTATAATTTAAATATCTCTTAAACCGTTAATCGTTAAGCGAAAATAATTACACCATCGCGACAAGCATTTAATTATCTTTCTATAGACGGGCATTTTGATATACTTTCGACAAAAAAAAAAAAAAATCATTTTTTTCACGTTTTTTTTCGTAGCCGAAAAAATCATATATGATATATCATATATGATATTACATATCATATATGATATATATGATATATCATATATGATATTACATATAATATCATATATGATATGTAATATCATATATGATATATCATATATGATATATCATATATATCATATGATATGTAATATCATATATGATATATCATATATGATATATTACATATCATATATGATATATATGATATATCATATATGATATATCATATATGATATTACATATCATATATGATATTATATGTAATATCATATATGATATATCATATATGATATATGATATGTAATATCATATATGATATATCATATATGATTTTTTCGGCCACGAAAAAAAACGTAAAAAAATGAAGAAAAAAAAATTGTCGAAAATATATCAAATTGCCTATCTATAGAAAGATAATTAAATGCTCGTCGTAACGGCATATTTTTTTTCGCTTAACGATTAACGGTTTGAAAGATATTAATATTTGAAAAAAAAGGATGAAAGTGGGTTTTTTAAATTGTTGGGATTAATCTCATCCATTAGATCAAATAAAGATGGAGGGTGGAGATTAGTCCCTTGGTATGTAAAAAAAGTTTGGTCCTCAAATGATCTTAAATCTAAGTTTCTCATTCAGTTGTATTTTTATTTTTTGAAGATAATGATGATAATTTCAGGAATATACAATAGATTACAACATTAATTTTGGTTTTCAAATGACTTTTGTAATTGCTCATTCATTTTTTGAATTTGGATTATAAGTTTCTCATTCAGTAGTATTTTTATTTTTTGAAGGACAACTAGCTATCGCATAATATACGCATCATAAATCAATCTCACATGTCCTATAAGCATGACTTGAACCTACGATCATTTGATTAGGAGATTCTCACACAACACGAGGTACAATTAGGACACAAGCCATTTGATTCATTCGATCGTTAGTTTCCACAACTCTTATTTATAAGATCTTCGTAGATTTGATGTCGTGTGTAACACCCCCAAAATATCGCAGCGGAATGTAATATCATTGGGGTGCTACTTATTAGTACAACAGTCATAATCATAGAAAACGATTTTAAATGGGACGTTCTAAATGGGACGTTTTTAAAAGTTTATCATTCGATCATAATAAAACATCAGAGTTACAAGAGGTCTCAAATAGTTTTAGAGTACATGACACATAAACATAAAAATTTATAAAGGTTTATCGAATGATAATATTATGCAAGCCATCAAAACATTCTCCGTGCGACTTCGTGCTTGCCAATTACCTTAAGACCTGAGATAAAACATGCTAAAAAGTCAACACAAAGGTTGAGTGAAATTCACAGGTTTATAAATAATTACTATACCACAAGATTTCAGAGTTAAATAATAATTGCAACGAATACAATTATGGGTAAATAATAATTATTCCTCTAAGCTCGTGACACGCAAACTGACCGAAGGTTCATAGAATGAACCAATGCCCTGAAAGGTAAATTGCCATTATACCTAATTATTCAAATATAGTGCGTTTGTGGCATCTTATCTGATCACACAAACGGGATTCGTCAATCCCAATGGCCTATTCACAATATTATCGTTCACACACAAGTGATTAATGGTTCATGATACAGTTAGGGACTTATTTTTGGCAATATCGGTACTTTAGCAATAATATGCTCTGATAAGCATACATTTTAAAACACTTTTGTCCAAATTGTAAAATAGCATGTATCCCCCCCAATTGGTTTATAAATAGTTTAAAGAGTTAAAGTGGTGCTATGAACTCACCTTAAGCAAAGTAGTAATGATAGTGCAAATAAAACGCCAAGAAAGCCGATAAAACTCTACGAGTAACGTGAATTAATATGTTGCGTTTTAGGTTTTATAATGATAACAAAAATATGCAAATGAGTTTTATATTGTATTTATATTGACTATATCATTTTTATTTTATAAATAGGTGTGTTAAAACTTAATGTCTTTTAATTCAAAGGCTCCACTATTGAATTTGTTATTAGGCTATTAGCACTTAGTTTACAAAATAAATTTGAATAAACATATTTTTAATATGTACAGTGGCATATATATTTTTTTTAATAAAATGACTTTCTTTGAAACACATTTATATTGTTATACAAATCTACAAGGACACTTAACTGTACTCATTTGAAGTTAACAAAAAGAAAAACCAGTACGTGACATATTTAAACTTTCGTTAAATTTTGTTTCGGTGAATATGAAACACAGTTAATAATATATTGTTTGAAAACGTCCATCCTCTTTATAACCAAAATATTATAAGACCCGATAATTATGTTCGTAATCATTAACGTTATTTTCTATTATGATTCTACTACTTGTCATGCAACATATATATGATACTAACAGTTTACTTATTTTTATAAGTAGCATATTATTACTTACTACGGTTCAAGGTTTACCTCCAAAGTAACGACCATGAAATGAAACTTGACTCGAATACGATTACGAACAAGATCTCGAACACTAACTCGAGATATAGCAATTCCCATCGTGAACCCAGATCTACGATATGAACCCGAATATAAACTTGATCCCACGACCCCCAGTCCAAACTTGAACCGAACATAGTTGAGTATTGGCGAATGTGAGACCAAAACTCACGCTTAAATTCCAAACTCGAACAAACGAAACCATCACCCGAATACTTGACTGATCGTATGACGCATTAGCCATTTAGATATGCTTTGGGTATATGAATGTGAGCACGTGAGTTACATCCGAATGAAAACTAAAGTTATCATACTCTAATGTAAGTAGTTTAGATTTTGTTTTGTAAATTATGATTATGAAAGGCAACCTTATAATATAGTGCTATATTATTAGGAAGGTTGATGTCTAGAACTTAGGCACTTAGATGTGTAAATATAAATAACTGAGAAGTAGATACATGGAAGGCAATTTGGGATAACAAAAATGAAATGGTTTGGCATGATATGCATGTTGGTATAAGACACATATGGAATTTGCATGCATGATTGATATATCAAAAGTGGTGTTGCATATTTAAGTGACACGTTTGTACCAAAAATGACATGTTTGTAACACACTTGTGCAAATAGGGGAATGTTATACATACCCTCCCTATAGGCTATATATATAAACCGCGAAGCACATGGTAAAACCGCCCGGAACTTGCAATCATTGGATACCCTCCCTATAAGGGGGGTCATTATAAACTGCCCCGTGCAAATATAGTGAATTGAAGACAGTGGGAATGACACACTTTATACAAAAGTGTGTTTATTATGTATTATATTTAATAGTTTAGTGTTTAGAGGTATGATTTAATCCCGCTAATTGCAAACGTGGAGTTTTTAAGACGTGAAACTTAAAACTGTGTAACGTAAAAATACAAGACTTACAAAAATATTAAAACTTGACATCAAAACCTATTTTGATATTTAAGGTAACCCTTGAGCTTGATAATCGTGCAAAACGCGTCACAAGTCAACCCTTTCACGAAGAAAAGTCAACTCGCGACGGCTCGACGCGATACTCGATTATAATAAATCGGATAAGCGAATACCCGGGTCGTAGTCCCAACGAGGTGTGAAATTGAGGATATCGTATGAGGTTTGGTATTAAAATGCTTGAAATAACGAGGGTTGCTTGGTTACTAATGTCTACTAAAAACGGAAATCAAATAACGTAAAACGGAAACTAATAACGAGTAAAAAACGTAACAATCTATGAAAAATAAACATACGGGTACCAAAATAATTTTTCTACGTCCTAAATGACAAAATAAAATTTTAGAAAAAAGAATTGTATTTTTCTGACTTTTTAATAATTACTTAGGAATTAAAAACGAATTAATAGAAAATAAATAATTAAAAATACTAAACGAAAAGAGAAAAATCTGAATTTTTTTTCTGAAAATACTTTAAAGTTAAACAAAGACAGGAAAAATAGAACTAAGCTCCCAGCTTATTTGGATAATCTGGGAATAAGCTAACTAGGGCTGTGGGCTTATTAGGGAAAGAAGGTTTAAAAAATAAACACTGCAATGATCTAATGCAAAAGACCCAAGGGCAGGATGGTTAGGCATGTGTGGTGTGAGTGAGGAGACCCAGGTTCGAATCCAGTTATGGCCCTTTTATAAAACATTTTTTCTTTTTCTTTTTTTTCTTTTTTTTTTTTTTTTTTTTTTTTTCTTTTAAAAACTAATAAAAACTAATGATAATAAACATATTTTATACTGGAAATATTTTTGAAAATCAAAATTAAGAGCAGAAAAAGCAATGGATCTAAATGAGTGAAGGGACTATTAAGCTAAGTTCTAAACTACAATAAGCTGGAATAAGCTAAAATAAATTAGGATTTATCTAAATGATTCAATACACCAGAATAAGCCACAGAACAAAGAGTAATAAGCACTAAAAATTGGAAATGGCAGATGGGGTTTGCTGTTCTGCTGATGCAGGGCACATGAGAGCTTATTCAAGCCATTAAAAGGCAGTAAAAAGCTACTCAATAAAAATCACAAAAATAAGAACTAACTAGATAAGCAACAAAAGTCTATTATCACCAAATTTTAGCTTAAAAGAACTTAATAGGAACAAATTAATGAAAAACATTTGGCCAAAAATCACAAAAACTAACTGATGCAGGCATATAACAAACTCAGACAAAACTTCCACAAGTCCTAATGGGATTGATCTAACTCTTCTAAATTCAACTCGATGCACTAAAAGGGAATCAGAAACACCAAAATAAGCACTAATAAGCAGTGTTGACCAAAGTTGACAAAAATATAAAAGCAAGAAAACTTAAATTTTCATTAATTAAAATTTAATTACATTACTGGAAATTAACTAAAAGATAAATAACAATAAAATAAAAAAGGAAAAATACCTAAATTAAAGCTAAAATAAATCCTATCTCTACTGTAGCACTACTTATCCTTTTATACTACATAAACTAGGGTTTCTCAAACTGGGATTGTGCTTTCTATGTGAGACGAATTCCATTGTGTCACTTGTGCTTCTTTCTTGTCTTCATTCTTGTCCCTTGGATTTTACTTGGTCTCCACAACACTGAATCTTGGCCGTAGATCATTCTTTTTGCTTCTGGGATTGCCATCGTGGCAAGGAGGAGGGGGAAACAAACCCATGTGATGGGTTTTAGAATGTAGTGAGGGTGAGAGTGATGGGTAGGAGATTAGCAGAGGATTAGGTGATTAGGCGGGCATTTGGTGATAAAGGAGAAGGTGAATAGTAGTTAGGTTGTGTGGGTTTGACTATTTTTGGGAGTGTTTGACCCGGTTTTAACTTAGGATGGGTGTGGGCTTAGTTTTGTTGGGCTCAGGGTTTAATGGGTTAAGGGTTATTGTTTGGTCCAGTTATGTATTGATGGTTAAGGTAAAATGGTTTTAATCACAAGGACTATAGTTGTAATTGTGAAAATTGTAGGGACCAAAACTACCATATCTTCAAAGTTAAACCAAGGGACTAATATTGCCAAATGAGAATAATCCAAGGGCCATTTGGGATTTTTAAGCTTGAATTTACTTCAAAAATGAAGAATTTCTCTCTCGGCTTCGGCTTTTTAGTTATTTTTGCATTCCAAGATCGGTTTTGTCCATATATGCCCCGTTTTCAATTATTTTGTACCTGAAACACATAAAACACAATCCAAGGATATTTGTAACAATATATGGTCCATTTGGGTGTTTTTGGTCGTTTTTGTGGGGTTTTTCGGGTATAAAATGATGAGTAAAAGGCCACTCATCATGACCCTTGAGCTTGTTGGATGATTGCTTGATGTTTAAAAATTGAAACCGCGCAAAACGTATTTCGGTCCTCGTCGAGAGTTCCAACGAACTTTGACAATAGGGATATGGCTCTGCTTCAGCCGCTTGACCTCACGGTCCATGATTTTTACAGGTTCTTCGACAAAATGAAGTTTTCGTCAAGTTGAATCTCCTCTAGTGGAATGTCGAGGGTTTCTTCTAATAAGTATTTCTTCAGGTTCGAAACGTGAAATGCGTTGTGTACCCTACTGAGTTATGGTATAAGTTCGAGTTGGTAAGCTGCCGGACCGTCTTCAGCCAAACTTTTGAAGGGTTCAATGTACCTCGGGTTCGTTTTTCCTTGTTTCTCGAAACGTATCACGTACTTTCATGGCGAGACTTTCGGCATGATTATATTTCCAACCTTAAATTCTAATGGATTACGTGTCACATTGGTGTAACTTTTCTGACGACTTCGTGCGGCTTGCATCCTGTTGTCTCGGGGTGTTGCTCCTAAGCCCTGATACGTACTAACGATTAATGTAGATGGGACAACCACGGAGGCGTACTAATAGTCGAAAGAAGTAGATATAAGTGTCATGGAAGAAATGATATTCACAATAAAATTGAAAGAGCTAATGAATCATAAAAATAGTAATGTGACTCTGCCGTGTTTAATATTTAGGAGCAAAGATTGCTTAAAAGGGATAGATTAAATATCTGTATGAACAAAGGAGCAAACCATTATCGATCAATGCAAATGAAGGAATTGATGAATAACAATAATGGATCAAAATTAGATATTAAGAACATTCATACTTATCATGAGCAAAGAGTGCTCGAAAGAAATATAGGCATTTGTACGAACAAAGAAACAAACCGTTACCAACCGATGCAAATGGAATGATCAATTAATTAAAACAATAGTGAATAGATTTAAATATCAATATTATTCGTACTGGTATGAGCAAGGAGTGCTCGAAAGAAAGAATTGATATTCGTGCGAACAAAGAAGCAAACGAAAGGGTGTGTAAAAGAGAAGCAAATGACTCAAATTTATGCAAATAGAAGAATTATAATTTATCACAATAGTAAAGAGAAGAGATATAGAATATCAACACGAAGTAATTCAATTAACCGAGAGAATCAATCGAATCAAACCAATAGCCAAAAGTGGCCAATACTGAAAGACAAAATTCTAAATGAGGTTCAATAATAATGAGACAGACAATATTCATTACGAATGTCAAATGAGAATGAACAATGAAAATCCATACTTAAGAAGGATAATAAACATCATGATTGTTAAGAGAGATTAAGTGAAATGGACAAGAATTGAGAAATCAATAAGCATTTCAATATGTTAAATGATAACAAATGAGATAGACAATAAATGTGAAAGCAAATGATAAATGAGTAAGACAATAAAATAAATGTGAAAGCAAATGATAAATGAGTAAGACAATAAGTGTCACGAAGGAGATCAAACAATGAATGATGAAGTCAATAAATATTATGAATGTTAAGTGAGAATAACTGAGAAAATCGATAAATGAGAAAGACAGTATGTATCTCGAATGCTAAATGAGAAGAAATGAGAACGAATAATAAAAGACAACTGACAGCACGAATGCTAACTGAGAGTAAACAATTAATGAGAACGACAATAAGTGAAAAAGACAATAAGTATTGCGAATGCTAATTGAGAATGAATGGGGACGAACAATAAATGAGAAAAGCATTACGTTGTAAGCATGCATGTTAATTGAGAATCAACATAAAATGAGAAAGACATTGAGTATTACTAAAGTTGATTGAGGATAATGAAAACAAATAATAAATGATAAAGTCAATAAACATCACGAATGTTGATTGTGTAAGATCCGTATTGAGCTCCTCGAGCTTTACTCTGCTCCAACGAGACTGTAGGTTGGCCATCACAGCTCGTGTAATATCTCTCCTGATGTGCCATATGTGTCATCAGCGATGGGATGCTGTGGTGGATGGGCTCTCTGGTGATAAACTCTGGTCGGGTGGGAGGAGTAGATGTAGTAGTGGTTCTCCTACTTGTCTTCCGAGGGGTTCTTCTTCGAGTGAGTAATTTTCTGGTTTGGGTTCACACTCCATACCCTTATCCTCGAATGGCTCTATCTCACTATCGTACATCAGTATGTAGGTTGGTGAAGTGGGTGTCAGAGTGGTGGCCGACAAGTTCTCCAATTTGTCCTTGGAATCGAAAGATAGCATTAAGTTAGGGTAAACATTGTTGTCAAGTTCCGGCATTACCTTCCTGGCGGTGTAATTCTTTAAAATCAAAAGGAGTGAAAAAGAATGAGATATTATAAAGTCGTGTTCCGAAAGTAGGAGTTCCAAGGCGGCACGTTAGTCAAGTTCTAATCAACCGGCATGTCTTTAGGCGATGGTTTATGTGAGGATCTTGTTTATACACGGTTAAGGTGGTTAAACCTTGTGTCTTTGTGTATGAGATATATTGACTTAATATGATTAAGCACGCGGAATTTACTTAACCACACTTAGAAGGTTATGTATGTTATGGAAATGGAAGAATTTTGTTTGTTACTTAACAATGAACAAAGAAAGTATTTCACTAAACGATTCAATATTATTCCAAATAATACGAGTGATCTTGAGTTTTTCACTAGGGTTACAAAACCTTGAATCTTATGTTACAACTTGTGATTTTTGTTTGTTCTATGTCTTAACAGTTATGAGTCTCTGTTATGCATGTGTGTTCTATATTGTGTATCCAAAAACTAAGTCTAAGATCTCTTTTATAGTTGCAAGAGATCTTTACAAATTTGCTAAAAGTCTTGACCGACTTACTTGGTTAACTTATTCATATTGGTGTCAGTACATAAGATACAACATGTATCTATGTATACAACTTGTTAACTAAGCACATGGAGTAAGATATTATCTACCGTATATGTTTGACCAAAATACAATAAATATCTTTTCGATCTTATCCTATGAGTCACTGATCAGCAGTACTTTGATCATGAACTAGCAGTACTTTGATGTACTAGCAGTACTTTGATGTACGAGCAGTACCTTCAGAATATTTAATTCCCAACAATCCTCCCCTAAACATGTGAATTAATTCAAACATGTTTTTCTGAATTAAATGAGGACTTGTGAAGATCTTTCAAACACTTCTTGAATCTGAACATTCTTCTATTCTGAACTCATCTGCTTTGTTCTTCTTTGACTTCAGCAAATATCAAAACATTGTACCAAAAGATGGTGCAATTTCCTTGGATGGAGGAATTGTAAGAGGCAATGATGCTGTGTATCTTGGATGCTTGTTTCAACAAGTGAAATCATCTAACCAGCATGTCTTTGAAGTGAAATTGAAACTTTTCTTCGTTTGATCTAGATAGAACTTTCTCCTTTAGGAATGCTTCATCCCTTCTAGATATTTGATCTGTTCTAATCATTTTCAACCTCTACATCATCTTGTATGCTCTTGTCTTCTCCTTCCATATATTGGTTTACTCTTCCTTTTCTGGGCAATTATTTCCTTCTCTGAGATTATAACCTCCCCTGAAGTAAATAACTTTTGTTTCCTCCCCTTGTTTGGAAGATCTCACTATGTACTACAGAACTTCTCTTCATATCACCTGATCTATCAGTTTGAACTTATTTTCAGACAATATTGTACATGAAGCCATCAATTCCTTAAGAGTTTAAGTTGCTGTCCTCATCACTTCTAGGTGTGTTAACTCCTATGAGAGGTGAATCAGTGGACATTTTGATTCATAATCCATAAATGAATGGTTTTTCTGAATCCTTGAAAATCCTTTTAAGAAATCATTTAACTTAGTAGTATGTTCATGATTTTGAGAATTGAAAAATCATACTACGTCCAACCATTTTGAAGAAATCAAGTGTGTAACAGACACCTAATCAAAATTTCGGTTTAAAAATAACCTCTGGTTGTGTGAGAACCAATGTATTTCAGTTATCACTAACTGCCTGTGAAAAGATAAATCTATTCAAAAGATTTTCTTGACAGGGTTTCCAGCTCATAGCAATTGTTACCTCCAACACAAGTGTTAGATTCACTTTTACTAGCTGTTATTTCTATCAGATGTCCTTAGACTAACTCATTATACTTGAAAGTATAAAATGATAGAAAGTGAGTTGTATCAGTTACTATCTGATCAACTAAGTCATCAATTCAATTTGAAATATCATAACTAGATTTCAAGAAAGAAGTTTTAAGGAGGTTTAATTCCTAAACTCAGTCCATCATAAATCTACTATGGTCAGCAATATGATAGGCATTCTACTGTTCCCATTTCACTTGAAATATCCTTTGTGTTTACATATTCATACCTGAAATAGTTAGTCTAAAACCAAAAGAACAATGTACAAAGTACTTGTCTTGCATTAGATTAATCATAAAACCAACTGTATGAATAACACAATTCAAATTTTGATATAGCAGTACCTTATAAATCCAGCAGTACTTTCAAAAATTTATGTACAAAAACACATCATATTGAAAATTTAAAGATTAAGCATTCCAATACTTGCTATTAAGTACTGAAACCTTGAAACATCAAAAGCTTTTGTTAACAGATCTGCAAAATTATGCTCTGAAGCAATTTTAAGAACTTGAATTAATCTTTTCTCATTGCAATCTCTTATAAAGTGATGCCTAATTTCAATGTGTTTTGTTTTAGAGTGTTGTACCGGATTTTTAATAATACAAATTGTACTACTATTATCAATATAAATAACAGTGTTTAAGAAATTGTACCCATAATCAAGGAGTTGGTTTTGAAGCCATAGAACTTGACTAGAGCAACTTGCAGCAGCTATATATTCAGCTTCAGTTGTTGAATTTGCCACACTTGTTTGCTTCTTACACTGCCATGAGACAAGTCTACACCCAAGGAATTGACATCCTCCAGTTGTTGACTTTCTGTCTAAGCTAGCACCAGCATAATCACTATCCGAATATGCTACCAAATCAAAAGGAGATTCTCTAGAATACCATATACCCAACCTTGGTTGACCTTTAAGATATCTAAAAATTCTCTTGACTGCAGTTAAATGAGAAACCTTTGGAGTAACTTGAAATCTTGCACAGACACAAACAGGAAACATGATATCAGGTCTAGATGATGTAAGATACATCAAAGAGCCTATCATAGATCTGTAATTGTGTACATCTACATTTTCTCCATCTTCATCTTTCAGAAGGTGCTTCTCTGAGTCCATTGGTGTGCTTGCTATTTTTGAATCAGCAAATTGAAATTTTCTAAGTATCTCTGCAACATATTTGTCTTGACTAATAAATATGCCTTCAGATGATTGCTTAACTTGCAAACCCAAAAAGAATGTAAGTTCTCCCATAGAACTCATCTGAAACTTATCTTTCATAAGCTTCTCAAATTCTAAACACATTTCCTTCCTTGTAGATCCAAAGATAATGTCATCCACATACACCTGCACTAACAGAAGATCCTTCTTGTGCTGTTTGATGAAAAGTGTCTGATCAATCTTTCCTCTTTGAAATCCATTTTCTAATAAATAGGAAGCAAGTGTTGCATACCAAGCTCTTGGTGCCTGATGAAGGCCATAGAGAGCTTTCACTACTCTGTACACTTTGTTTGGATGTAATGGATCAATGAAACCAGGAGGTTGTGAAACATACACCTCTCTTTCAATTTTACCATATAAAAATGCGCTTTTGACATCCATTTGGTAGACTGTGAAGCCTAAAAATGAAGCATAAGCTAGAAACAGCCTAATTGCCTCAATCCTTGCTACTGGAGCATAAACTTCATCATAATCTATTCCTTCTTCTTGTGTGTACCCTTGTGCTACTAATCTAGCCTTATTCTTGATCACAATTCCTCTGTCATCCCTTTTGTTCTTAAAAACCCATCTAGTGCCAATTAGCTTTTCACCTGTAGGTAAATCAGCTAGCACCCAAACCTTTTGAATCTTGAACTGAAGAAGCTCTTCTTGCATAGCCTCTACCCAGCTTGAATCATCTAGGGCTGTAAGAATATTCTTTGGTTCCTTTTGAGAGAGAAAACATACAAATAAACATGAGTTTGAAAGTTCATGTTGTTTTGAAGCATAAAGGGCATCAAGAATCCCTTGTTGGTCTGAAGAGACTAGTTGTCTTCTTGTCTTCACACCAGATTGTATATCTCCTATCACATTATCTAGGGAATGAACTTTGTGAATTCTTGTGTGTGGGGAAGTGGGAACATGATAAGATGATGAAAGATTAGTCAAATCCACTTCATCTTCTTGAAATTCTGCATCTTTTGAGTGTGAAGGACCAGCAGTACCTTCAACTGAACTAACAGTTCCTTCAAATGAACCACCAGTACCTTGAGAAGTACTCACAGTACTTTGCTCTGTCTCAACAGTACTTTCAATATTCAACATATTGAGTTGTTCCTCTGTTCCAACATCTTTTCTTTGAGCCTCAACATCCTCTTTTGCTTTATCAGAAGAAGATTCATCATTGTTTAAAGCTAAATCCACACTGGTACTTGACCACAATGGCATAATGACATCAGATTGATCTTTATCTAACTCCACCTCATTTGTTGCTTGTGAACCTGAAAAATTATTAGTTTCTGCAACAACAGGTAAATAATTCATAGAGTTTGTTAGATAATCAAGATCAAATATCCATTTGGGTCCTTGACCTACTACACTGGATTTGTTTTCCTGAAACTCCACATGTAGTTCTTCTTGAACTTTCTCAGTTCTTAAGTTGTAAACTCTAAAAGCTTTGCTAACAAGAGAATATCCAACTAAGAAACCTTCATCTGCTTTACCATCAAATTTTCCTAAATGGTCTAAGGTATTGAGAATTGTCACATGACATCCAAAAGGTCTAAGAAATCCTATTGCAGGAGTTCTACCATTAAAGAGTTCATATGATGTCTTATTGTGAGGCTGCACAACTAAAACTCTATTTTGAACATAGCAAGCAGTGTTAATTGCCTCTGCCCAAAAGATTATAGGTAGCTTAGAATCAGCTAACATTGTTCTAGCAGCTTCAATTAGTGTTCTATTCTTTCTTTCAACCACTCCATTCTGTTGTGGTGTTCTAGCAACACTATATTCTCTCCTAATACCTTTTTCTTTGCAGAAATCATCCATAACTCTATTTCTAAACTCTGTCCCATTATCACTCCTAATGACTTTGACTTTCTTGCTTACTTGGTTTTCTATCAGTGTAATGAATTTCTTAAGAATGCTTGATGTCTCATCCTTAGTGGCTAAAAAGAAAACCCATGTAAATCTGCTATAGTCATCAGTTATAACAAGACAATATTTTTTATGTTGTATACTCCTTACTGAAACTGGTCCAAATAAGTCCATATGCAGCATAAACAATGACTGATTGATAGAGTTAAAAATTTTGGGCTTACAAGTGGCTTTGTGTTGTTTGCCTTTTAGACAAGCAATGCATGTTTGATCATTTTCAAATCTTTTGTGAGGTAAACCTCTTACCAAACCATTCTTAACAATTTTATTTATGGTTTTGAAGTTAATATGACCAAGCCTTCTATGCCATAACATTGATTCATCCAATGTGGCCTTTGATACAAGACAAGTTAAATCTTCTTTAGGAATGATATTCTTCATATCAACACTATACATGTTGGCCTTTCTAGGAATTCTAAGAAGTACTTGATTTTCATCAGGCATCTTAAAATCCTTAGATAGAACAAGACATTCAGTGTCAGTAAAAAGGACATTATTCTTTTTGTCACACATTTGTGAAACACTAAAAAGATTATACTTTAACTCTTGTACATAGTACACATTTTCAAAATCTAAATTTCCGGTTTTAATAGTACCTTTACCAGAAATTTTGCCACGAAAACCACCTCCAAAGGTAACATATCCTCCATTGAATTCTTGAAAATCTGAAAGATAAGACATGTTGCCTGTCATGTGATTGGAACATCCACTATCTGAGTATCCTTGATCTTGATGATCAATAGAATGTCCCTGCACACAAATAAGAAAGTTAGTTTTCTTTGGGGATCCAAGCCATTACTGACTTGAATCTGCCTCTTGCATCAATATAGTTTAATCTTTTAAGGACTGTTGATGCAACATTGGATTTTTGAATCCAACATGCTGAGGCCTTAACAGCATTTGCCCTATTACCCTTAGCAGCAGAGTGAGTAACATGTTCAGCAGAGTCTGCTAACTTTGAAGTCACACCCTTTGGTCTCCAAATTTGTTTGTGGACCACTGCTTTTGATTGAATGGGCCTTAGAACAGTTTTAGATGCATGTTTGAAAGTTGTTTTTGCATCCTTAGCTGTTGATTTTGGGTTAACAGTCATTAAAGGTCTAACAGTACCTTGAGATTTACCAGTACCTTTAATTTGAACTGGCAGTACTTTGTCAACAGGACCTTTTTGTCTATCAGGACCTTTGAGTCCAGACTTGTTTGAGACTGTTCTGGGTTTAGTTCTATGAGTATTAGAGTGAAAAAGAGTTTGAGGAGTTTGCCTTTTGTAGTTCACCCTATTGTATTCATACCCAGTTACCCTTTGGTTGCAGAAAGCTGCAAGATGGTCAAAACTACCACATGTATAACAAGCTTTATTATAAAATGCAAAGTCATCACCTAATTGGTTAGACTTGAGGTTGTTCCAATTCCTTTGGTTACCTCTGGGCTTGTTTGTAGTTCTATATTGTTCACAATATCTAACTGGTTTCCTAACAGTACCTTTACCATTTGACTTAGGCCTGTTAGTGTTGTGATTGACTATCTTAGGAAGACTTGTTCCTACTTTCTTAACCAATACAGGTTTAGACATAACCTGTTCTTCTTCACTATCACTATCAGTTGTGCAATCTTCAACAACTATAGCATCTCCTTTCTTAACAAAGGACACCTTGTCCTGATAAGATAAAGTTTTATCTAAACTTTTACTTACCTTCTCTATCTTTGGAGATTTAGTGACCTTAGAACCATATTCCATGATTGGTTCTTGAAACTCAGGTAACCCTGTGTGTGCTAAATCAATACCTGGAGGTGAATGAACACCTCTGTATGGTGGGGGTACAGACTTAAATCCAACACCAGAATTGACCTTATCAATAACTTGGGCTTCCCAAAGCTTATTGAATCCTTCTGAGGAATGTGCTAAAACATCCACAGAAACCTTTACATTTTCTCTTTCATTTTTATGTTTAGCTAATGATTCATTCAACTCAACAATACACTCATCTCTGATCTTAATGTCATTTTTTAGTATATTGATGTCATCAGCAAAATGAATTTCATTATTTTTAAAATGTAAGACTTGTTTTTCCAAAACACCTAGACCTCTTTTGTGATTAGCTAAATTAAACAAAGAATCAAGCAGCTCTTGTTTATGAGCTTCAAATCTCTTATTAAGGTCTTCATAAGCTTTAAGATTAGGACATGATTCAGTACAAGATGTAATATTGTTTACCTCTGAATCAGAATGAGCCATTAGAGCAAATTCATTGGCCAAAAGAGCAGCATTAGGTGGTGCATCCTCTTCAATAGCCATAGAGCTCCAATCATAACCAATACCATCAATAGCCAACATAGCCTTTGGCTCTTCAACAGTAACTTCCTTTTTCCTATCTTGCTTATACCATGTGTTTCTGTTCTCCTGCTTTCTTGGGCTTCTACACTCCTTAGCAAAGTGTCCTAACCTATGACAGTTGAAACACTCTACTTTCTTCTTATCAAACCCAGCAGTATCATTACCATTTATGGTAATCTGCTTCCCAGTTCTTTGCCAATACTTCTTAGCCCTCATGCTAAGCAAAGCAACCTGCCATTTAATATCCATAGCTTCCAAATCATCACCATCTACCTGCTCAAGGTCTTCATGGTTGAGAGGAGAGCCATTAGATTGACTGGTAATAAAAGCATAGAATGTTGAATCTCCAAGACCAGCAACATCCTTGTGAGAACTTGTGGAAGGAGCACTTTCACCTTCATCTACCTCTTCATTCTTACTAATACTAGGAACTGACAAGAGTGCCACGTTTCCAGAACTAGTACCATAATGACCAGATTTCTTTAGACTTTGTTCAACAATTTTGAAGTTGTTGTACAAATCATTGAGCTTCATGGTTTCAATGTCTGGTTTGTTCATCCAGACAATAACATGAGTATGGAACTCATCAGGTAAACTTCTTAAAAACTTCATGTTGAGATCTTCCTTCTCTGTCTCAACACCCAACACAGCTAACTGACTGACAAGCTTATGTAATCTTGAGAATAGCTTATCAAGAGACTCATTACTAAAAGCAGTAAAGTTTTCAAATTGTTGCTTTAGTAATGTCTTCTGTGTCTTTTTGGTAGTTTCATTACCACCAAAATATGCACAAATCTCTTCAAAAAGAGTTTTTGCATCAAGATACTTGTTAAATGATAGCATCTGCTCACTAGGAATGGTCATAAGCAATAAATTTCTTGCTTTCTGATCATTTCTCTTCAGTATCTTTTCTTCATTTGACACTGGTCCAGTATTTCTTTTTCTACTTGTTTTACCTTCTAGGACAACCTCTGAGTAGCTTGGTGTAAAGGAATCACCATATATAATTATATCCCAAAGAGTATAATCTTGGACCATGAAATATTGCTCAATTCTCATCCTCCATAACTCAAACTCATTGGGTTTGATTATGGGCAACTTTGCAGCAACATTTGTTTGAACATCATGTGGATCCATTTCTGTTTCTTCTAATTCAAATATATCAACCCTAAGCTCTGATACCAACTGTGAGGATCTTGTTTATACACGGTTAAGGTGGTTAAACCTTGTGTCTTTGTGTATGAGATATATTGACTTAATATGATTAAGCACGCGGAATTTACTTAACCACACTTAGAAGGTTATGTATGTTATGGAAATGGAAGAATTATGTTTGTTACTTAACAATGAACAAAGAAAGTATTTCACTAAACGATTCAATATTATTCCAAATAATACGAGTGATCTTGAGTTTTTCACTAGGGTTACAAAACCTTGAATCTTATGTTACAACTTGTGATTTTTGTTTGTTCTATGTCTTAACAGTTATGAGTCTCTGTTATGCATGTGTGTTCTATATTGTGTATACAAAAACTAAGTCTAAGATCTCTTTTATAGTTGCAAGAGATCTTTACAAATTTGCTAAAAGTCTTGACCGACTTACTTGGTTAACTTATTCATATTGGTGTCAGTACATAAGATACAACATGTATCTATGTATACAACTTGTTAACTAAGCACATGGAGTAAGATATTATCTACCGTATATGTTTGACCAAAATACAATAAATATCTTTTCGATCTTATCCTATGAGTCACTGATCAGCAGTACTTTGATCATGAACTAGCAGTACTTTGATGTACTAGCAGTACTTTGATGTACGAGCAGTACCTTCAGAATATTTAATTCCCAACATGTCTTTAGGCGATGGTTTATGAGGCGATGTAGATGTTCTAAAAGTATAGGTAGAATGTTCAAACTTGTTTTTGGAAACGGATAGTGAGATAATCAGAGGGAATTCGATAGACTGTAACGGGTTTGTGTAAAACGATGTTATGAAAGATCATGAAAAATTTTAGCGAATCATGGAATTACTCGCAATGTTTTGAAATTAATTGAGACCATGGTTTTAGTCACAATGTCTTGAAAACAAATGAGATTATTGTGTCATCCACAATGTTTTAGGAAAGTTTTAGAGATCATTAAAATGTAAGTGTAGGTATGTGATCGGGGAAAACAGGGTTTGACCTGAAGTTCTGGAAACGAGTATAAGAGATTAAAATCAATAAAACGTTTAAATAAATAATTTTTTATATAAATAAATAGTGATCAAAGGTCAATCAAGTGTGTGTGTATATATATATATATATATATATATATATATATATATATATATATATATATATATATATAGGGAGACTTTCTTGCGAGAACCATCTTATCTGCGAGAACTGACAGAACCATCAAAAACATACATGCACGCCTTTTAAAATAAAATAAAAATACATGCAAATCATCAATAATCGTAAGTATCCACCTATGTTCTTCAATATCATCATGAACTCATCCTCTTTTTTCACAAAAACCTTACAAACGGCCGTAATATTGTCATTGCACGCCTTATAAGAACATACATGCACACCTTCAAAGAAAAATTTTGTATTGTCAATTTCTTATTAAATTCTTTAGAACAACCATGTTTTTTCTTAAAACATATATGTTGTTTTTAGAACATATGTGCAAAAATACAATTATTGAAGGCGTGCATGTATATTTTTGGTGGTTCTGTCAGTTCTCGCAGATAAGATGGTTCTCGCAAGAAAGTCTCACCACACACACACACACACACACACACACACACACACACACACACACACACACACACACACACACACACACACATATATATATATATATATATATATATATATATATATATATATATATATATAGAATAGTGGTGCATAAGTGTTCGGAAAGTGTAAGCGCACGGAGAGTGTAAAGCAATGCAAAGTGGAGTAGTTAAAATATAAAGAGTGGTAATAGTCTAGGTCTAAAAAAATGCGACCTGGTTCTCTATAACCATGGCTCTAGTACCAATCTATAACACCACCAAAATATCGCAGCAAAATGTAATATCATTGGGGTGCTACTTATTAGTACAACAATAATAATCATAGAAAATGACTCTAAGTGAGACGTTTTTAAAAGTTTATCATTCAATCATAATAAAACATCAGAGTTACAAGAGGTCTCAAATAGTTTTAGAGTAGATGACACATAAACATAAAAGTTTATAAAGGTTTATCGAATGATAATATTATGCAGGCCATCAAAACATTCTCCGTGCGACTTCGTGTTTGCCAATTACCTTAAGACCTGAGATAAAACATGCTAAAAAGTCAACACAAAGATTGAGTGAAATTCACATGTTTATAAATAATTACTGGACCACAAGATTTCAGAGTTAAAATAATAATTGCAACGAATACAATTATGGGTAAATAATAATTATTGCTCTAAGCTCATGACACGCAAACTAACTGAAGGTTCATAGAATGAACCAATGCCCTGAAAGGTAAATTTCCATTTTACCTAATTATTCAAATATAGTGCGTTTGTGGCATCTTATCAGATTACACAAACGGGATTCGTCAATCCCAATAGGCCTATTCATAATATTATCGTTCACACACAAGTGATTAATGGTTCATGATACAGTTAGGGACTTATTTTTGGCAATATCGAAACTTTAGCAATAATATGCTCTTATAAGCATACAGTTTAAAACACTTGTGTCCAAATTGTAAAATAGCATGTATCTACATCAATGGGTTTATAAACAGTTTAAAGAGTTAAAGTGCGGCTATGAACTCACCTTAAGCAAAGTAGTAATGATAGTGCAAATAAAACGCCAAGAAAGCCGATAAAACTCTACGAGCAACCTGAATTAATATGTTGCGTTTTAGGTATTTATATTGACTACATCATTTTTATTTTATAAATAGGTGTGTTAAAACTTAATGTCTTTTAATTCAAAGACTCCATTATTGAATTTGTTACTAGGCTATTAGCACTTAGTTTACAAAATAAATTTGAATAAACATATTTTTAGTATGCACAGTGACATATACATTTTTTTAATAAAATGACTATCTTTGAAACACATTTATATTGTTATACAAATCTACAAGGACACTTAACTCTACTCATTTGAAGTTAGCAAAAAGAAAAACTAGTACGTGACATATTTTAACTTTTATTAAATTTTGTTTCGGTGAATATGAAACACAGTTAATAATATATTGTTCGAAAACGTCCATCCTCTTTATAACCAAAATATTATAAGACCCGATAATTATGTTCGTAATCATTAATGTTATTTTCTATTATGATTCTACTACTTGTCATGCAACATATATATGATACTAACAGTTTACTTATTTTTATAAGTAGCATATTATTACTTACTACGGTTCAAGGTTTACCTCCAAAGTAACGACCATGAAATGAAACTTGACTCGAATACGATTACGAACAAGATCTCGAACACTAACTCGAAATATAGCAATTCCCATCGTGAACCCAGATCTACGATATGAACCCGAATATAAACTTGATCCCACGACCCCCAGTCCAAACTTGAACCGGACATAGTTGAGTATTGGCGAATGTGAGACCAAAACTCACGCTTAAATTCCAAACTCGAACAAACGAAACCATCACCCGAATACTTGACTGATCGTATGACGCATGAGCCATTTAGATATGCTTTGGGTATATGAATGTGAGCACGTGAGTTACGTCCGAATGAAAACTAAAGTTATCATACTCTGATGTAAGTAGTATAGATTTTGTTTTGTAAATTATGATAATGAAAGGCAACCTTATAATATATAGTATTATATTATTAGGAAGGTTGATGTCTAGAACTTAGGCACTTAGATGTGAAAATATAAATAACTGAGAAATAGATACGTGGAAGGCAATTTGGGATAAAAAAAATGAAATGGTTTGGCATGATATGCATGTTGGTATAAGACACATATGGAATTTGCATGCATAATTGATATATCAAAAGTGGTGTTGCATATTTAAGTGACACGTTTGTACCAAAAATGACACGTTTGTAACACACTTGTGCGAATATAGTGAATTGAAGACAATGGGAATGACACACTTTATACAAAAGTGTGTTTATTATGTATTACGAGGCTTAGTCAAACCGTGCGTTGCACCGATTGTATCTAAATGTTCATAGCCTAATGGTTGGTACTAATTAGGTTTCCACTATTTAAAATAGTTTCTTCATAAAAAAAAAAAAAAATGTTTGTTATAGAAATAGTACCCACGTACAAAGAAGTCACAAAATCAAAGACATGAACCTGAGTTGTGTTGTATAAGAAATATAGTATACACGTCATTTTGTCAATTTGGACATTTGGTTGCCCTTGGAATTTATGAAAAGGTTTGTTGGAAGTCACATAGAAATATAGAATATAATGAAACATTTTTTACACAGTAATCAAATATTAAGATTCGGAGTTCAAGTATATAATATTTGAATAGAGTTATAATGTCTAAAGTTCTAAGAATTAGGTAATATATATGCTCTAAGTTTTGTTCTCGTTACATTATCATATATATTAAACCACAACAGAAACGGTGCCGTTTTGCACCATTTTTTCCCACCAAAAAAACCCGGCCGGCAAACGTTAGCCCATTTTCCTCCGCCGGTTTATCCCAAATCGTTGGCCATTTTTGGCCCACTTTAGATTGTATTAGCTTATTAGCTTCCGTATCTGATTAGTATACAAAGAGTAATCGACATGTCGATTATCCAGTGCCTTATCTTGGTCTTTAGGTATGGCTTCTACCTAAACTTAGAGTGTGTTCTTCCAGAGTTTTCCACCCACACCCACACATACCTAACCATGCTACACACATCTCTGCTATTGATGATGATGTTCGAAGGATGTGAAAGGAAAACCAAAAGACGATGATAAAATACGACATCATAAATCGCAGGTTTGATATAATAAGAATTAGGCTTTTGTATTAATTTTGGGATTTTTGTGAAATGGGGGTTTCGTTTAAATTTATGGTTTTTTATGAAATTAGGGCTGTTTGGGATTGGGATTTCGTAATTGATTATTTAATTATTGGGGGTGTTTGCCTCAACTTATTTATCAGGCTTATGGCCTTATTGGGTTTTAAGGTGTTGGAAGTTGGACAGCTAATACCATGGTCTGGGATTGCTTATAGCTCATAACAAAAAAAAGGGTTTTCATAACAGAGGGTTTTGTTATTAAGCTCATAACAAAAAAAAAGGCTAAAAACTATAATAACCAAGTGTTTGGGATTGCGTATAGCTTTCTAATGATGAGGTACTTTTTTTTTTTAACTTTATGGTGTATTTTTTTAATGTAATGATATTGTTGTTCATATGCAGCAGCTCCATTATTGAAAAAGGACCGTTTGCTCCATCAGTAGCAGGAACAATAACTGGGAAGACGTGGTATGCTGTGGCAAGAGATGCGGCTGTGGCGTCGGAGAATGTGATGAGAGTTCATGGTATGGTGACTGATTTAATCCTATCAGTGAGCTATGAATATATCCTGAGAATTTTTATTGTTGATTATATGATCCGTTTTAATACGATATGTGTTTTTGTAGTTCTATCCTCACATGATTGCCGCGTTCCGCGAACTCCCAGCCTCATAGGCCTTTATTGCATAGGTAGTTCGAGGTAAATATATAAACTAACATTAATTTAGACTATATAGGTTGTGGTTAATTATTGTCGCACGTTTTAATGTCATATGTATAATGGAACAGGAAATTTACTACTTTTGTTGCGTCTTGATTTGGGGACCATTATACCACTGATCGGAGCCGGTAGTGTTGCTACCGTTGCACCCGCTGCGGTAGGTATTGCAGTTTATGATTTTTTTAATTTTTTTTTTCATTTGTCAATATTTTCAGACAACAATGTTTGTTATAGTTTGCTAACATATACAAGTTTTCTTCTTATAATATAGATACACAGTATTAAATGTTACCAATTGATTTCGACCATACACTTTATTGTCACAGCTTAGGAGAGGCCGTGAAGATTACATGAAAGTAACATTTTGGGCACATGGAAAGGTACAATCAATTTTGTAAGTTGTAACACAATTGATACATTTTGGTCTTTATTTTAGGTGAATTTTTCGCAAGAAACTATTTTTTTTATTACATCATAACACTTGCAGGTGGAAGGGAGAAAGCACCTTCTGCTTTCTGCAGAAAAGGCCTGATGAGTTTCAATTTTCAGGAGATGAGCTTTAAACTTGATCTTTTAACTTCATTGATGAATATGTTATAGGGGTTTTAAGGTAACTGCTTTACAAATTTTCAATTTATTTCATTCTCTTGAGATTTTTATATGTGGAAACACCTAATGGGTTTATTAAAAATGATGCAGGAATGCTCATTTTGAACTGTCATACAACACGGTTGCCCCGCACATCTTGCCGCCTATACTCATGGTATTGCTTAAATTGGAAGCCGTCCATATACTTACTAAAATGAAAAGAAGTCAAAGAATCCAAACAATCACATGTCTTCCAAACAACGTACAATAGCTTAAATGGAGCTATTCACACTAGACGCCTTTATCTCAAACTGGTCTGTTTCAGCCTCCCTTGCTCACAGGGTAACAAGCAAGCAAGTAGCGGTCGCTGGCAGCAACTGCAAGTCAAAAGAGGTGGGTCATATGTCAAAATGGGTTATTTTTATTCAGGCGTTATTGACCCAAAACACTTTTTGGCTAATTTCAAAATAACAACATTTTTTCTCAAATGACATCAGTTATCTTATTTCTTATGCAGCCCTTATGGAGTTGTGTTGCGGTGGTACGTTACACCTAACTACCATATCAGTGGTCGAGGTAATTTCAAACTTATTTGTTTCGCTAGAATTGATTAATGGTTCACATAGTTGGAAATAAAAAAAGACTGTTTGGGATTGCTTATTAAAAGTGGCCATTGTCTTTTAAAATGGGCTGTTTGGAATTGCATATTCCAAACTACTTTTTTAAGTGACATATCATCAAATAAGCAGTTTGGATGCGCAGTCCCAAAGAGCCTCAACATAGCGTATATGTTATATTGAACCGTAATGATCAGATTTAATGATCAATCCCAAACACCGCCTTTTTATGAGTTGGTCCTTGATATGTTTTACACATTGTTCTTGATGTAAAAACTACAGTCGGCCGAGGATTCAGTTTCTTTAATGCATTGGGAACCATAGCTTTTGCATACGCTGGTCATAATGAAGTTGCTCAGCCCTTAATAATAAGCACAATTGTATTAGGTGTCATGGAAATTACTACAGTTCCTGAAGTATCAGCTGACATGGCCACAACAATACCCTCGGATATCCAAGAAGGTAGGCTTTATGCCTTTCGTATCACAACGATTGAAAATAGTTTCTAATGGTGTGTATTCTTTTTAAAGTTGTGTGAATGTAGATTAAAGCTTATCAGACTTTCTATTCTTAAGTTAGATGGATCGTCTTTTGGTAATGTCGCATTAGAAATGATATGTCTTATTATTCAGTATATATTGATACAGATTTTGTAATGATATGTTCTATTTAGATGTTATTGTTACAAGGAAAGCAACTGTTTGTTTGACAGGTAACTGACGAAGGTGAAGCCGAGTGTGGGTTGTAACGCCACGAGGTATAATATTTTTTATTTTGGCTTTTGTTGCGAAATCAACTACTTTGTGCGAAAATGTTAGTTTGTCTGCTGTAGTTTGTTTAAGCTTATTATTGCACTTATCAGGTAATTTGACTTGGCCTAAATTTCATGACTTCATTTTTTGTATCAGTATATCATTGGTAAAAGCTTTGTTAGTCTTTTCGGATTCATTGATACCAAACAGCTTAGGCATGCCAAAATCTGATATTTTTGGCTTCAGGTGACTATCTACCAAAATGTTACTGGCTTTTAGATCTCTATGGTCACCCGAGCCTTGAAAACTTATGAAGATATAGAAGTCCTAGAGCATTGGCGTCAATGATTACAAACCGATCATTCCAATCCAGTAGACCTCTCCTCCTAGGATCTAATAAGAAATGAATATCAGCAACCAAAGAAAATACCAGGTTACAGAATATATGAAGTCTTAAACTATTATAGACGTGTCTCCGCCATTGCAGCAACAACGTTTGGAATTTCTTGCCTTTTTATAAATTATTAAGATAGAAAATATTTGGTAGATAGTTAGAGATGTCACAAAATGTACATCAACTGAAGTTAAAGGTCTTGAAGCAGGTCTTCGTAACACTAAATCAAGACAGGTCTTCGTAACACTAATAGTAGCAACTTTTGCACTATAAATTTCAGCAAACCATGAAGGAGTCAGTTGACAAGTCTCAAGGACTAAACCTGTATGTGAAGAATCTAGATGACACCGTCTCTGATGAAAGCCTTAGGGAATTTTTTGGCCCTTATGGCACTATCACTTCCTGCAAGGTGATGCGAGATCCTAATGGAACAAGCAAAGGTTCAGGGTTTGTTTCATTCTCAACTTCTGAGGAAGCGTCTAGAGCACTCTCTGAAATGAATACCAGAAGGTCTCTTGGTTATGGTTATATTAACTATGTTAATCCTCAAGATGCTGCAAGGGCCATAGAATTGCTGAACTTCACTCCTCTGAAAGGAAAGTCGATCAGGATCATGTATTCTCATCGAGATCCAAGTGTCCGCAAAAGTGGTTCTGGAAACATCTTTATCAAGAAGCTGGACAAAGCAATTGACCAGAAACCTCTACATTACATCTTCTCCATATTTTGGAATATCCTCTCTTGCAAGATTGCTTTTAAGTTTTTTAAGGAAATTGGGGCCTACCCAGATGCCGAAAAGGCGAAAGACTCGGTTACAAATTTGTGTTTGTATTTTATTTCCTACGTTTTGTTTTGTGTGCTCACCCACTTACTATATTATCTCTTTTATAGATCTTTAGAAAGATGGAACTGGCACCATGGCTGAAGGTCATAGATTCAGCCTTCATAGTATAAAGGTACCTTCAATATTCATGATTTTCATACCATTGATAGCTTAAGTATGATACTGAATTTATTGTAAAAAAATGTTAAAAAAAAAGCCTTTGCTCTTTCCTATATGCTGGTGATGTATTGAACTGCAGGTGTAACACCTCGACTTTTGACCTTTTCGATTGTTGTAGAGGATGGAAAGTTTGTTGGTGATGCTGAAGTGGAAGAATTTTGGAACTTTTTTGGTGGTTATGCTCCCATTCCAAAGGATCCACCTTCAGATCAACAACAGCCTCAAACTTTAGCCGTTACATTATTTTGGTGAGTTGCTCCCAAACGGTGCATAAATTGTTCTGGAATTTGTTGAACTCTTAATTTGTTGTGATTTGTGTTTTCTATTATAATGGGTTATCTTTTTAACTACAATAGGATAACACTTCAACGAAAGTTCACTCAAAGTGGGAATGGTAGGTTGAAAAGGTCGATGCTTGAATCAAATAAATGCTACTTGCTGGATGGTGATATTCAAATTTTTGTGTGGATGGGAAAAACCACCTCAATAACAGAACGAAAGAAATCTATCTTAGCAACAGAGGTAGTTTTTGTGTGTGCGCGCTTATTTATGGATACTCGGTCTCATAGGTTGCTATAGGGCGGGTTGGGTAACACGTCAAAAGTGGGTTGGTTGACGCATCAACACTTTAGGATGTATTGAACTGCAGGTGTAAAGCATTCACAGGTTTCACTGGTATGTGCAGTGGACAACCTTCGTCTTAGGTATTTTTTTTCCCTGATTTGATTATATATTATTTTAGATACTGTAGACCCAACAGATTGTGAGCTTTTCAATTGTCATTTTTGAGTTTATTGAGTTTATTGAAATCTTATTAAAAAAGCTGCAATCAGATGCTTATAATTTGTCTTTACATGTTGTAAAACAGTTTGGAGCTCCACTACTTATATATTATTGTAGATACAACAGAAGTTTCTATACTACACATGAGCAATATTTTTTATTTTGGCTTTTGTTGCGAAATTGACTACTTTGTGCGAAAATGTTAGTTTGTCTGCTGTAGTTTGTTTAAGCTTATTTTTGCACTTATCAGGTAATTTGACTTGGCCTAAATTTCATGACTTCATTTTTTGTATCAGTATATTATTACTTAGTACTTAGTACTTATTACTTATTGTTGCTTCTTTGACAGTGGTACGTAGTTAGTACTTATTACTTATTGTCAGTCCGACAAATTTTTTATTGATAGTAGCAAATACACATGAAGCGAAAAAGACCCCAGGTAATCAAGCTAACAAAATTTCCCCTTTCGTATACTAGATTGCTACTGTATTTTGGGTATCCGTAGGCCTTCATTTCTAAGTTTTTTGAAGTAAGTAATGATGTTTCTACTAATAGTTTCCTGAAGCGACATATTTGCATCTAAATGAATCACTCACTGGAAATTTGTTGGCAATACAAAAGTCATAATACCAATGTAGTTACTTTTTTTGGATTCACAAATGTGCAATTTAAATTGAAGAAACTACTTTCATTAAGTATAAAAACTTAACTGATCTTATGCATAACACTTAACAAAGGATTTAATCATGCGTTGGGGACATTTACCGCTTCCGGACTTGAATTATCTTTTGCCCAACTATCTCTATGTGCAGGAGAATAGCAATAAGATTATGATACTTTGCATTGCTGCATACTTATACAAGTAAGTTATTCCTCATTCCTTATGGCTTAACTTAAAAGCATTATGTATATTGAGGTAAAATATTAAAGTGAGGTATTGATACTACGACCAAGTATAGCTAAAATATTTTGTTTCTTGCAGTATATTAAAGTGAATTTGGCATGGTCAAGATACAACTTGGATGTTCTTTTTTGTACTTCTATGGTTATGTGACTCTTCTCATATATATCTAAATACTTGATGTACGCTATATGTCGGAATTACAAATTTTGTAGTCATGGAAACATACTTCACATTATGTAGTTGTCTATGCAATATGACCGCCAAATTTTATCTTATATGCAATTTATTTTATCTTATATGCAATTTATAACGGACTTACTGAAACTTCTGATAAATCTGACCCAACTTCACACGTGCATTTATTAATATTATACAACTGTTTATTTTAATTACTTTTCAGCCATTTAAAACATTAGCCGAAAAACAGGCACGCCCGCAACGCGGCGTCAGTCGCCTATCTCGTTAAATTTAATCCAGATTCTTTAACACTTCTGTGACCCATCAGCCCAACTTCATAATTGCCAGCCCATTTCACTAACCCAAAACACACAGAATATGTTAACGCGCCTCTCTCACCCAAAAGTCACACCAAACTCATCTTTCCCAAACACAGTTATTTATTTATCTCATCTCCATCTATCATACCGAATCATCATAAAAAACGAATAGCAAACCCTACTAATCGAACATCACAAACATAAACTTAACCGCACCATAACCTTGTCTTCATTTTCTGCTAAATCCGAATCAAGATTGCTTGTATATGGCTTCAAGATCCTTTGGAGGGTCTCGGGTAGGTTCAAATGTTGTTTTTCGTTTTGTTTGTGTGTCTTAGAACGAAACAAAGTGTTTTGTGTTTTTCGTTTTATCTTTTATGGATCTATAATCGCTTGGTTTTCGTATAGAAAAGATCTTTACAGGTCTTGTTATCTCATAAGAGATACAAAGGAAAACATCACTGAGATCTTATTACTTTTTCGATTTGTTTTCGGGTCTTGGTTTCAAGATCTATAAAACAGATCTTGAAAGTGATATATGATAGTTATGGTTTCGGGTTTGCTGTACCAAACGAAAAAAAAAAAAAAATCTGAGATCATTGGTTGTTAATTCTTTGGCGCGGGTTTTCTCCAACACAGGTTCGGGGCTATTCGTTCCTTTAGTTTTTGTGTTTAAGTGTGAGGAGATGGGATTGTGGTTTGTTGTAAATACATTTCTTATTATTTATAGTATTGAGATCATTATGTGTTGTAAGTGCAGAGATGGTTCATATACTCGAAACCGCATCAACAATTCATACTCCGAATCACTTGATATTCCGCATTTATTTTTTTAGCTCTACTTGCTAAAGATGGTTATAGATAAAAAAATAAATAAAGTCTTGATGACTCGACATTAAATTTAGGTACATGATCTGTATTTTGTGGTGGCTTCAACTATGTTGTACTGTACTTTCTTTTGTGCACAAATCATCTTCCAGATTAAATTAAGTTATTCAATCTTTATATAGTATGGATATTTAATAGTTTAGTGTTTAGAGGTATGATTTGATCCCGGTAATTGCAAACGTGGAGTTTTTAAGACATGAAACTTAAAACTGGGTAATGTAAAAATACAAGACTTACAAAATATTAAAACTTGACATCAAAACCTATTTTGATATTTTAGGTGATCCTTGAGCTTATTGGGTGATTACTTGATGTTTAAAAATTGAAACCGTGCAAAACGTAAAATGTACAAAGTTTAATTAAAAATGCAAAAGTAAAAATGGGATATTTAATTTATGATTGTAAGAAACCAAAATGCACAAAAATATTTATACTGAGTATAGTCAGGTGTCGGTTTGAGTTAAATGTATGTTTAACGACGTACGCGGAATAATTTATCTAGTTACTCGCAAGAGTAAATTTACTTAAAATAAAATATTAAGTAAAATTAAATAACAAAATTGTAACACCCTAGGCAAATCCTACATCGGCTGTGGCCTGGAAAGATGCTGGGTTCATAAGATTACATTCGCCTTACAATGACACAACGCGTTTTGTGGTCTACAGCGGGTGGAGTTATTAGCAACTGGCAGTTAAGCGTGCTCATGTAAGAGTAGTACTGGCTTGGATGATCTGCCGGGAAGTCTTCAAATGAGGCCACAATAACAAAGCCGTGAGCCTGCGGACAATATTGTGGTCTGAGTAGGCGGAATGTTACAATTATGGTATCAGAGCCCAGGCTGCAACTTGTAGTACATAAGTTATGGTCTGTGAAGATTTGGACCCTTAGGTTTGCACTATAGGAGCTTATGAAATGACCCTTGAAGTTTTGCCTTAGGTTTCCCCTGCAGAAAACTTTAGTATGACCGGTGAGGATTGGGTAGATTATGTGATAAGGCGTTTGTTAGATATCTTTCTTCCGCATCACTCTGATTTATGCCTCTGATTTTAGCTAAGCCTTTATAAGATTATTCGTTCCAGAGATTTAGAAAATTTAGCAAGATACGCAACATAAGTTTAGAATGCTTTGAGACTCTTGTAGTAATGCCTTACAGGTTTCACTTTCTGATGTGACCGCATTCTTTCGAATTTCGATCTCCGATTCGTTTATGATTCGTTTAGATACATTTTCGTTCGTTCAGAGAATTCGTATATGTATGAATCCGATGTGTTCGACACATTCTGTGGTTTCCTTTGCTTTCGCTAAGCATATTAAGGTTCCCTCTACACTATTAGAATCTGCTATACTCATTTCTATTCCTATGAGAAATCTTGTGATTATCCGTCACGAGTATCGGAATTGTCCAGTACGTATTGAGGATATTTGAAGATAAGTTTCATTATGCTAATCTGGTTCCTTTGGGAATGTTTGGTTCGATATTATTTTGGATATGGATTTGTTGACTGAGCATCGAGATGCTAACAACAGTCATATTAGATTTGTCATCTTTGGCGATTTGGGAAACTCAAAATTCTGTACCATGGTTCCAACCTGGTAAATAATTATGATCACCTCTGTTTTAAAAACTCGTACGTTAATCCCTCGCGTTGTGAAGATGCTTCGTTTGATTAAACTCGCCTCGAGAGTTATTTGGTTGTTTGAAATGTTCGTGATATATTCCTTGATGAACTATCAAGATTTCCATCTGAGTGTGAATTTGTTTTGATCTGGTTATGAGAATTTGTTTAGTCACGACTCGAGGTAGACTGTGATGGCAATAAAGGCATGTATATATGATGCAAGTATTATGACGCCTGGCCAACGTGATAATAGTTACATCATATAACTTGAACTTATTGGGATCATAGGATGTCTTGAGAAGTGCCTGAGAACAGTAAGTTGATTGATTCAGAAACCCTATCCGTATAAGAGCAACGTTTTGCCAAATTCTGAAACTCCGTATCACATGACATCAGTGGAATGGAAAGAATTGAAGGACCAACTTTTAGAAAGTGGTTTTTATCCGTCTGAGTGTGTGTATGTGGTGTACTACAGTTTTATTCGTAAGGAAGAATGATGATAGCATGAAGTTGTATATGGATCTCGGGAAGCTAAATCGTATTGTGGTTAGAATCGTTATCTGTTACCTCGAATCAACGTTTTGTCTTATCAATTTCTGGGTGTGAATTTTCTCAATGATTGAATTAAGATCTAATTATCTTCAGTTTATGTGCAAGATGTTCTGAGAATTGCCTTTCGTATTCGTAATGATCTTTATGAGTATTAGTGATGCCAATTGTATTGGCTACTACTACAACTACTCCTATGGACTTGATAAATCATGTCTTTCATGAATATTTGGACAAATTGTCATAGTATGACATCTTGGTGTATTCAGAGACGAAGGAGAAACACGAGGATCATTTTCGTATTTGCGTTGAAATTTCTATGTCAGAAGAAGCTCTAGGTAATATTCTTGAAGAGTAAATTTTGGTTGGAATGAAGAATGAGAGGAGAATCTTGAGAAGCTGAAAAGAGATTTGTTTCTACTAAAAGAAGGAGACTTAGTTAGGGCCTTATGCAAAACGGGAAGATTGTTGGTTATGCATCAGTACACCTAGAACCGTAGGAAGTGAACTATCCGACGCATGACTTGGGAGAGATTGGTGACAGGCATGAAGAAGCTCAGGAGCAAGACGGTGGAATCTGATCTAGGTTAGAAGACTTGAAGGAAGCGGTTTTGACTGAAGCACACAGATCTATCTACTCTATTCATCTTAGTTGTACTAATATGTATAGAGTCTTGAAGCAAAAAAAAAAAAAAAAAATAAAAAAAAAAATTGATGGAATGGTATGAAGATGGTTGTGACTGCATTGGTGGCGAAGTGTTTAACATGTCAACAGGTTAAGATTCAGCCTCAGCGTTCAAGTGGTTTTCCTTAGTTTCGATGTTCTTAGGTAGAAGTGGGATTTAATCTTCATGGACTTTGTAACGGGATTTCCGCGCGCATTTGGGAAGGACAACACGAATTGAGTCGTAGTGGATGGTTTGACTAGGTCAGCTCACTTGGAAGATTGGCAGGGATTTCTTTCGGCAAAAGATTATTCAAGCTACAGGGCGCACCTGCAGTGATCGTGTCAGAGATTCGCGTTTTTACTTCACATTCCTAAGAAGAGCTACTGAAGGCTTGAGGAACCAGACTCAAGTTTAGTAATGCTTTGCACCTCCAGACTGATGGATAAACAGAACAACCATTCGAGCTTGGAAGATGTGTTGAGCAGGAAATTTGACAAGCGTTAGTTCTGGTTGTGTTTGCTCACTAAGATAGATGGCATGCAAGTGACAAGAGTTTTCCCTTTCGGTGTTTTGTAAGAACAGAGATGAAGAACCCCTTTTAGTTAAATTAGGTCAGGGATCTGTTTATTGAAGGTCCGGAGTTGATTACAGTGACTAATGGATTAGTTATCATTGTGGAAGAAAAAATTTGAAACTTTAGATCGGGAAATTGTGTGTTACGTTTGATATTTCCGTAAAAAAGAGTTAGATACCTTGGCATATGAGGAAGATTTGGTTCGCGATACGTTAGACCATAGATTCATTCTTATTCGTATGATTCATCTATCTATTCCGTTATGCCTTCTAATACGTTTTGATATTCCGATATGTGCTTAGTTGAGCGCCGATACGAATATGTTAGCCATCCTCTTTACGAAACTTTTGATACGTTTGATGATTCGATATGTGCTCCTCTGAGTAGTAGCAAGGCCACTAGTTCGTTCAGAATTTGGATAGGATTGATGAAGTTTTATCATTTAGCACTTCATCCGTTTTGCCTCGTGTGTATATGTTCCGAGTATCCCTTCGTGAGAGTACATCTGTCATTTGTTACGTATTTGTTCCGTATTCGTTTGATCAGATTTGTTATGATTTGTGATCTGTGGAGAGCCTGGGGCTACCCTAGTTGTCGGGATCGAGTCATGAGAAATAAAACTATTTCGTTGTGAAAATTCTTTTGGAAGAACCTCTCCGAGCATGAGGCTAGTTGTTGTCGCTTCTCACATGATTGATACGCCTCCGTCTAGCTTTTGCGATTTCAATTTCGCGGACGAAATTTTCTTTTTAGAGGGGAATAATTATAACACCCTAAAATCTACCAAGCCTTGTACCATTTAATCGTGAACATATAACTTAAGTTATGATATAAAAATTCGACACAATATTGATCCTAAACTAAAATATCACACGCCTAAATGTTACTAAGGGGGGCGAATATTAATTAATTTGTGCACAACATATAACTCATGAATATAGGTCTAAATATATTTTTTGATTTGAAAGTTTTTCCTGGTCTTTGGTCATCCATATTACTCGGCCACTATTCCTCTATATATCCCCCTCTATCTCACTAACAAACCGTATCTTCACATTCAAAATCCCATACACTTAACCCTAATAACAAATAAGTGGCGGCACACTATTTCATTCTCTCTTTTCGATCACAAAGAAGGAAGTACGAGGGCTGTAGGAGGGTGTTTTGATCGTGGTAATATTGGTACGAAGGTGGTGCATGATCGTTGGTGAAACATGGTTTGAAGAGGGTTTGATTGGTTTTGATTTCGGCTTGGTTGTAATCTTTGGTTCCTTGTCTCTTTTCAATTCGATCACACAAGGGGTAAACGTATCATCCTTGTCCTATTTCTTTCATTTTGATCTCTCTACATAACGAATGCATGTCACTTGATGGCTAATTGAATCGGCTAAATATATGAATGTGTAAACGGATTACAAGTCACATAAAATCATAAAAGAGGTCACATGAAATAATGAATTAGAAACTAACCTAATCGACCTAATCTATGTTGTATTCGAATTAGTTTTGTACGTAGGATTTGACCTATAACTATACGACATAAACATGTTTTCACGTAATCCTAATCGAGCTAAAAAGAGTAAAGAACATGCTTGTTTTGATCACTTAATATGCGGTATCAAACCTGGAAAACTAGTCGCATGCATGAATCATATATATACGTGTCATATGTAGTGTAAAAATCTGTTTGATATACGTACAAAGGATAGGAATTTCATGCATGGATATAGTGGAATTCATACAGGTCGAATACAAAATGATGTGGGGTCTGTTACTATGAGTTAAATGATTTTGATTGCGTCATATTAAATATGTCGAGTGCATGGGGATAACAAGGGTACAAGCTATGATTTTATGTGGGCTTATGGTGTATTGTGTGACTAGGAAAAAGGGGTTTAATTACATATGTCGAGTGCTTGTGTGGTGATGGTTTGGGAATGTCGTATGGCTGGGAACAAAAGGGAGTTTTGTGTGTGTTAATATGGTGTGTTGTGGGCTGGGAAATAGGTGTATCATAGGGGTCGAATAGAGTTGTTTTTAGGGTGTGTGCATGGCTGTCAATATGGGTCGAGTTACATGGGTACAACTAGGTCTTGCTTTGATTATTATTTTAGGTGTACACAAGAGAGTGAGTTGAAGTCGAGTGTGTGTGTTAGTGTCGGGTAAATAATGGATAAAAAGGGTGGACAAAGGTTGGGTCGTATGGGGTTCAAAATGTGTGGTTTTATGTCGAGTTTGGTCTCGTTAAAAAGGGGCTAAGGAAAAGGTTGTCAATGGTGGTTGGTGTCGTGTATTCTTGGGGTATTTGAGGTCGGCTAGCGTTTTCTAATAGCAAGATAAATTGTTGCATGAATATGCTAAGTGAAGTACGTAGGATCCATAACTAAGAGTTTATCATTTATTTGTAACTTACATTTTTGACCCTTGAACTTGATAAAATGACATTTAAACCCCAAACTATTATAAGTCGTCTTATTAAACCCTAAACTATAATGTTAATCATATTAAGTCTTAAAGTTTATTTAATTGTCATTTATACCCCTAAAAGCCATTAAATCGAGAAACTTACTAATTATAGAAACTTACTAAATATAGAAAGTTACTAAATATAGAAAGTTACTAAAAGAGGAAACTTACTAAAAATGGAAAGTTACTAAAAATAGAAAGTTTCTAAAAATGGAAAGAAACCATAAATGGGAAACCTTAATAACTATAAGTAATAAACTTATAAAATGAGCTTCTAAGTAATACGTGATCATTAATTTGTATAGGTTCGGTGAAGAAGGAGTGATTCCCTATTTTTGGTGCTTTCTTATTTTGGTTGGTTGATTTGCATAAGGTACAGATATTCTACCCTTTCTCAGTAAGGGTGTTTCTTCTCATGACTTTGATCCTTGACCTTGATTCGTTGATTTGACATGCTATGATCCTTTGATATGATTCCTTTGCTATAATCCTTTGATATGATCCCTTTGCTATGATCTCAGTTATATGATCCTTTGTGATGATTCAGTTGATATATGCCATTGCTATGATTCCCTTTGATATGATGCTATGAGATGATATGCTTTGTTCTGTTTTGTCGCCTAAGCTAACTAGCCATGGAGGTACCATGGCCATGTCATTGAGGCACCAATGGCATGACACTTTCTGTGGAGGTGTGATTGATCCACGGCGTTCCCTTCTGTTATGATTATATGAGTATGACACAGCTGGCCATTCTGTTATATGTATGTATAGTCTCGTATTTGCATATGTATTCTGTTTTGCAAGGGGCGTATGGATGCATCCTAGGCTTATATGATTTGATATATTATTTGACTTAGTGATTGGTTTGTGCGTGCCATGCACCCCTCTCACTTCTGGTAATTGAGAGGTCTCCCCTCCTTGTACAATATGAATTGACGGATATGTATATGTGATTATGTGGTCTATTCGAGTGGCTCGTTTAGACAGGCTCGTGGCTATCTGTTAGGTATCTTTGGTCCGTTCGAGTGGCTCGTTTGGACGCGTTCGTTGCCGTATTTATTGTTGGGAATTAAATATTCTGAAGTTCAAGAATTGGGAATTTCTCTAAGTATGTTTCTGCTGGTAGTATATTTGTTTCTGCTGGTAGTGCAAAGTTTCGTTCCTGCTGGTAGTATATTGATTCTGCTGCTGATAATGCTGCTGGTTGATGCTGCTGCTAGTGTACTTGTTCCTGCTACTAGCGATAACTCATTGCTGCTGCTAATGTACATTCTGCTGCTAAGTGGATAAGTATGAAAAGATATTATGTGTAATTTGGTCAACAATATACGGTAGATAATATCTTACCCCATGTGCTTAGTTAACAAGTTGTGTACACAGATACATGTTGTATCCTATGTACTGACACACTCAAGATAAGTTAGCAAGTAGTTCGACTAGACTTTAAGCAATATTGTAAAGATCTTCTTGGACTATAAAAGAAGATCTTAGACTAGATATTATGAGTTAGTTGTGTGTTAAAAATACTTAGAACTTTTATAACTGTTAGAACTAGAACAAACACAAAAAATATCACAAGTAAGAAAAACTTAAGATTCAAGGTTGTAACCCTAGTGATAACTCAAGATCACTCGTATTATTATCTTAATAATATTGAATCGTTTGGTGTTAATCTTTCATTGTTCATTGTCATATAACAAACACAACTGTTCCATTTCCATAACACAAATAACCTTCTAAGTGTGATTAAGTAGATTCCGCATACTTAATCATATTAACTCAATATATCATACACACAAAGTACAAAAGGTTTAACCACCTTAACCGTGTGTCGAATCCTAACAAGTGGTATCAGAGCAAGGCTGATATTATTGATTTAGAAGAAGAAGCTTAAGAAATGGATGTTCAGGATACTGCTACAAATGTTGCTGCAAAGTTGCCCATGATCAAACAAAATGAGTTTGAGCTATGGAGGTTGAGAATTGAGCAATATTTTATGGTTCAAGATTATGCTATTTGGGATATCATTATGTATGGTGATTCTTTTTCACTAGGCTATTCAGATGCTATCATTGAAGGCAAAACAGTAAGACAAAGAAATACTGGACCTGTTTCAAATGAAGAAAGGATACAAAAGAGAAATGATCAAAAAGAAAGAAACTTGTTGCTTATGACCATTCCTGGCGAACAGATGCTATCCTTTAGCAAGTATCCAGATGCAAAAACTCTTTTTAAAGAGATTTGTGCATGGTTTGGTGGTAATGAAACCACCAAGAAAACATAAAAGACATTGCTGAAACAACAATTTGAAAATTTTAGTTCAAATAGCAATGAATCTCTTGACATGTTGTTTTCTAGATTACACAAGCTTGTCAGTCAACTAAGTGTATTGAGTGTTGAGATAGCAAAGGAAGATCTCAACATGAAGTTTTTAAGAAGTCTACCTGATGAGTTCCATACTCATGTAGTTGTCTGGATGAACAAGCCAGATATTGAAACCATGAAAATCAATGATTTGTTCAATAACTTCAAAATTGTTGAACAAAGTCTAAAGAAGTCTGGAATCTATGGTACTAGTTCTGGGAATGTGGCACTCTTGTCATCTCCTAGTATTAGTAAATCAGAAGAGGTAGATGAAGATGGGAGTGTTTCTACTGCTATTTATGGTGGTCCTTCTACTAGTTCACAGAAGAATGTTGCTGGACTTGGAGATCCATCATTTTATGTATTCATGTCAAGTCAAACTAGTGGTTCTTCTCTAACTCATGAAGATCTTGATCAGTTGGATGATAATGATTTGGAAGAGATGGACATCAAATGGCAGGTTGCTTTGCTTAGCATGAGGGCTAAGAAGTTCTGGCAGAGAACTGGTAAGCAGATTACCATTGATGGTAATGAAACTGCTGGGTTTGATAAGAAGAAAGTGGAGTGTTTCAACTGTCATAAGTTAGGACACTTTGCTAAAGAATGTAGAAACCCAAGGAAGCAGGATAATAGAAGCACATGGTATAGGCAAGAGAAGAAGAAGGAAGTCACAGTTGAAGAACCAAGGGCTATGCTAGCCATAGATGGGGTTAACTATGACTGGAGCTTCATAGCTGATGAAGAGGAAGCACCAACAAATGCTGCTCTTGTGGCCATTGAGACTGCACTAATGGCCTTCTCTGATTCAGAGGTAAATTCCATAACCAAATGTTCTGAATCATGTTCTGCTCTTAAAGAAAATGAAGAACTTAAAAGAAAAGCTGATAATAGGCGAGAAGAACTAATTATTGCCTTAGCTAATTTAAGTAATCATAAAAGAGCTATAGGTGTGCTTGAAAAACAAATTGCACACTTTCAAGGTAATGAATCTAGGTTTACTGATGACTTAAATGCTCTAAAAAGAGGAATAGCATTTAGAGATGAATTACTTACTAGTCAAAGTAAACAGTTAGCTGAAGCCAATAATAAAACTGAAAATGTTAAGATAACTGTAGATGCTTTAGCTCATGCCTCAGAAGGAATGAATAAGATTTGGGAAGCTCAAGTAATCGATAAAGCTAAGTCTGGTTTAGGATACAAATTTGTTCCTCCACCATATAGAGGTGTTCCTTCACCTCCAGGTGTTGACCTAGCACACACAGGTTTTGCTGAGTTTCAAGAGCCAATAATGGAATATGGTTCTAAGTCTACTGAGGGTCCTAAGATAGAAAAACAAAGTTTAGATAAAACTTTACTTTATCAGGACAAGGTGTCCTTTGTTAAGAAAGGAGATGTTATAGTTGTTGAGGATTGCACAACTGATAGTGATGAAGAAGAACAGGTTATGTCTAAACCTGAAGTAGTTAAGAAAGTAGGAACAAGTGTTCCTAAGATAGTCAAACACAATACTGCTAAGCCTAAATCAAACATTAAGCATGTTAGGCAACCAGTTAGATATTGTGAACAATATAGAACCACCAACAAGCCCAGAGGTAACCAAAGGAATTGGAATAACCTCAAGTCTCATCAACTAGGTGATGACTTTGCTTTTTATAACAAAGCTTGTTACACATGTGGTAGTTTTGACCATCTTGCAGCTTTCTGCAACCATTGGGTAACTGGGTATGAAAACAATAGAGTGAACCACAAAAGGCAAACACCTAAATCTCATTTTCACTCTAGTTCTAGTGTTAATAGAACAAAACCCAAAACAGTCTCAAATAAGTCTATCTCAAACACAGATCCTGCTGGTAGACAAATGGTTCCTGCTGCTCGACCATCTATGACTGTTAACCCAAAATCAACATCTAAGGGTGCAAAAACATTTTTCAAACATGCACCAAAGACTGTTCTAAGGCCCATTCAAACAAAAGCAGTGGTTCAAAAACAAGTTTGGAAACCAAAGGGTAGAACTGAAAAATTAGCAGTTCCTGCTGCTAAGCAATCAGTTCATTCTGCTGCTAAGGGAAACAGGGCAAATGCTGTTAAGGCCTCAGCATGTTAGATTCTTAAATCCAATGTTGCATCAACTGTCCTTAAAAGATTAAATTACATTGATGCAAGAGGCAGATCCAAGTCAGTAATGGCTTGGGTCCCCAAAAGAAACTAATACTTCTCTTTTATGTGCAGGAACATTCAATTGATCAACAATAGGATCAAGGATACTCAGATAGTGGATGTTCAAGGCACATGACAGGCAACAAGTCTTATCTCTCAGATTTTCAATCAATAGATGGAGGTTATGTTACCTTTGGAAGAGGTGTTGGTGGCAAAATTTCCGGTAAAGGTACCATTAAAACTGAAAATTTAGATTTTGAAGATGTGTTCTATGTAAAAGAGCTAAATTATAATCTTTTTAGTGTCTCACAAATGTGTGACAAAAAGAACAATGTTCTTTTCTGTGAGACTGAATGTCTTGTACTTTCTCCTGATTTTAAGATGCCTGATGAAAGTCAAGTACTTCTTAGAATTCCTAGAAAGGGCAATATGTACAGTGTATACATGAAGAACATTGTTCCTAAAAAGAATTTAACTCGTCTTGTTGCAAAGGCTACATTGGATGAATCAATGAAATGGCATAGAAGGCTTGGTCATATTAACTTCAAAACCATAAATAAAATTGTTAAGAATGGTTTGGTAAGAGGTTTACCTCTCAAAAGATTTGAAAATGATCAAACATGCATTGCTTGTCTTAAAGGCAAACAACACAAAGCCACTTGTAAGCCCAAGATTTTTAACTCTATCAATCAATCATTGTTTATGCTGCATATGGACTTATTTGGACCTGTTTCAGTAAGTAGTATAATGCATAAGAGATATTGTCTTGTTATAATTGATGACTATACTAGATTTACATGTGTTTTCTTTCTATCTACTAAGGATGAGACTACAAGCATCCTTAAGACATTCATTACACAGATAGAAAACCAAGTAGACAAGAAAGTGAAAGTCATTAGATGTGATAATGGGACAGAGTTTAAGAATAGAGTTATGGATGATTTCTGCAAACAAAAAGGTATTAGGAGAGAATTTAGTGTTGCTAGAACTCCACAACAGAATGGAGTTGTTGAGAGGAAGAATAGAACACTAATTGAAGCTGCTAGAACTATGTTAGCTGATTCTAAGCTACCTATAACTTTTTGGGCTGAAGCAGTTAACACTGCTTGCTATGTTCAAAATAGAGTTTTAGTTGTACAGCCTCACAATAAGACATCATATGAACTTTTTAGAGGTAGAACTCCTGCAATAGGATTTCTTAGACCTTTTGGATGTCATGTGACAATTCTCAATACTTTAGACCATTTAGGAAAATTCGATGGTAAAGCAGATGAAGGATTCTTTGTTGGATATTCTCTTAATAGCAAAGCATTTAGAGTATACAACACAAGAACTATGATTGTAGAAGAAAATCTACATGTGGAGTTTTTTGAAGATAAATCCAATGTAGAAGGTCAAAGACCAAAATGGCTATTTGATCTTGAAGCTCTAACCAAATCAATGAATTATGTGCCTGTTGTTGCAGAAACTAATAATTTTTCAGGTTCACAAGCAACAGATGAGGCAAGGTTAGAAAAGGAGACAAACCAAGATCATGTTTGGATGCCAATATGGTCAAGTACAAGTGTGGAATCAACTTCAACAATTGATGAATCTTCTTCTGGCAAAGCTAAAGAGGGTGTTGAAGATGAAAGGAAAGAAGATGGAACTCTGGAACAACAAATTGTTTCTGCTGGTGATTCTGCTGTTAGGCTTAATGTTCCTACTGCTAGGCCAAATGATTCTGCTGCTGGCCCTTCAGAAATGAAAGAAGCAGAATTCTCAGACAATGAGGTGGATTTCAACAATCTTCCATCAAATTATCAAGTTCCTTCTACTCCACAAACAAGAATTCACAAAGTCCACTCCCTAGAAAATGTGATTGGAGATGTACAATCAGGTGTGAAGACAAGACAACAACTGATGTCTTTAGAACAACAAGGGCTTCTTGATGCCCTTTATGCTTCAAAGCAGCATGAGTTTTCAAACTCTTTCTTGTTTGTATGTTTTCTCTCACAAGATGAATCAAAGAACATTCTGAAAGCCTTAGATGATTCAAGCTGGGTAGAAGCTATGCAAGAGGAGCTTCTTCAGTTCAAGATTCAGAAGGTATGGGTGCTAGTTGATTTACCTACGGATACAAAGGTAATTGGCACTAGATGGGTTTTCAAGAATAAAAGGGATGAAAGGGGTATAGTGATTAGGAATAAGGCTAGATTAGTAGCCCAAGGGTACACACAACAAGAAGGAATAGACTATGATGAGGTTTATGCTCCAGTAGCAAGGATTGAGGCAATTAGGCTTTTCTTAGCTTATGCTTCATTTTTAGGCTTCACAGTTTATCAAATGGATGTCAATAGTGCATTTTTATATGGAACAATTGAAGAAGAGGTGTATGTTTCACAACCTCCAGGCTTCATTGACCCACAACATCCAGACAAAGTGTACAGAGTAGTTAAAGCTCTCTATGGCCTTCATCAGGCACCAAGAGCTTGGTATGCAACACTTGCTTCCTACTTATTAGAAAATGGATTTCAAAGAGGAAAGATTGATCAAACACTTTTCATCAAACAGCACAAGAAGGATCTTCTGTTAGTGCAGGTGTATGTGGATGGCATTATCTTTGGATCTACTAGGAAGGAGATGTGTTTAGAGTTTGAGAAGCTTATGCATGATAAGTTTCAGATGAGTTCTATGGGAGAACTCACATTCTTTTTGGGTCTGCAAGTTAAGTAATCAAATGAAGGAATCTTTATCTCTCAGGACAAGTATGTTGCAGAGATACTTAGAAAATTTCAATTTGCTGATTCAAAAATGGCAAGCACACCAATGGACTCTGAGAAGCCTCTTCTAAAAGACTTAGATGGAGAAAATGTAGATGTACACACATACAGATCTATGATAGGCTCCTTGATGTATCTTACATCATCTAGACCTGACATCATGTTCTCTGTTTGTGCCTGTGCAAGACTTCAAGTTACTCCAAAGGTTTCTCATTTAACTGCAGTCAAGAGAATTTTTAGATATCTCAAGGGTCAACCTAGGTTGGGTCTATAGTATTCAAGGGAATCACCTTTTGACTTGGTAGCATTTTCGGATAGTGATTATGCTGGTGCTAGCTTGGACAGGAAGTCAACAACTGGAGGATGTCAATTTCTTGGGTGTAGACTTGTCTCATGGCAGTGTAAGAAGCAAACAATTGTGGCTAATTCAACAACTGAAGCTGAATATGTAGCTGCTGCAAGTTGCTGTGGTCAAGTTCTATGGCTTCAAAACCAACTCCTTGACTATGGGTACAATTTCTTAAACACTGTTATTCATATTGATAATAGCAGTACAATTTGTATTATTAAAAATCCAGTGCAACATTCTAAAACAAAACACATTGAAATTAGACATCACTTTATAAGAGACTGCAATGAGAAAAGATTAATTCAAGTACTTAAAATTGCTTCAGAATTTAATTTTGCAGATCTGCTAACCAAAGCTTTTGATGTTGGAAGGTTTCAGTACTTGGTAGCAAGTATTGGAATGCTTAATCCTCAATGATTTTAAACTTTGTGTTTTTGTAAATAAATTTTTGTTTGTGTTGCTAGTTTTAAAAGATACTGCTGCTATTACAAAAGTTTGTGCTGCTAGTACAAATTTAAATTGTGTTATTCATACAGTTAGTCCAATGATTATTCTAATACAAGACAAGTACTTTGTACATTGTTCTTTTGGTTTTAGACTAACAATTTCAGGTATGAACATGTGAACACAAAGGATGTTTCAAGTGAAATGGAAGCAGCAGAATGATAATATTAGTTGCTGACATATTAGGTTTATGATGGACTGAGTTTGGGAATTTAAAACTCCTTAAAACTTCTTTCTTGAAACCTAAGTATGAAATTTCACATTGAATTGATGACTTAGTTGTTAAAGTCAAAAGAAAGCAGATGAGTTCAGAATGGAAGAAAGTTCAGATCAAGGGTCTGACTATGAAGTGTTTGAAAGATCTTCACAATTCCTCATTTAATTCAAAGAAACATGTTGGAAAGAATTCACATGTTTAGGGGAGGATTGTTGGGAATTAAATATTCTGAAGTTCAAGAATTGGGAATTTCTCTAAGTATGTTTCTGCTGGTAGTGCAAAGTTTCATTCCTGCTGGTAGTGTATTGATTCTGCTGCTGATAATGCTGCTGGTTGATGCTGCTGCTAGTGTACTTGTTCCTGCTGCTAGCGATAACTCATTGCTGCTGCTAATGTACATTCTGCTGCTAAGTGGATAAGTATGAAAAGATATTATGTGTATTTTGGTCAACAATATACGGTAGATAATATCTTACCCCATGTGCTTAGTTAACAAGTTGTGTACACAGATACATGTTGTATCCTATGTACTGACACACTCAAGATAAGTTAGCAAGTAGTTCGACTAGACTTTAAGCAATATTGTAAAGATCTTCTTGGACTATAAAAGAAGATCTTAGACTAGATATTATGAGTTAGTTGTGTGTTAAAAATACTTAGAACTTTCATAACTGTTAGAACAAGAACAAACACAAAAAATATCACAAGTAAGAAAAACTTAAGATTCAAGGTTGTAACCCTAGTGATAACTCAAGATCACTCTTATTATTATCTTAATAATATTGAATCGTTTGGTGTTAATCTTTCATTGTTCATTGTCATATAACAAACACAACTGTTCCATTTCCATAACACAAATAACCTTCTAAGTGTGATTAAGTAGATTCCGCATACTTAATCATATTAACTCAATATATCATACACACAAAGTACAAAAGGTTTAACCACCTTAACCGTGTGTCGAATCCTAACATTTATTACTTGACTCTTAGAGCTATTCTTATTCATGATATTATGTATTTGGTTCTTTTGATTCATATTCGTTTGCTTATGCTTATTACCCGTTTCTGCTTTGTAAATATATCTGTTCACTGGGCTTTTTAAGCTCAGCCGCATTTCTTTTCCTGTGGCAGTTTTTTAAGTTGGAAGCTGGGTTTGAGTGAAGAGTGCATAGGAGCTTTTAGTGGACCACCCTGACGATAGATCCCATTTGCATTTGGATTAGACTTGGGAGTTATCTACCATTTAGATTTGATTCACATTTGTATTTCCAGTTGATAGTCAGTATAATGTAGAATTATTATGTCCTTAGTTTCATTTTGAACCTTTGTAACCATTATGTTTATAAGTCTTCCGCTTGCGTTTGTATGTTCTGATTAATACCATAATGTAGCATTTTGACCCTTGTCGGGTTGGGGTGTTACAATTATGGTATCAGAGCCACTCCTGAGCCGTTCGGGATGGCAGGGCAAACCTCATCGAGGACGATGAGTCCCTAAGGGGGGGGGGGGGTGATTGTATCACCCTAGGCAAATCCTACATCGGCTGTGGCCTGGAGAGATGTTGGGTTCATAAGATTACATTCGCCTTACAATGACACAACGCGTTTTGTGGTTTACTGCGGGTGGAGTTCTTAGCAACTGGCAGTTAAGCGTGCTCGTGTGAGAGTAGTACTGGCTTGGGTGACCTGCCGAAAAGTCTTCAAATGAGGCCACAAAAACAAAGCCGGGAGCCTGCGGGCAAAGCGGACAATATTGTGGTCTGAGTAGGCGGAATGTTACAAAATAATGACCCCAAAATTGTGAATTGTTACATCGTGGTTACTGAAGTTACTCTTGTCTTGCTAATTCTGATTTAGTTTATACATAATAAAATCTTATGGCATGTACTCTTAAACTTGTTCTAGTAAGTTCAATATCTTCAACAACTTTTTCAGGTGGTCGGATAAATATTTGTGGAATATCAACTACTCAACCAACTGCAAAAAACACCTTATTTTGGGTCTTCAAAAGTTTTCAATTATTTTATTCGATCAGCGTTTGAGTTTGAGATGTCCATTTTTTCTTTGATGAAAGGTTGGTCTTTGGACATGGCCTCTAAATAAACATAATTTGTTTGAAGGAAGTCAAATCGTGACAAAATTATGTTAAGTAACATCAAGACGACTTAAGGAGTGTGCAAATGGTGTTGTCGCTTCACGTCTTTATTTCAAAACGGCTTATACAATAATGTTTACATGTACATTCTCTTTATTTTAACATACATTTTCTTCTTTCTCGTAAAACACCATGAAACGTAGGGGCCATTTAGTTTGGGGTTTTTATCTTCCTTCTGTTTTTTCCGTTTCTATATTCCTATAAAAGGATTGGTTTTTCTTGTCTAGAGAAGAGTTGAGAATTTTGAAAACCCGTTTGGATGAAGTTATATTTTTTACTTTATAAAAAAATGAAAAGATGTTTAGATTAAGCTCTTTTCAAGCATTTTTCTTTTTATAATCAATTTTTTTTTATACATATTGGATCTTTTTACGTTTTCATACGTTTTTGTATGGTTTTCACCCGTTTTCACCCGTTTTCATTCGTTTTATCAATCTTTATACGTTTTTATACGTTTCTATACGTTTTTACACGTTTTTATACTTTTCATCCATTCTCGTCCATTTTTATCTGTTTTGTAAGTATTTGTACGCTTTTGTACGTCTTTATACTTTTTCATCCGTTTTAACCGTTTTATACGTTTTTGACAGTTTTTATACGTTTTCATCCTTTTTCGTCCGTTTTTATACGTTTTTGTATGTTTTATACGCTTTTATACGTTTTCATCCGTTTATATACGTTTTTATACGGTTTAGTCCGTTTTCATTTTGTTTTATATACACGTTTTTATACGATTTTACACGTTTTTATACCCTTCACCCGTTTTCGTCTGGTTTCATCCGTTTTGTATGTTTTTGTACGCTTTTGTATGTTTTTATACGTTTTCATCCGTTTTTGGCTGTTTTATACTTTTAGTACGTTTGTGTACGTTTTTGTGTGTTTTATACGTTTTTTTACCTTTTTTTTCGTTTTATACGATTTCATCTGTTTATATCCGTTTTTGTTGTACGCTTTTGTACGTTTTCATACATTTTCGTCCGTTTTCGTTTATTTTGTTCTTTTTTGTTCGTTTTTGTATCTTTGTGTACGTTTTTGTACATTCTTGTTTGTTTTATACGTTTTTGGACGGATAAAAACGTATGGAAATGTACAAAACCGTACAAAAAAGTATAAAATGTCAAAAAATTTGCAAAAATGCATAAAATAAAACGTATTAAAACATACAAAAACGTATAAAAAAATGGACGAAAACGGATGTAAACGGGTGAAAACATAAAAAACGCATAAAATGGATGAAAACCTACGAAAACGGACGAAAAGGATAAAAACGCATTGAAACGGATGAAAACCTATGAAAACGGACGAAAATGGATGAAAACAGACAAAAAATGATGAAAACGTATATAAACGGATGAAAACGTATAAAAACAGACGAAAACTTATAAATACGTATAAAAACGGATGAAAACGTATAAAAACGGATAAAAATGGACGAAAACGGATGAAAATGTCTAAAAACATATCAAAACGGACGAAAACGTATAAAAATGGACGAAAACGGGCGAAAGCGTATAAAAACGAACAAAAACGGATGAAAACATATAAAAACGGATGAAAGCGTAAAATACAGACGAAAACGGATGTAAACGTATAAAAAACGGACCAAATCGGATGAAAACGTATAAAAACAGACGAAAACGTTTGAAATCGGACGAAAATTAATGAAAATATACAAAAACAGACGAAAACGGACATATAAAAAAATGAGAATGAAAAAAGTGAGAAAAGTATAATGAGCTTTTCAAATTTTTATTTAAAATTTAGAGAATGCTAATTTAACTTTTTTGAAAATTGTTGGAAAGAAATATAATTAAATGGATTTTCAAATTTTTCTTTTTTATATGAAAAATTTCCATGAAAAAAGCATTGCTAATTTTTCTTCTTTCTCACAAAAAAGGCTAAGGCTACCCCCAATAACAACCCTCAGCATTACTCATTTTTTTTGGCCACATCAGCTTTTTCTCTCGTGCGACATACATACGACTTTTTAGACACAATAATACAATCTACACTAAAAAAACATATCATAGAAAAAAAACTTTTTAATTAATTAAAACACACAACACACATATAAAACAAAGTGTGCTATTCGGTTCGCTCCTCAACCCGCATACTTTTCAACCGACTGCAACCCACAAGGCCACAACCCCATGCAACCGACTCGAACCCAATCGGGTGGCTAAAAAAACACGATGCTAGTAAAAGAATCAAAATTGGATCAAAACATTATCCACTACTCCTAAACTAACAATAACACGCACGTGACAGAAACACATAGCCATTACAAAGCCGACTCAGATCTCACACCAACCGTACATCTAACGCAGCTTAAGACAAATCAACGGCTCACAATCACCACACCCTATAAATACCTTCTTCAATCTCACTTACCATAAAACAATCACCAAATCAACAAATTAGGGCTCATAACTCCATCTTCAAAACCCTAACAATTCCCCATAATTAACCCCCAAATTCACAATCTCCGTCACTTCAATTACACTCCCATAAAAAACCCCCAATTTTTATCCTTTAATTCGCAAATTAGGTTAAAAAATGGATTATGATAGAGGAAAACGTGTTTTTAATCGATTAGGTCCATCATCAGATAATAGGAATTATAATAATAATAATAATCAAAAAGTATGTTATCATTGGAGAAACGGTAATTGCACTAGAGCTAATTGTACCTTTTTACATCACGAGGTAGCCGGTAACGGGACGGGGGCGTCGAAAAGACCTTATAACAACGGTTTCGCTACCGAGGATCATCGCCCTAGTAATGTGCGAAGAGGGGGGAGTTCGTATGTTAACGGGGCGAATACGTGGGGTAGAGGCGGTGCTCGGGGAGGGAATAATGGGATTAGTAATAGTACTAGTAATAGAGTTGTGGTTAAGAATGATAGGGTGTGTAAGTATTGGGTGTCTGGGAGCTGTAGTTTTGGTGACCAGTGTAAGTTTTTGCATTCGTGGTGTACCGGGAGTTGTTTTGCGATGTTGACGCAGCTTGAGGGGCATCAGAAGGTATAAGTTTTGTTAAATTTCGTTACTTTTTTGATATTTTGATATTTGTAGTGAGATGATGTGGTTATTGTAATGTGATAGGTTGTTAGTGGTATTGCGTTACCGGTTGGGTCTGATAAGCTTTATACGGGGAGTAAAGACGAGACGGTTAGAGTTTGGGATTGCCAATCTGGACAGGTTGATATTTTCTCTTGTAAATAGGTGCTTCGGGAAATGGCGTTTGGAGTTTTCTTATTTTGTAGAAAATGCGACGAAAAACCGATAATAGGCTGGAAAAGTATAACGGAATTATTTACAAAGGTTTTAGGTTTATAACAAATAAATATTTGAAAGTAAGCAGCTTATCAGAATCTGCTTATTTTACCTCAAATTAAGCAGTGGATAACAGAAAACTGCTTTTGCTTAAAAAGAAGCAGATTAGAAGAAAAAGCAGAAAAAATAAGCAATGCCAAACACCCTTTGGACAGTTAGGATTTTGAGATTTGGGATTTAACTGTATATTGTGGTTTTTGTTGGTTTTGTTGTAGTGTGCAGGGGTTATTAATTTGGGTGGTGAAGTTGGGTGTATGCTAAGCTAAGGTCCATGGATGTTTGTTGGTTTGCCTAATCTTGTTAAGGTGAGGACCATGTTTGTTTTTTGATGTGCTTTACGTTTCAACGTTATGTTCTGATCGTTTGATTGTGTTGGGTAACAATATAGGCATGGAATGTGCAAACTTCTGCAGAGCTGAGTCTTAATGGACCTGTCGGGCAAGTCTACTCGCTGGCTGTTGGCAATGAATTACTCTTTGCTGGTGTGCAAGATGGTAACATATTGGCGTGGAAGTATAATACCGTCACCTACTGCTTTGAACCAGTTACAGCACTTCAAGGACATTCTGCAGCTGTTGTGGCACTAGTTGTTGGAGCTAATAGATTATATTCCGGTTCCATGGACAATTCTATACGAGTGAGTTTAATTTGATTTGATATGGTATTGTGCTGTGGTTCTCCTGCTGTTTTGTGTCTTTAAAAGACGGTTGCGTTAGAGATGGCATGATGGGGGTGGTCGGGCAGCCTGGGTAATGGGACGTGCTGGATTTGAGTACTGATGCACATTTTATTGTTCATCTGTTATGTTCGGTTAATGCATTAGTTATGATTACAAAAACATTATTAGTCAGATCTTTGAAATAAACGATTTAGAAGGTTGTATCCGTTAAATTTAGATTTTGGGTGTTATCCAACCCGTCCCACCCTTTTAAGATAAATTTCTGATATGACCTGTTTGGGCCGTTTATAAGTAAATTGGTTGAAATTGCCACCCATGCGTAAATGAGTTTGCTAAATACTAACCCGGGCAATTTTTAAATTTACGTAACTGACTATTAGCGGCATAACTTGCTTTCAGGTCTGGAATCTTGAGAATTTGCAGTGCCTACAGACATTGACAGACCATACATCTGTTGTGATGTCGGTTCTTTGCTGGGATCAGTTTCTTTTATCATGCTCACTGGACAAAACAATAAAGGTATGTTGATCCCATTGTTGGTATTGACGCCATCACTTTATAAATTTATGAAGAAGGTTCATGGTCATGCTTTTTGCTTATGATTTTGCATATTCTGCTTACCCATGCAGGTGTGGGCGGCTACAGACAGCGGAAACTTGGAAGCAACTTACACGCATAGTGAGGAACATGTATGTTAATCAAACTCTTTATTAACGCAAGACTGATTGCATGTGTGCTATTGGTTGAATTTGTTGTAGCTTTATGTCTTGTATGTCCATTAAATACCTAGATTATGTGTAGTATGTCATTGTGTAGGGAACACCTTTTAGCTGTTAATATGATTTGACTAGTGTACCTTCCATGTGCTCTGGAAACAGATACTTACCGTTTTCTTTTAGCATCTTTTTTAGCCTTTAAGTCTCCCTGTTTTCACATAAAATTAAGGATTTTTGTTGACCCATGTTCTTAGGAGGACTGTCCAATATGTGTTACTAAAATTTTCTAATGAATGGATCTTGTACATAGAACATTAACTATGCTGTGAGCCTAATCTTCGATCTTCATTATCCTTAGGAATACACAGAAACACACCTGAAACCATTAATTTATGATTGAGGAGGATCTGGATATTTAACGTAACATCATAGGGATTAAATATTCAGGACAGTCAGTGCTAAGTGGGCTGATAAGTTATCTATACTATCTATTTATATGCCCTATAATAAAAAGCTTAAGTTGTATACCCTACCTAGTTTCTAAGATAAGGAGAACCAATCACAAGCGTCCATTTATTTTACATTTCCCCCTTGTTATCTGTACACATCCCTCGAAACTATTTAAAGTACAAAACCAGACTATACTCTCTCCATCATTAGAAAATATCAAAATCTTCTACTCTGAACCACCAGCTTTCTCTGCTTTTATTGCTGCACTTGTCTAGTCATATCAATTGGACGCTACTGTATCCATTCTTATTACTAATAATGGATTGACTTGTTGGAAACAAACAAATTGAAATGTATGTTAAAATATTTGATATGACATTATAATATACTTTTTCACTGTTGCAACTAAACGGATTAAAATTGAAGTGAATCTTGAACACCAATGAAGGCTACTAAGAACATTGAAGACTACTAGAATGCTACAGTTCTCGAGTCCTGAAGTTGAAAACATGAGCGGATCCTTTGAATAATTGTCCAGTAAAATGAGAAGAAAACAGGAACCCCCCCTGAAAACTATCATTTGAGAGAGCAAGTCAAACCCAGCTGTAGTCTAGAATTTTGAAGACGGCATTTGAGAGTTGAGAGGGGCATGCCACAAGAGGATGACAAAAAGAGAGGACAGTGGCAGAGGGTTAGGCTATTGCCTAAAGTTCCATTGAGGCCCTGTTTCTCTTAGAGCTGTCGTTCCAGCTTTAGCCGCATTAAGCACCAGTGAAGCCGATATTGCTACTTTGATAATGTTAATATAATATGGCCAGTGTCATAGTTAACCTCAAAGATTATTGAAATTGAGAGAAGGCGTCCTCCACAGTGGTACGATAGAGCTTTCATGATGTCATACATATTCCTATATTGAATTATCTTGATTAGGCGATTAACATAGAATGTAGCTTTTGTATAATCTGACAAATGAGAGAAATGATAAAGCAAAAGGAACAAATCAATTATGCTGTTTCAATGTAGAGTCTAATTATGCAAAGAAAACATATTCTTGAGCAAGCCGGCCTGTATGTACACCCATGCATAATAGTAGTTGAAATAGTCGAGGCTTGATGAGCTTATTCTGTAGGGTACATGAGAAATCAGAGTATGGTCATTTTTGCTTTTTGAAACCTTTGAACCATACACTTAGGACTTATATGATACATCTAGAACATGCAAAACACCAGGTATGCCAATATATACTGATTTATTGAAGTTATAGCCAAGCACACTCTACTATGCCGCCCACCATGTAATTACATACTACTATACTAGTCCATAATGCTATGGTGTCCTCCTGACCGATGATATACTTGGTTGCTTTATAACTTGATGAAGCTGTAGGAGACATGATGTTAGACTATGCTTGTTAAGGGGATGTGAAACCCGTATCATATCCGTTAGGATAAGAGTTGTTAGTCATTTAGTGTACACACTTTCTTCTTATTGGCATAATTGCTATAATTATGTTGTCGTTTCTTGGATATTTTTGGCTTTTAGCTGCTTCGTGATTCTTGTCATCTCTATAAAACATTTAGACTGAATTTGGAGTTAAGAATTTAGTTATCTTTTGGTGCTCTACTACTAGTGAAACTCCAACAACAATGCCCGGTCCCGCCGGAGCGAGGTATGAGGGCGGTGAGATGTAGACAGTCACACCCCTACCCGAGGGTAAAGGGACTGCTTCCCGAAAGACCTCCGGCAAGTGTGTGTGCAAGCAAATATAATTTATGTGTGGTGCATGTGAGGATGGAAAAGACAATGACATAAAAGAAAGCGTATAAAGCAATATGATCAAATATAAGCACCAAAAGCACAAGTGTAAAAATAAAACACGCATAAAAGCCATTTAGCCATATATGGGATACAATCATTCAGACATATAGGGATAAAGCTAAATGAACATACAAGCCATAAAAGCATAAAAGCATGAAATCTTACAAGCATGAACTCATGAAAGGCTAAATGGGCCTACGCTCAGTCGCTCACTATATAAAGTCTATTTAAATGGGGTGCTGTGAGACAAGAAGGCATATAAGGCAATGAGACAAGAAGGTGATCAACTATTCCCACGAAGCTACCATCTCTACACCTATGTGCCTTACTCATCTACCCTAATTCTAGTTCTCCACGTGTTCCTATGAGAGGCTATGTCCTCGGACAATAGGAGCTCCTTCAGGTCAAGCTTTGGTCTACCCCTTCTCCAGTTCTCCTCAAGCCATCGACGGTAATAGACTCCACTCTCCTAACAGGTGCTGACTGTGGTCTCCTCTTGACATGCCTAAACCATCTCAATCGTCCTTCTCTCATCTTCATTTTGAGAATACTAGACAAATATTCTACCCACTGGGTTTTATTGAAATTTAGACCTGGAATTAGATAAATTACTACTTGTTGAAAAGTAACAGCAGCTGTTTATTTGTAAACTGCTTTGTTAACTCACCTGACTATCGACTGATATCTGACCCATTTGAGGAGATCATGAGACATAAACATGTACTGCACTATTAGTGCAGCTGTGCAGATCACCTCAACATATTATCTGTAGTTTAGGCCAGTAGCATATTTGCTAGATTATCCTTGTTAAGGAGCCTTATGTTCAAAGCACTTCAAAGGGGTTGAGGTCAACATGGAGCCCCAAGAAGAGTTACATCAGGTGGCCTATTAATAGCTTACTATGTGGCTATATCATAAATTTGTTGTCAAAATGTCACTTTTGTTACGTGACTTGCATCTGGATTCTGGAGCCTGATTTGTAGATCCAACTAGTATGACTTGTGACAACCAAACTTTATTAGAAGTCGGTTATGGCTTTTAGGCACTCTGGATTGGCAGTTTCATCAGGCTTCTCCATCTTTTTTCCAGTTGACCCATATGATTGTGTTGGATTTGCGGCATTAAAGCATCGCTATGCTTGTGCGGCATCAAGAGGTTCATACATCAGAGTTTTTATGTTTAATTTATTTTTATCATTGTTTTGTTTTGTCCTTTAACTAAAACCCAAAAGCATTTGTGTTATGTGGCCCCGTTTATGAAGTTTTGGGAAATTCGTGGATAGTGATAGGGGATTAGGTTATCAAGTAAAATAGGCAACAGTGCTATTTTCATACTTAATATCGTGTTATAATAATATTTTCACGCCAAAACCACTCTATAAAGAGGGGGATTAGGGGAGGTAACCATACGCCTATGTGTAATATAGCATCTTCTGAGAACCTATCTCTAGAAAGTAGGTGAGTTTCCTACTTTTTCATCAATAAAGATTTGTCCAGCAATATCAAAATGTAGCCGGTAGCCCAGTATTTCTATTGTGCGATTCTTATGGAAAATTCACTAGATATACCAACAATCTTCATAGTGGAATTGAATTTTGGCTTTTTTCAACTATTATTGTTTGTGTCATTATAGATTATTACAGTTGCCATCTGTTTTCTTTCCCTTATACTTGATGCATATATCATGTCTTTTAATATTCTCTTTCTTTTTGGTGCAGGGCCTGCTCACTCTATGTGGGATGCACGATCTAGAATCCAAGCCAGTATTGCTGTGCGCCTGCAATGACAACACTGTTCGTGCATATGACCTGCCATCGTAAGTTTTTCACAATTTTTATAGAGGTGCCATGGGCAGGTTGGGTTGACCTGGATATACTTTTTTTTTTTTTCTTAATTTTTGCAAACAAATATCTGTAAGTAACAAAATGTTTTGAATATGATTACAACAAGCTAATCAGATTTATATTTGTATAAAGTCACTGCAAGAGGTATTCGTTGAATATACTGGGTGGCAACTTGTAGTTAATATTTTTTAGTTGATCCGTTTGAGATCAAGCATAAATCAGATCGTCAAAATTGCCATCTAGTTTTCTATTTACAAAAACATTATCACTGTCATTCACTTCTTTAACCTAAATAAATTGCTCTATTGCGTATTTCAGGTTTATGGAAAGGGGAAAGATATTTGCAAAACAAGAGATTCGATCTATACAAGGTGGTCCTAATATTTTCTTTACGGGAGATGGAACAGGAGAAGTGAGAGTTTGGAAGTGGTTAGCTGACCAATCAGCCACGCCTGCTTGAAATATGCGAGCATTACCTGTAATATTATTACCTACGACTTTAACCTGCCATATCGAGTTTTTTCCCCGCTTCCCCATGTGTAACATAATTATGGAGTTATGATCGTTTTTCATCGTCGCGTAATCGGTGCAAGTGTGCCCAGAGAAGGTTGATTAGAGTATAGGTTTTTTTTGCCACCATTTTGTGGCTAAAGTTGCATATTGTAATGTGTTTGACTATTCTTGTATCACTAGAGGTTGCATAATGAAAGTTTTCGAACTTTATTCACACAAGTCCAAGTTTAGTATAACTTATAAGTGTGTTTGACTGCAGTATTTCCATTTTATAGCTAAAAGTTAGATGAAAAAAAAGTATAAGCTATTGAGATGAGAAAATGATTAACGTTTTGCCTGTTTGATTTGGCAAAATGGATAAGTGACGATTCAGGTCAACTCAACATGATAGCTCATGTTAACCACAACTTGAGAGATCCTCTCATAAATTAAACGGGTCAGTCGAAGTTAGCTTCTTTCAAAAAAACCAAAAAAAAAAAAAAAAAAAAGAAAAAAAAAAGGCCAAATACAAGTACCCTTACAGTCTATACTAGAGTCTCGTAGCAATCTTAAGTTCTTGAACAAATATAGTTTTAGACTTGTAGTCATTCTTTTACTAGTTGCATTCACATTCTTGTTTTTGGCTCCATATGCTTGTTTATAACCCAAAATAAAAATGCAGTGATTTCTTTGGAAGTGCTGATTTGTTTTTATGTTGTATTTGAATACTTTTGACTTTTGAGTATTTGAAATGCATACTTCTTGGCTAAGCATCAGCCTTTGGAATGTAGCAAACTAGGAATGGACCGGAAAGTGCAAAAAGAATTACGGTTTTTGGTTATTTTTACTTTAATAAACCTTTTACTCAATTACTCTTTTCTTGTTGGTATTAAAATTTGAACTTCTAATCACACGTAAAAAATAAAAAAAAAAAAAATAAAAAAAAAATGAACTTTTGGTCGTTTGACGAAATTGGCATGATACAAGACTCGAACCTTTGCCTTTCATAGTAAAAGAACAAGTGTTTTTCAAATAAAATAACTAAAAGAACAAGTTCTGATAATAATTATGTTCCTTGTTAACTTCATCTTCACTATCCTTGAGCGTTGATTACGCTCATTTTTATGCTTTCATACGATATAGAATATACCAGAAAATCATCACTCTTTCCCAATAATGTGATACACTTTTCATCATGCCCTACTTATATATAATTCGTATTCTAGAAACAAACATTGCAGTAACATTCGTTCGTTCGGATATCAAATTGGCTTAAGAAAGTGTCGATCCCTCGTTTAACTTCATTGTTTTGATGATCCGTGTAACATTTTTATTAGGTGTCTATTGTAACCTTCTTTTAACTCCCTTCTAGCTTTTTTGATGATCCCTGTAACTTCATTGTTTTGATTAACTAGTTCACACGTGACAAAAGTTTCTCATATTCGTTTAACCAAAAACCAAAGCACCGGGTAAGGCACACCATAGGGGTGCGCAATGGCCCTATGGCGCACGTCACCAGACCACTCAAGCCCATCACGCGTGGTCATCCTCTATAATTCCTTGTACCCCAGGAGCGGGAAAACTGCGAATATGAGTCGCCTCTATAACAACTGGGGGGTCATCCTCTGGCTCCTCCTGTACGATCTCCATAGTGCGCCCCGCGGTAGCCTCCAAAACTGGCTCCTCACCTTCTCTTAAAGGGCGCACTCCTACGGTCACCTGTTTGGGTCTCACCAAGCGCACCACGCTGAATAGATCCATCTCTGCGCAACAAACCACAAACAAACACAAAGATGGTTACAAAAGCTACAATAGTAAAGAGCGCTTACACTACTGAGCGAAGGAGAAGAAAGGACAAGTACCCACCCCGGTTATTCTCATCCAAAAAGGTTGGCACCTCGTCAGGACCTCCGAAGTAGTTGCGACTAATACCCATATGCACTAAAAACTCTTCTGGATAAGCGTTGATAGGGATGTGATTGGCATTAATCGTTTCCGCATCATCTGCGCTATACGTTCCGGGGATGGGGCGCTCATCCTTCGGTAATGACTCTTGGGTATAGAACTCAAAAATCCATGGAAAAATGCATCATCAACCCAAAAGAATTTCTCCCTCCAATTCCTAAGTGCGTCTAACTTTTCCGTATAGCACTGCAGTCGCCCTGCGCGCTTGGAAAAGGACACTCACCCGTTTGACCACGACGAGTGATAAAACGCGCGGAACAGATGAATTGTGGGGTCAATCGCCAACAAGCGACAATTTACTTCAAAATTTGTTATTTTTGCTGCACCTATACAGTGCAGTTGGGAAATATGGAGACGATAGTGGTTTAAAACATCGCATAAGAATAGAGAAATGGGCACACGTTGGTTAGCGAATTCAAAGAAGCGTGTGTATACCCCTACTTTCCCTTCAGGGAAGTTCGCTATGGACGCAGTCGCCACCGGAACCACCGGGTGCAACGCAATCGGGATATAATAATCCGAGGTAAACTGACGAAGTTCGTCCTCGGATATATCGGATGTAAAGTCAGATAATTGAAGAACCATGGTTAGAATTTAATGGATTCTGCAGCGTACGCACTATTACCTTAAGAGTTGTTGATTTCTTGTTCGCTGTTTAGAGTTTTTAACAATGGTGGCAATGGACGTTTTTACTATGGTAGCCACAGTGAAATGGAGATAACACTTTATATAGGGTTACATGCTCTCATGGATGATTGACATGTGTCACCCACTTGCTCTAATCGTGTGGCTGGGAGGTCCAAAGGTGAAACACTTTTTCACCCACCCCTCACGATTTACGAGGGATATTTGGATTTACTTGGACTAGATTCATCGTATTGTTTTTTAGGCGGGAAACACTTGAAACTTCTCCGCTACGCATTCTGGAATCTTTTGCTACAGTTGTTAGTCTAGCATCCGCAGTTTCACCTTGCGCATACTAGACTGGGGGGACATGATGACGTATAGTCCGCATTCGGGTCACGAACCCGACCAATACTCAAGCCCATCACGCGTGGGCCATCACGATAAAGATTTGGGCTTACAGCGGCCCAAATCCAAAATCTATTATTAGCCTTGATATAGGATCTCTTATTTATGGGATAAGGATCAATAGGCCGAAGGAGGCGGGATACGCCGAAGGGTAAGGAACACGAAACCAACAAGGATTTCGTGTGTATATATAGGGCATCTCAGCTCTCATTAAAGGTATGATATCATAACCCTAACTCTTCACAAAAACCCTAAAACCGATTACTTACTCTCACGCCGGAGGATAATCGTGGGAGACAATCCCACGATAAGCCTAACGGTGTTTTTTGTTCTCTTAGTGCGCAGGTCTCAAGTATTAAGATCCCATTGATACGGTGATGCGTGGTTTTGCGACCTTACAACAGGTTTTACCTCTCGAGGGATCTCAAGAGGCTTGCAATCTCCACCAGGCAGTGTACCTGACCGATGTAGTATAGTGTAGTGGCAAGTACCGGGGGATTGATCGTTCTCTAGGGGAATAGTGTCGTTAGGATTGAAAAACTACTCTAATAGGTCTAAGGGTGAGGGAAGATTCTTTTTGTATTTTTTATATTTTTATAAAAGCAAGTAAAATCTCGGGTTTGAAGGAGTGGGCGGAATTAGTTGCTAGTCAACTAACCCAAATAACTACAATTGCAAATAAAATAAAATGACTGAAAATAAAAAGGTTGTGGAACTTATATGGAGAGAAATGTGGTTACTTAGATTTCCTTACTCCCTAACTATCTTTTACCGGTTGATTAGTGTGTATTAATTGCGTGGATGACGGGTGTATTCCTTAATACCAATCGTGGGGTGGCGTACGTACTTCCCCAACTCTACAAGCTCCTACTTCACTCCTATGTCGAGCCGGCTAAGAAGCTCCTAACATGAGATCACTAGAATTCGCTCATGCATTAAATACAACCATAAAAACCTAGTACGCATTGGTTCATGCTTCTTAAGACGTTCAAGCAAGTTACCGTATAGGAGGTTAGCCAGTTTTCTTAAGCCTAACATCGATAAACAATCATCCAATACAATTAATAACACACCAACAACCAATAATCAATAGTTAGGTTTCATTAGATCTAAGCAAACACAAGATAAATCTAGCCTAGCATGTTAAATAAAAGACAAGAACAAGATATAATCAAACAACACATAGACATATTGAATGATTAATTGATTACTTATCTTCAATTGAACATGGGAGATCCAAGGGTATCAAACCCTTAAAAATGGCAGAAAAATCGTCTTAGGGTTTCTCCTCACAAAGTTGCACACTAATGACTAAAAATTATGAAAATATATATAGGAAAACAGATCTGACGGCGTCACGTTATAGAGCTGACGCCGTCACCTCGCCGCGGTTAGGGTTTCTTGATGGCCTTCTTGACGCCGTCCCCTTTTAATCCTCCAAAATCCTCTCTGGCGCGTCAAGGGTTGACGGCGTCACACTGGGGCTTGACGCCGTCACAGGTACTTTTCCAGCAGATTTTTGAGACTTTGTCGTTTTCTTCACTTTTATGCTCCAAAAACGTCCAAAATGCTTCCTTTTCCAGATTTCTTCTCCAAAGTACCTAAAATGACAAAAGGAACGATTTAGGGCAATATTTGATCAAATAAATACGATTTAGGGCTTAAATGACCCCCTAAAAGCGGTACACTTTTCGCTTCATCAAATACCCTTACGATTTCTGGAAAAACCTATACCTTACTTCCTGGAAATCCTGCAAAATATCATTATGACTCGATACAAGCATTTGACTCAAACAATTACTAATATGTATGTTAATTTAATATTGTTATGATTCATGTTCATTTGTTCTAATAAACCGATTTGGATTTCCCTTACACTTAACTTTTGCAAAATACCTTTATATGTAGTTAAGACGAAGTTAAAAACAAGATAAAGTATTTTCACAATTTAGTTTCGAACATGAATCAATAATAATAAAAATTAAACATACATACGGAAGCAAATAAAATCAAACAAACAAATAAATAAACACACAAAGCAAATAAAGCTTGGGTTGCCTCCCAAGAAGCGCTTTTCTTTATTAACGAGTCTTGTAGCTAGACTCAAAGTCACCGTACATTACGTGACTCCATCATTGGTCACGGTTTCTAGGCTCCCCTTTGATTCTCTATCAGAATCACTTTCATAGTAAAGGTATTTCGGGTCCTCGAGATCAAAAGGTTTGTTTTGGTATTTAGAACTAAGCTCCTTAACATGCTTAAAGAATCCACTCGACAAGTCAAAAGTGTCCTTACATCCTCTTCTCACATCATCATCACATAACACGAGTTGGGAACTTAACCCATCGAGTCCTCCATAATCAATCTCCTTGAATTCTCGCATCTTGTAAGGTGTTTGGTATGAGATTTCCCTAATCCCATCGGTGAAAGCCATGATCCCATTGAGCTCGTCCACAACCAAGCTTGTGGCCTTGCAAAAAGGTACCCCAAAAACAACTTGTGATAACCTGGTATCGATGTACTTTTCGATATTATCGACGATCGCGAAGCTCATAGTGAATGTCATATTTCCTACAAACACCTGTACATCATCATCTATGCCAATGTCATCCTTCCCTTTATGAATCATCCCCCATCTGCAAATGTTGTTATAATGAAACAAGGACATCACATTTTTGGGTAAACATGTGTCAATGTAAACATTATAAAAATGCTTGTGACCAATCATGCAAGGTATTTTGAGATTATTCGGATAACGTCGCTTAATTCGGCCAGGCCTTCTACCGTGTAGCCCCCATGTGTTGCAAATTGTTGATGGTTGATACTCATACACTTCTTCACTGCCATCCCGAAAAATCACTTTCCTGACACCATCGGTAAATAATGCACTACTATCATCCTCATCTAGTATCACTCCCGTTGCTTTTATGAATGGTTTGCCTAGAACAAGGCTAGTTAAGGATGGGCTGATGATCGAGTTCATGTTATTAAATACAGTTAGCTCGATATGAAAGAGGAACTTTTCTATCACAATTGGTACCCTTCTTATTACCCCGATGATATTAAACCCTTCATATTTGACCTGTTTGGTGAAGGCTTCATTATATAGAGAAAGGGATATTGCATTCATAGAAGAGTTGGGGTTTATGTAGGCATCTTTTATAAACTTTTTCCTAGTGGTGCAAGATATCTTAAAGACCCTGGGAGCGTCATCCTCTATTCTCTCTCCAAATCCCATAGGCAGCTTTGCTGTGCCCCTCTCAAGTTCCTCCACCAGGGGGCGGTCTAGCAGTCCTGGGAGCCCATGAGGCAATTCGGATTTCTCTTCCGAGCCCTCCTCATCACTCACCTCTCTTGTACTAGAGTTCTTTGGTGAGTCTAGATAGTCGTCGGGCGCCTCGGGGTTCTTTTCGAGAACTTCACCCTCCATTTCATTGTCCACATTCTCAGTTGATTGTTGGTCTAGGTTGGGTTTAGGAATAGGTATTGTTGTAATGGTGTTCACGAAGTGGAGTGGTTTTGAAGGGGTATGAGTATCTCTAGTTTCTTTTCCGTTTTGTGATATGTGTTTGAAGAGTTTACTGGGGTGCTTGATTTTTACAGGAGGGGGTGTTTGGTGAGTCACCGTGACAGATTTGATCTCATTAACTCGTGCCAACTCACAAGTTGACCTGCCAGCAATGCGATCATTGATAACCTTTAACAGGTTATCAACCTTGTTGTTCATATCAACTTGTTGTTGTCTGAATTGATTCTCAAGTTTGGAGAGCTGTGTTTCTTGAGAGAGAATGAATTTTTGCAGTGATTCCTCGCAATTTTGTTGTTTATGCGTATGCTGATGAGGATAATGTTCAGACCAGGTGAGTGGGGGAGAGTCATTGAATGATACGCTTCGAGTTTGGTTCCAACTAAAATTTGGCTTACTCTTCCATGCATCATACCTATCTTCGGAATTCTTGGGTCCATAATTAGTGGTGAGCCACTTATCTCCCGCCTTATCGATTCGCGAGGATGCGAATTCTTTGAAAGCCTGTTTGGGGAGTTCCATGCAATCACGAGTGTCGTGGGGACCACTACATAATTTACACGAAGAAGTGATTTTGTTCACTTGGCTTGAAGGTTTAGGAGCCTCGTAGGATTTCATAAGAAACTTGACTTGGTCTTCAAGTTCTATGATCCTACGGTCGGAAGTGCTTGAATTGTTCGAAGGCAAAGATATTGCCTTGACCGTTTTATTCAAATCACGGGGATCATTCCAACTTTCGTTGTCATAAAGAGCAAGATCTTCCAGGAGAGCCCATGATTGTTCCGCACTTAGATCACGTAGCTTACCACCGGCCGATTGGTCAATGGATTGCCTCGTGGAGAGATTGATGTGGTCATAGAAGATTTGGACTTGGAGCCAAAGTTCTATGCCATGGTGAGGGACTTTTTGGAGTAAGTCCTTGAATCGAGTCCATGCCTCGTAGAGGGTTTCGCCTTGACGTTGTTGGAACATCAAGATATCATTCCTTAGCTTGGTAGTTTTTCCTGGTGGGAAAAACTGAGCAAGGAAACGAGTGGTGAGATCATCCCAAGAGGTGATGGATCTTGCGGGTAGACGCTCTAGCCATTGACTAGCTTGGTCCCGCAGAGAGAATTGAAAGAGACGCAGTCGGGTCGTCTCTCGAGTGGCAACATCAAGGTCTATGGAATCAATGATTTTGAGAAAGTCCTTGAGATGTTGATTAGGATCTTCGGAACGAAGTCCATGGAATGCGCATCCGCTTTGCACCAACCGGATGGTGTTGGATCGCAAGGGAGTGACATTGGCTCCTTGAGTGAGCTCAATGGTGTTTCGATAGCCATGGTGGCTAGGACGAGAGTAGTCTCCTAAGGTACGGGCTCTAGGAGGTGGGTGTTGTTGTGGTGGTGGGTTGTTGGGATCGAAGATATTACCACCTTCCATGATGTCGGATGGTAATGGTTACGAACAAAGAAACGAAGAAAAAAGATAGACTAAAGAAAACCTAGAAAAATAAAATAAAAATCTCACTAGAAAGGAATCTAGTGAGTAGACCTAATAAAATAAAAATTCAACCTAAACAATAACTATTCCCCGGCAGCGGCGCCAAAAACTTGATGCGTGGTTTTGCGACCTTACAACAGGTTTTACCTCTCGAGGGATCTCAAGAGGCTTGCAATCCCCACCAGGCAGTGTACCTGACCGATGTAGTATAGTGTAGTGGCAAGTACCGGGGGATTGATCGTTCTCTAGGGGAATAGTGTCGTTAGGATTGAAAAACTACTCTAATAGGTCTAAGGGTGAGGGAAGATTCTTTTTGTATTTTTTATATTTTTATAAAAGCAAGTTAAATCTCGGGTTTGAAGGAGTGGGCGGAATTAGTTGCTAGTCAACTAACCCAAATAACTACAATTGCAAATAAAATAAAATGACTGAAAATAAAAAGGTTGTGGAACTTATATGGAGAGAAATGTGGTTACTTAGATTTCCTTACTCCCTAACTATCTTTTACCGTTTGATTAGTGTGTATTAATTGCGTGGATGACGGGTGTATTCCTTAATACCAATCGTGGGGTGGCGTATGTACTTCCCCAACTCTACAAGCTCCTACTTCACTCCTATGTCGAGCCGGCTAAGAAGCTCCTAACATGGGATCACTAGAATTCACTCATGCATTAAATACAACCATAAAAACCTAGTACGCATTGGTTCATGCTTCTTAAGACGTTCAAGCAAGTTACCGTATAGGAGGTTAGCCAGTTTTCTTAAGCCTAACATCGATAAACAGTCATCCAATACAATTAATAACACACCAACAACCAATAATCAATAGTTAGGTTTCATTAGATCTAAACAAACACAAGATAAATCTAGCCTAGCATGTTAAATAAAAGACAAGAACAAGATATAATCAAACAACACATAGACATATTGAATGATTAATTGATTACTTATCTTCAATTGAACATGGGAGATCCAAGGGTATCAAACCCTTAAAAATGACAGAAAAATCGTCTTAGGGTTTCTCCTCACAAAGTTGCACACTAATGACTAAAAATTATGAAAATATATATAGGAAAACAGATCTGACGCTGTCACGTTATAGAGCTGACGCCATCACCTCGCCGCGGTTAGGGTTTCTTGATGGCCTTCTTGACGCCGTCCCCTTTTAATCCTCCAAAATCCTCTCTGGCGCGTCAAGGGTTGACGGCGTCACACTGGGGCTTGACGCCGTCACAGGTACTTTTCCAGCAGATTTTTGAGACTTTGTCATTTTCTTCACTTTTATGCTCCAAAAACGTCCAAAATGCTTCCTTTTCCATATTTCTTCTTCAAAGTACCTAAAATGACAAAAGGAACGATTTAGGGCAATATTTGATCAAATAAATACGATTTAGGGCTTAAATGACCCCCTAAAAGCGGTACACTTTTCGCTTCATCATACGGGAAGAGGAATTTAAACAAGGAACGCCCAACTTTTGTATCAACAGTTATATTACGAGTTCTATTCTTTTTCTTTTAATTTAAAAGGGCTTGAAGTGTGTGTCAAATGAAGAAAGAAGAGGATTTTGTATTTTTTTTTATTTGTTAATAAACGGTTTTTAGTTTATTCTCTCAAAATATAACTAGTTTTTAATCCCATGCATACACGAAGCTGTTAAATAAGATTTTTCTATAAATTATATAAATGTTTTCAGTTTATTCTCTCAAAATATAACTAGTTTTACCTATGAACGCGCCGATTTTTACATTCTGCATACACGGTGTTGTTAAATAAGATTTATCTGTAAAATTATGTAAGTTTTTTTTTATAGTTTCAATACTCATGCACGTGCGTGTTTTTTTTCATAAATTTGCATATGCATTAATAGAGATTAATAGTTTACCAGTTATGCTACATTTACAAAAGAACTATTTGAATTGATTGGGTTAATCAAAGAGAAGAGAGAGAAATTATTTGAAAAGACACCGATCAAAACATGTCACCTCATTTTTGTGGATGTTTCTTTGTGGTTCTTTTGTGGATGTAACATAGCTCATATTTTATTTATTTTTTTGTTGGACGAATTATTTGATTTTGTTTAACAAACATGGTGTTGAGGTTGATGTTTTTAAATTTAACTATTGATATAATGTTCAAGATATTATGCATGTTTAATAGCACGTAACTATTAAAAAAAATGCTTTTCTGGATATCCTTATCGAAATTTTAAAGAGGAATTACATGCGTCGTTGCAATATGTACAAACTCGTGTATTTATTTTCATCTCACACCCGTGTGGACGTGCTTTCATTTCGATATTTATACTAATGTTAATCATAATTATAGTCATACTTAATTTGTTAATCATGTGTATGCACGAGAAACTTATAAAGAGGAATAACATGAGTTGAACGAAATTAATAAAAAATAATTTTGCGGATCTCTTTAATCAAACTCATAAAGAGGGATATTTTATAAGCTTAACACATGTGTTTTTATACATATTTATTTTGAAGGATGAAATTTAGACATGTTTGATTAAACTGAACCAAATTTTGACTTTTATTAGCCAATCAAAAGGTTCGATTTCAAAATTGAGATATCGCATTGGTTAATAGAGAAATTCATTTTCCCATTTCGTATCTTCTTTTATTATATAAGAGATTTAACCAGTTTAGTCTAAAATTCTTCCATGGTTGATCCTACAAATATAAAATTTTGTTCATGGTCGTTTTGCTTAATATACTTATGATCCCTGAAATATTTTAGAAATTAGTTTAAGTAATGCTTTATATTTATTTAAATTACTAGATGAATTTTTTGTCGTGCTCAGCATGACCCAATCCGAGATGGTTAATCAAACACCCCCTTAAGAACTTTTCTACTCAAAATTCCAGCATCCAAATAGCCTTTTAAAAATGACTTTTCTGCATAAAGTTTTATGAACCAAACAACCCCATTAGAAATCATTTTCTGAATAATATTTCATCAACCAAACAACCCATTAAGAAGTACTTTTCTACACAAAATTTCAACAACCAAATAGCCTTTTAAAAATGACTTTTCTACATAAAATTTTTCGAAACCACACAGCCCCTCTAGAAATCATATTCTGAAAATACTTCAACAACCAAACAACCCCTAAAGAAGTACTTTTCTGCACAAAATTTCACAAACCAAATTGCCTTTTAAAAATGACTTTTCTGAATAAAATTTTAAGAACCAAACGGCCCTTTAAGGCTGAAACTCTACATAAACAATTTAACCAACCAAACAAACCTAAAATTTATCAAAGGTACTTTGTGCACAAATAATCAGCAAACAAACTACTTCTATAAAATCTGCACATAATTTCCAATACAAATTTCCGCAAACAAACACCCCTATAAACTTCTAGATAGAAAAATTCTCAGCAATTAAACTAAAGTATGTAAAAAGATTTTAACATGCATTAAAGAGTAGAAATTAAGAATTCTGCACAACAAAAATTTGCACATGAACTTCTGGACAACTTATAAGGTTCACTCATTTCATATTGGCCATAAACAATTAATTAATAACAAAAGGTTAGTAATCTCAAGCTTGTAAAAACTTCAGCACATTAGAAACTAAACAATAGCAAGTGACGAATCGTCACCAATAGTACTAAATGTAAACTATTCTTTATTCTTAAGTAAGCACAATTGTTTAATATGAATAATGAATTCTTATTCTGCATTAGATGATCTGTGCCAAAACCATAGCTTTTCCAGTTTTATTTATGCTTCCAAAAACAAAATCAGAAAAGCCATGTTGTTCATAAAATCTGTCAAAGTTTTGACAAATATGTTTTCATAAAATATGTCAAATGAAAATCTATTTTATATACGAACATTCCGTGCTTTGGCAAATCATGATGTTATTTCAGATTAGACAAATGTTTCGACAAAATATGTATTAAGTTTGTTGTATACAATTCAAATCTAATTAGAATCGAAACAATACAACCAAGAAGCATAAAGCAAGAAAAATCATAACAAAACATAATTAGCAAATAAAGAAAGAAAACAATAAGAAATCCTAAAGCATAACATGATCGAGGCACGTGTTTGACACGTTTCCTTTAAAACAGATTTCTCGTCTATTCGTCGTCTGTATCCCAGGGTACAACAATCGAAACATTTGTATTGCCGGACGTGACTTTATGCTTGAAATTATTAATGAACTTTGTGTGAAATCTGATGCACATGGGTTGGGAATGTGTGTATCTTTTCATATCTCTTGAACATTGGAGTAAACTACAATATACAATATATCTTTGTAACCGATGCTTGAATGACCACCATTAAACTCCTCGTTAATTGTCATTAAGTTAATGTTACGATTTGAAATATCATAACTAATGAGAACCATTTCATTAGGCTGTTACAACTTTGTAGTTAAACATGTAACACCATTTTTTGTCTAGGTTCAAAACAAGCCATTTCCCTTTCAAGATGTTCCATTCCAATCCCCCTACTTTGAGATTCGATATCTCATTCACAAATTTTCCAATAATGAAGACCCAACAAGAATATATCCCGACAGAGATTTTAATCTAGGTTTTGATTTTGAGTTGGAGTATGTTTGTATTTTGTAGGACCGAATCTATATGTATGATTTATGTGGTTCGGGAGGTCTTGGTTGATCAAACATGATGAATCTGTTCATAGTTCTAGTGAGAGAAAGTAAAGAGAGGGTGAAGAAAAAGGGTTTTATTAATATAAATGAATATTACACAATTTCCCACACCCCTCATGGAGAGTCATGAGGTGTATTTATAGGCTCATTACATTACAAGTTTGCCACTTAAACAATAGTAGTCCCTGCGGGTACTACTTACTACGAATCTAGTCCAATTCACGTGTAAGACGTTATCTTTATAAAAAAGCGAGGCTAACAATCTCCCTCCAAGATATCGTCACACATGAATGGTTACAATGAGACCTATAAACAAAGTAAATTACAATAATAATAAACAATGTTTACGTTGTTGAAGCGCAGAGTCTCTTTAGTCTAGATACTGAGGCAGACTTGAAGTTCTCTCTTTCGACGATCTCGGCATTTGATCTTTGGCGCTGACGGCACTGATCCTTATAGCTCTGAACTTCAACTGTAATGGTCTAGTTAGGTTATTACTCCCTCTTAACTTGTAACACCCCCAACATCTGGTTTAGCGGAAGCATATATGTCACTGGGGTGTTACTCAATTGGTATCACAACAAAAGTACAAAGAACGGTTTTACCTCAACCGTTTAAAAGAAGTTTCATATTCAAAAATATTTTGTTTACAGCATTCCAAAAAGAGTGCGGACATAAAGGCCCATAAAGGAAATAAAGCGGTCCCAAATACATCAGAGTCTTCTATGACCATGCCATGCCATGCCAAAAGCCTCCACAACTAGGCTATCGCCTTACACCTGAAAATACATGCTAAAGTGTCAACACGAGGTTGGTGAGTTCATAGGTTTGCATAAATAGCAATTCAACGTAAAAGAGATGTGAGTTCAATAGGAAGTTTTGTGACCATTGTGTCGCTCACAATGTCATGAAAATAAAGTTTACCTTTAAGTAGATTAGTAATGTGGACCACAAGAGTTAAAGTTGGTTTGACCGGTTCATTCGGTTATGTGACAAATTCATTCGGTCATGTGACCAGTTCATTCTGTCATGTTACCAGTTCATTCGGTTATGTGACCAGTTCATTCGGTCATGTATGTACATAGCAGTTGGGCCAGTTCATTCGGTTATGCAGGCATAGATGTTTTAAGCACTTGTGTCCATGAGTAAGAAATCATGTATGTAGCATGTAAACACATAACGCATTCGAGTAAACAATCAAGTATTTCAGCCAAACAGCAAAATCTGTGTAAACAATCCACGTATCCAAATAAACAAGCATTGAGTTTATTTAAAAACGAGCATGTATTCTCCCCCAAAACAGTTATAAAACAAGTAAAAGTAGGGGCCATGAACTCACCTCAGCAAAAGTAGTCAGAAAGTGAAGTAAAGCAGATAGTGTTCGGCACCAACACGCGACCTAGATTAGTAAGGCATGTTTTAGTTCACAGTTTAAGTTTAAGGCTCAACGAGGTTTAATTAAACTCAAGGTTTTAAAGTATGGTGTTATTGTTGCTTGTGTGGCAACATTTAGGTTTGAAAATGGTTTTCTAATGGTTTACAGGTATTGGCTCTTGGAAGTGTATCAGTATACATGGATAGGAGTATAATGTACTTATGACGAAAAGTATTTGCTAACAAATATCCGAAAGGTAGAGTATAGAGAATAATCACAAGTGATTATTAAGTGTTGTCGGAAAAATTTGGGAAAAGTGTATACGTTCATAGTGTATATAGTATTTTAGTGAAAAGATAATTTACAAGCGAAAATTATTATCTTTAGTTAAATTATTTATCGAAAGTATACCCTTGATGAAAATTGGGCATGACCCATGCAAACGTTTTGGTTTATTGTGGTTAACGTATATGGACGTTTATAATTTATAAACATGACAAATTTATGAGTAAGATACTAGTTGGTTGAAATAAATAAACGCGGTTGAACTTTTAAGTTTAGTTTTGACTAGTTTCTTGCAACCGTATAGTGGTTGATAATCGAACGCGTCATGCATATATATAGTCGTAGTATATGTTTTATAAACATGATGTGAGTTTTTGTTGTCGTGTAAAATAGAACGTGTCGAAAATAGTTTAGAATAAACCGAGCATGAGACACACGTAAGGATTTAGAGATAGATTTATATTATAGCTTGACACGTAAAAGGATGTACACATTACATCCGTTTTATACAAACGCACCCCTTTAGCTTAAATCTGATAAAAGGTGTGGGTTATGGCCCAAAGCAAAACAACAACACTTCCTGGGCTTCGACCCAAATTTTTATGCAAACAAAAGCACACTTGAATGGGCTTTGGCCTAGCTTCGTACAAACCAAAGTAAAAGAAACATCAGACCATGTATATTACGTAAAGGTAAGTGAACGAAAGCTCGTTACTGAGCTCGAGTGACCAAGTAAAACAAACCGAACATACATGACTCCATAACTCCACCCGACCAGGTGCACCCGTATGGGGCTAGGGTCTTTTTACCGAGTAGAAACAAACACATCCAACGACTAAACACAACCTATACATCCTAACAAAACCATTTTTCTCAGATCCAACATAACCGTATCCACTTCCATAATTTAGCAAGTACTTAAGTTTTAGGTTTGCAATTTCTTAACAGCCACACAAGATTAATAACAATGAAAATACATCGTGAACTTGTATGTGTCGATCGGTAAACATAAAATCAAAACAAAATTTACAAAAGTATACAATTTGAATCGCGAGTTTTATAAAGGGGTTTTAATTTATTAACCAACAATATATACCACTGTGGTTCCACCATAGTGGGTTTCGACCCATGATCAAAACCAACGCTACCCATCTTTTGAACAAGCTCTAATCTTAACCAAAATAAGCCAAATAGAATTAACCAAGGTCATCAATAAGCACTACCATTCAAGCCAACACCCATGTTTTAAATGGTGAGATTATTTATTTATGCCACACATTAACAATATCACCAACGAATAAGCATGTCATATAAATAAAAATAAAAATAATTCGATTTACTTTAAACCAAAACAAGATTATAACAACACGACTTCAATAACGTCAAAAGTATATCCAAACAAAGTATCAACATAAGGAATTTCAGGAATCCTTACAATAGATTTAGAGAGAGTCGATTGAAAAAAGTCACAGAACCAAACAAGAAGACCCAAGATCAAGTAACCCAAATCGATTCCAAGCAAATCCACACACCACTGATTTATAGATCGATACTCCCGTATCCTCAGATCTTGTGAAAACTCTTATGAATGAGATTGAGTATGTGGATCTATTGGACATCGAAAACAATAAAAAGAAAATATTACAGAAGGTCTTCGACATCTCTTTTGGACTTGGGAGAGAGGAAACAACCGTTTTGAGCTAAGATCGCCATCTCTCTTCAATTTCCATGAGCATTCCGCTTGCGTTGACTCTGGGGAGAAGAGACTGAATCGATTTGTAGACCTTGGGATGGAGGTGAAAGTGATACAGTCATAGACCCAGTGATGGTGATAGGTCTGAGATGCGTTGGAGGAGAAACCAAGAGGAAAACGTTAAAAATCCTATAGGTGTGTGTGTATGCGGGGTGGTGATATCAAAGGGAGGTGATAATGTTTTTTGTTTTATTATATTAGGATATATTTTGTGTACCCCGTGTCCCGTTGAGCTAAGGTGTAATCGCGGTACCTCAGTTTGGTATAAACGCGAAAAATATAACTTTGAAAACGTTTTCATAAAAATAATTTAAAGACAAAGTTATTGACTCCAAAAAAAAATAGTTATAGAATTTAAGCCATTACTAATGCGGTGTCGGTACGCGTGTGGTGTTGTGTGCGAGATATTTCTCGTTGTGGTACATAAATACTCAGTAATAGTCAGAAAATGAATTATTCACATACTTCTAATAAAATAGTCAATGGAATGAGTTACTGTAAGCTACAGTGTGCGGGTTTGCTTCCCGATTTAGTTATGCAAGCTCATGAATGCTTAATTTAACAGTTAGGTAATACTACCTCCGTCCCAAAATAAATGTCACCTTTGACTTTTTCGAGTCTTTTTTATTCAACTTTGACCTTAAATATTTTTATTTGTGTTACATAATATTTGATGCGAAGTATATGAATGGATTGGGTTTCAAATGTATTTTCATTGGTATAATTTTCATCAAGTATTATATAATACAAATAAAAATATTTAAGGTCAAAGTTGAATAAAAAAGACTCGAAAAAGTCAAAGGTGACATTTATTTTGGGACGGATGAGTAATAAATTAACATTTATTATTAAAATATTGGTTGAAAAATTACCGTTTGTCACATCCTCCTCGCCTTAGAAGGAAAACCGTCCTCGGTTTTCACTTAGAGTTACCCGATGGATTTGAGAAAAGGTGTGGTTATTTAAGCTTGATTTCATCTTCACGCTCCCACATGAATTCGGGACCCCTTTGAGAAGCTATTGAACTTTGACGATCGAGACGTGAAGTGTTCGCTTTGAAGTACAAAATTCTTGAGGTGACTATTCCCATCATAGCATGATCCTTCCTAAATTAAACATAGGTGATCAGGCTATGTTTAATTGAGGATTGATGATGCCATGTTTGGTTTAGTCAAGATAGTATTGGGTTTAAAACAGTATTGGTCATTCCGTTTATGAACTTGAAATCAAAATAGTTTATAAAGGAGTACAACCTTACATAAGACGATAGCATAATAGTTTGCAGGAAAATTTCAAAGATGGTATACAATAGGAAGCGTAACAGAATTAAGTCGTCATAACGCATTGACGTAAAATGGTGGGGAATTCATTAGGTGGAAATCCATACAATGCAACGAAATGAATTCCTATGGAAATACAAAATGCTCAATGAAATACAGCTCAATAAGGTCTAGGTTTAGGTCTTATTATGCGAAGTAGGGAATTCTCTCTTCAAGCATCGTTATCGCCCGCAACGTCGTTGGGATCCTGGAAAACTCCTTCATTTTTATTCCTCGGTTCTGAGCAATCACTCCTAAAGTGCCCAATCACTCCACACTCAAAGCACGTGACAATGACCTTCGGGTTTATCACAAGAGTAGGAGCTTTGCAATCCTTGGCTCGGTGACCAATCTTCCTGCAGTTCCCGCACTGAATGGGGCAAGGCCCATTGTGATGAAACGGGCACATGTTGCACTTGGGTAATGTTCCAGCGTAACCTTTCTTTTCACTGGTCCTAGCAGCATAGACTTTGACCACTTCTTGTCGCTTGTTCAGACCATTGTTGTGGTTGTACTTGAAGTGATCTTCCTACTTTCTTTTGTTGTCAACCGCCTTCTCGGCGGTATCCTCGATTACTTGGTCTATTAGCTTGTTAGCCACTTCCATAGTCTCATGGAGATCAGCAGCCTTGGAGGTAGTGACATTACCCTTGATGTATGGGGGTAATCCTCCAATGTATCTCTCTAGTAGGCGAGCTTCAGTCTGGACCATCTCAGGGCATAGTAGAGCTAACTCTTGAAAGCGTTGGTTGTATGCAACAATGTTGGTGCCCTGCACCTTGAGGTTCCAAAACTCGACCTCCAACTTCTTAACCTCGTTGCGAGGGCAATACTTTTTGAGTACCATTTCCTTGAAGTTTTCCCAGTGCATTGCGTAAGCGGCGTCATAAGGAATTTCAGGAATCCTTACAATAGATTTAGAGAGAATCGATTGACAGAAGTCACAGAACCAAACAATAAGACCCAAGATCAAGTAACCCAAATCGATTCCAAGCAAATTCACACACCACTGATTTGTAGATCGATACTCCCGTATCCTCAGATCTTGTGAAAACTATTGTGAATGAGATTGAGTGTGTGGATCTGTTGGACATCGAAAACAATAAAAAGAAAATATTACAGAAGGTCTTCGACATCTCTTTTGGACTTGGAAGAGAGGAAACAACCGTTTTGAGATAAGATCGCCATATCTCTTTAATTTCCATGAGCTTTCCGCTTGCGTTGACTCTGGGGAGAAGAGACTGAATCTATTTGCAGACCTTGGGAAGGAGGTGAAAGTGATACAGTCATAGACCCAGTGATGGTGATAGGTCTGAGATGCGTTGGAGGAGAAACCAAGAGGAAAACGATAAAAATCCTATAGGTGTGTGTGTATGTGGGGCAGTGATATCAAAGGGAGGTGATAATGTTATTTGTTTTATTATATTAGGATATATTTTGTGTATCCCGTGTCTCGTTGAGCTAAGGTGTAATCGCGGTACCTCAGTTTGGTATAAACGCGAAAAATATAACTTTGAAAACGTTTTCATAAAAATAATTTAAAGACAAAGTTATTGACTCCAAAAAAAATAGTTATAGAATATAAGAAATTACTAATGTGGTGTTGGTACGCGTGTGGTGTTGTGTGCGAGATATTTCTCGTTGTGGTACATAAATACTCAGTAATACTCAGAAAATGAATTATTCACATACTTCTGATAAAATAGTCAATGGAATGAGTTACTGTAAGTTACAATGTGCGGGTTTGCTTCCTGATTTAGTTATGCAAGCTCATGATTGCTTAATTTAACAACTAGGTAATAATAAATTAACATTTATTATTAAAATATTGGTTGGAAAATTACCGTTTGTCACATAACTAGTGAGCCTTTTTCTTTTATTTGCTCCCTCCTGAATCGACAACTCTCTTTCATAAAATCTTTTTAGTCTTCAAACACGCAGCGGAGAAAGTAGACACTAAAGTGTAGCACCATGGTTGTCGTTCGGGGAGCATCATAACAACATACCTCACAAAGTATTGCATCCAAGTTGGTAATAAGCCTCGATGTACACGTTATTGGTACCTCTTCGGTTCCAGATTAAGCACAGTTCCCTCTGCCAACCAAATTACTGAAGACAAAACACTACTTTTTTCTTCGTGTACTTCTCCCTCCTGATGGTTGCGAGTTATCGGAATCATCATAATGTTGTGTACACGCCGTAGATTACCTTTTACTTGATACAGTATTAAAGCCATAACAGCCCGTGTAAGCATAATTTCATGAGAATATGTCGAAAAAATAATCTCAATACAATTCTCTCAAATCAACCTGTAAACGAACCTCCTTTTAATTCGCCGGCTAATATTAATGACCACTGATGGAGACAACCCGATATGACCAACTTGAAAAAAAGTAAACACCCCAACTTTGTGACTTAATGCTTGTACTAATGCGCCTTTTGAACAATCCACAACTTCGTGTGACACTGAGTACTACAACGTAACTCCTTAAAGTGATAGCTATAGATTGTGAGCACTACAACGTAACTCCTTACATAAGTTATAACTAGATTGTCAAGTCTTAATCACTATAAAAAATGCCCAGACAAGTTATCTTGAGACCATTGACTTATCTCAAAGATAAATAAGTACACTCGTGAAACGTCACTTCAAAATCAAATCAATAATACCGTATAAAAACCCCGTAGTCATTTTGTTAAACATAACAATTCTAGCCGTGAAATATGTATCCCCGTGAAATTTTTAATACCAAAATACCACTCAATCAACCAAATATTATCAAATTGTTTATATCCAAAATAAAATAAAATTCGGATTATAACTTTTGATATCCATCAATCCTTTTAATACGAAACAAGAAAACCAATGCAACCTTTTAGTATAGCAAATCAGCCCAACCTGATTCAATTCTCATTGGCCCAATTAATCTGATAAAAGGTCCAAGAACAAATCATATCCCGTTCCAGTCATACAATCCATCAGCCCAAGACGAATTCGGATCCAATCATACACGTTATAACTAGTGATAACCCTAAAACACATATCATATATAATAGCACTAATCTCTCACTTCAACCCTAATTGACTCATATCATCTGCCCCCTCCTCACACAAAACTCAGTCAACACTCATCTCCTTCATCATCATAAACGATCTCTGCTGAACGAATCTCACAAACACCACTTAATTAATTACCTTTGAATCAAGGCTCGAATCTCATAGCTCGGCTTCAAGAGAAACGTCTTCAAGACCATTCGTATGGTCACAGGTAGGTTGTTGTAATTTTCGTTTTGACTGAACACGAGGAAGAATGAAACGAAAATGTTTTGTTCTTTCTCAATATGTTCGGATATTAAATCAAGAAGCTTGGCTTCTATAGGATCTGTGATGATATTTGTTCAACCGAAAAAAATCTTTAAAAGATTGGAAACAACGTTGAACTGTTCTGAGATCTTGTGACTATCTTGTTTTTTCGTTTAAGTACTTTTAACGAGGCATGGTGTGATGTTGGTTCTTGACTGATTAGTTTAATGGAGGATATGTATAGGAAGATGAGGTGTTGTTGTTTATGGACAGATTATTGCTCGGCTGTGATGTTCCTTTTCTTCCACGTTCTTTATCATTTTTGATTCTTGGACTAATGAAGAGTTGAAATTGAGGTTCAATGAGTTGGTATTATGGTTGTGGTCGTGGTTTTCTTCTTCATCTTGATTCTTTTTCATTTTGCAATTTCGATGACTGGTTATAGACACCAATTGCGACAACCAAACTGCAATTGCGATGACATTAACTTTTTGACCTGTCCAATTGCGATAATTAAGTCTAATTCCGACAGGTTCAATTTCGACAAGTCCAATTGCGACGAGTCAATTGCAATAGGTCAATTGCGACGATTAAGTCCAATTCTGACGGGTCTTATCGAATTTCTTTATAAGAAATCGATTCCAATTCCGATGAACAAGGGCCTGTCGAAATTACTTTACAAGCAATTTCGATAAAAGAGGGTTTTGACTTTTTTGACCATCAATTCTGACGACTTTTTCGATCATAAATTCCGACCACCCTTTTTCAAACCATTCTTCCGACCAATATTCAGACCTTGATATTTGACCACAGATTCACGGTAGGTACAAAAAGCTACAAAAATAATATATAGAACAAAAGCTGTTTGGACAAAAAGTTGACACAAAACAGTTTTTGAAAACTATGACAAAGCACAAGACTTTTATGCCCATAAAGATACATATAACTTGTAGAAACTGTTACCAATAAAGATAGGAAAAAAAATTTCCGAGTAAAAAAAAATTGGTAAAATACAGCTTAAAAAAAGGTTCGAACCACAAAAAAATCATCAAAAAGAACACCATAGCTCTGATTCCAATTGTAGGACCGAATCTATATGTATGATTTATGTGGTTCGGGAGGTCTTGGTTGATCAAACATGATGAATCTATTCATAGTTCTAGTGAGAGAAAGTAAAGAGGGGGTGAAGAAAAAGGGTTTTATTAATACAAATGAATATTACACAATTTTCCACACCCCTTATGGAGAGTCATGAGGGGTATTTATAGGCTCATTACATTACAAGTTTGCCACTTAAACAATAGTAGTCCCTGAGGGCACTACTTACTACGAATCTAGTCCAATTCACGTGTAAGACATTATCTTTATAAAAAGGCGAGGCTAACATATTTAAATGATACTATAATTTGGTGTGATTTTGTTAAGTTTCATGTTAAGTGTTTGTGAAATGCCAGGTTCAAATTTGTGTGTTTTGTTTTGGTGACTTAAAAAGATTTGTTAGTTGGTAACATGTGATCAAGATAAATGGGTGCAAATCAAGGTTTAGTGGAGATGATGGCGTTGGCTGAGGTGTGGTGCTAATGATGATGGTTTGGGTGACAAGAAATGATGAAGGTGAGTGTGGTGGAGATGGTGGCAGGTGGTGGCGTCTGAAAATGGTGGAGAAGACAATGGTGGAAGAGAAAACCGTATTTCGAAGTGAGGTTTAGGCTAATGGTAATAAAAGTCACCACAACCAACTTCACCACCGCCACATCAGCGCCACGTCACTTTCTCTCTCCACAACCAACTTCATCACCAATTTAGTGTAATAATACAACCAACATCACTGGTCACCACCCAAACATACCCCATTTAAACACAAATATACCCCACAAATTTCAAAATATCACACACACACACACACGCACACAAAACAACACCTCCCACAACTCGGTCTTCTGCACAATCAAGTTCTCCCATTTTTGTCCTAAGACGCGTCTTCTATGGGTGAGGGTAATAAGGAGCATGCGTCGAAGGTGGTTCCACGGAAGAGACGCGTTTTGCATCCCTTGTTTCCGGTAGTCTTATAAATGTGATGTGTATTTAATATAATGACATGACATAGTTTAAAAAAAATGGGATAAATGATTTGTAACCGCTAAGGAGGTCACCGGATGCACAAAGTGCACAAAATGTATTAAAATGGATACACAAAAGTGTAAAAATTCAAAAAGTATATGATTTTAAAAGAAAAAAAAAATAGTAATTGGCTATACAAAACTTTAAAAAGTGACAAGTTAGATAAATTCATGCAATTTGCCCAATAATTAAACCTGTGAACTTGTGCACTATGTAAGATTTCTTCTCATCGCAGTCACCTCCGGGCTTCTTCGCACCTGGCTAGTACTAGGAGTCTAGGACCCTTGTGCCCCGACCCTTATCAAAAGAAGCTGCCCGTCCTATGACCCACAACTCAAAATGAGCCTTGCAGCATGAGTCATTCTATATCTATAAAGCAATTAGTTGTATATTCTAAGCTAGTTAGTTATACTACATTAGTTGTAATAACTTAACTATAAACACTACAAAGATTTGGTGCATCTTCATATATCAACTTATAATAAAACAAAGAAAAGTGTATATACATACAGGTCGATGAAAGCTCATTTTATTCGTTATTTTGTTGTTTCTTCAGTGAATATACATTATATTTCACAATTATTAGATTAAGATCTTGTGATATAAATGATAAACTTCGATTAGTTTGGACTTTTTGATGAAGCATGGACCACGACTCCTTTTCTTGAAAAATAGGGAGCACAAAAGTCAACTAACAAATGACTTTGTTAACAAATCTTTTCACACTCTTGTTTAGTGAAATGTTATTTCTTTTTCCTATGGGAAAATCTAGGCACCTATCATCCGCAAAATATTGTACAATTTCATTTAAAATGTAATGTAAAAACTTTAATAGACTAACCAACAAGGACAAAAACTACCACTTTTTTTAGACCACATGTGTTTAAGGAAAATGATGAATTTATAAAAATTAACGTTACCAAAGAAAATTTAATGATGCCATGCAACCCCTGAGACCCTTAGTCGTATGCGCCTTGCTTATGATTTCGCATTAGCTAAAAAGCAAATAAGATGAAAAAGAGACGTATTCATCATTCCACTTCGAGTTGACCCAATCTAATCAATAGCCAATTCCTTAACAACTAAGTAGTTGTACGCTCCATTCTCATTAAAGCAATTGTACGCTCCATTCTCATTAAAGCAAACTCAATCATTTTTCTCTTTACTTTTCATGTTTTATTCACTTTTCCAAAAACATCATCATATACTAAATAAATAAGTATACCATTATTTATAGCTTTAACTTTAGAGAAAAGAAACTATAGTTATACAAATCTTTGAAATACACTAGCTTATATAATTATTGTATCTTGACTAGTCGACTAACCGGCTTTGATATATCACATTAATAATGCCAGCTTTCATTTCACACAACATAAAGAAAAGGTCTTTGAGCATGCATAAACGTATGACCTATTCAAAACAATCGTTTCCATGTCCCATTCAACACTTCACTTCACCAATTTAAACTCTTATAAAATCCACAATCTTCATTTCTCATATCGTTATCGTTATCATTATCATTTTCAAACCGTAGTTCATAGACCACGATGCACTCACCGTGCTTGAAAGAAGTCGAGCAAGTATGCTCGTATGGATGTTGCTCTAACCCTCTCCTTTCGCTACCCGAATTCAGCCATACCAACACCACAACCACGACAACAAAACCGCTAAGCACATCCTCCGTGTGTCGAAAAAACTTCACCACCACAACCACGACGTCGTTCTTTCCAAACACATATTTCACCAATCACGAATCCCTTCCTTCGTTTAAAGAGTCAATCACTACTTTTACTCAAACATATCCTAAATATTCGGATACTAAACAAGTTGACCGAATAAGAGGACAAGAGTATTACCATTTGTCCCTTTCTAACCGTATATGTCTTGATTACATCGGTATCGGGCTTTTCTCCCATTTACAACTCCAAACACACCAAAATCCAGTTTCCCCGTCTTCAAGTGACCTACACAATGATTTCCCATTCTTTAGTACTATTTACAAGTCAGTGAATCTTAAGTCGCACTTGCTTCATGGTGGTGAAGGATCAGACTTCGAGTCATCCATCAGGAAGAGAATAATGGAGTTCATGAATGTTTCTAGTGATGAATATTGTATGGTGTTCACTTGTAATAAATCATCAGCTTTCAAGATTGTTTCTGAAGGTTACCCTTTTGCAACGAGTCGTAAGTTGTTAACAGTTTATGATTATAAGAGTGAGGCTGTGAACACAATGGTTAGTGCTTCCGAAAAACGAGGAGCTAAGATTATGTCGGCTGAATTCAAGTGGCCTAGATTGAGGATTCATTCGGCTAAGCTAAGAAAAATGGTTGAGAGGAAAAGGAAAAAGAAGAAAACACGAGGTTTATTTGTTTTTCCTCTTCAATCTAAAACAACTGGTGCTAGTTACTCGTACCAATGGATGACTATGGCGCAAGAAAACGGGTGGCATGTGTTGCTTGATGCTTGTGCATTGGGTCCTAAAGACATGGATAGCTTCGGCTTGTCCTTAATTCGACCTGATTTCCTTATTTGTTCTTTCTATAAAGTTTTTGGTGAAAATCCAACTGGATTCGGATGCTTGTTTGTTAAGAAATCGATTGTGTCGATTATGGAAGACTCAACATGCATTGGTATTGCTAATCTTGTTCCAGAAAATAGTTCATTGTTTCAAATGGATGAAGGAAAAAGTCTGGAACCTTCAAAACAAATTGTGGTCAGTGGTGAAAAGAACGTCGAGTATAGAGGATTAGATCATGTGGATTCATTAGGGTTGATGCTAATTAGTACTCGCACGAGGTGTCTAATAAATTGGTTAATTAACGCGCTAACAAAACTAGAACATCCCAATACCGAAACCAAGACACCTTTGGTCCAAATTTATGGTCCAAAAGTTAGATTTGATCGAGGGCCTGCATTGGCTTTTAATGTGTATGACTGGAAAGGTGAAAAAGTTGAGCCTGCGCTCGTGCAAAAGCTTTCTGATCGAAATAACATATCTCTAAGTCAGGGATTTTTGCACCAAATATGGTTTGGGGACAAGTATGCTGAGGAAAAGGAGAGGGTGATGGCGGGTGGTAGTGTGAAGAAGAGTAAAGGGGTGCAAGAAATCGCGGTTGTGACTGCTGCCATAACTTTTTTAGCAAATTTTGAAGACGTTTATAGGTTATGGGCGTTTGTGGCGCGGTTCTTGGATGCAGATTATGTTGAGAAGGAAAGATGGAGATATACTGCTCTCAATCAAAAAACAATTGAAGTGTAATAAGAAATCTAATGCAACGATCATGTGTTTGGTAGGAAAGGAAGAGCAAACACACTTGGAAGTGCAAAAAATCGTGAATACCATTGCATTATTCCGTTTATATTTCATCACTTAATTACGTTTATGAATATCATTTTGGTTGACATTTTACATAATTCAAATTATCAAATATCATATACTAGTTACTTGTGAAGTTTGATTGTGGTCTAACTTTTGTGAAATGTGATCCGCTACCTATCCTTGAAGGTTTTTGGGGAGCCCATTGGATGAAGATTTTATATAACGGGCTCGACCGACACAGAGATTCTGGGCCGGTTTGCCGTTTATAAAAATTAAATATATCTCCTCTGTAAACTACAATTTGTGATTAATACTATCGATTTTCTACAAGAACCATGGACGTATATCATTTAGATTGAACCACCTAGTCTCTTGCGATCCGGTTTTTCGTGTGTGTTTTCATTTTCCCTTTGTAGTGCTTTTCACGCGTGTTAACGAATCGGTATTAGTATATATCACAGCTACAGGAGTAAATCACTGGTTAATTACGTAGTTTTATTTATCTCTTTAAATTACTCAAAAGATATGACATTACACTTACGTGTAAACTTGTTTTGCAAGCATGAAACATCAATATTTTGTTTTGGGCCAGTCCAGTGTATATATAAAGTACATAGTACATATCGGGGCCAACTTTTGGCCTAAATATTTTCAATTTTGTAACCCAACTCTAACTCTCTAAGTTGAACAAGTTCTAGTTTGAAGAATAATGTTTTTTTATCCCGATGCCCAACTCTACGTTGAACTTATCTATGGGCTTGGCGTCCTCAAGAGAGGTCTGAAGTTCAATTCTAATAAGTTACAATTTTGTAGAGCCACTCCTCAGCTCCTAGCTTTGTAATTCATATCATGAGGGCTAGTAAGCACCAAGCTCCATGAGTCTTTCAAGGACGTTTGTGTTTGTGAAGTTTGAGGTTTACCCATCAGGTAAGCAAAGATGACTCGGATAGGGTTTTTCCTGTATTAGAAAGTCGGCAAATTTAGATCATTGATAAACGAAAGCTACCAAATCAATTTACTAAGGTTTCCATTCTAGTATTATTATCGTAAAATACACAATGCACTGCTTATTATGGACGAATGAAACTCTATCCCAGTGTGGTTAGAGTGAGAAAAGGAAATCAAGTTTCATGTTCATGAGGAGTAATATAGTGTCCGCCAAAAGATCATAATTAAAACAAAAGATCAAGTTTCAATTTAAGTTTTTGCTTATTTGTGCTTTACTTTCTTGTTTCATAAGTTTATTAGTTGCTCTTTAGTATATGTTCTCTGTTTTTTTTATCATAATTTCAAAATACCTCAATTAATCAAATCATTCGATCACGAACGCAATTCAAGTTCCATTCACACTTCATCGGAACTTAATGACCCGAGAAAATAATCTACTTCCAGAAAATATTTGGTTTGAATTTCTTTGACCTCTTGGTATATTCACTCTTGGTTAGAGAGAGAATAGACCTTTTGGTCGGGTTTTCTTACTATAATATATATAGGATAAAGATCAAATAAAAAGACAAATTTTCGTACACTACGTAAAAAGATTATGTTTTTTTAAAAAGTTCGCGAAAAATTCCAAAAAAATTTCACAAGATCGGGTATGTTGGTGCATGAAAAAGTTGTGAAGGAAGTTTTTCTAAAAGTGGATACTTTTTTCGAAAAGAAATTATGAAAAAAATACGTTTGTGCATTAAATCGTTTTTTTCTGCATCAAAAATTTCTTTTTGCACCCAACTTCTTTTGACTTTTTTCATCAAAATAACATTGCGCATCTAACTAAAATAAGTTGAAAATTTTGTGCATCAAAATTTTTTTGCGCATCAAAATTCGTTTTTTGTGCATTAAAAAAAACGTATAAAAACTCAAAATTAGAAAAACTTCTTTCACAAAAGTTTTATGCACCAACATACCTGATCTTGTGGATTTTTTTTGGATTTTTTCGCGAACTTTTTTTTAAAAAATAATCTTTTTACGTAGTGTACGGATATTTGTCTTTTTATTGTAACTTTACCCTATATATATATATATATACTTGTGCACGAACCAAGTTTTTGGCGCAACTGCCGGGAAAGTTGTGAAACGAATATCGAGTTACGTTTGAAGATTAGTGATTTGAAGATCCTTTCCCGTGAAGTTATCGTTTTATCTTGTGAATATTTTCTTATATTATTATAAAAACCAAAACAAATTAAAAAATCACGTCCAGGGTATGTTTAGTTTAGCTTCAAGAATTGTTTTGTCATAGAAAACGTCTAGGGTATGTTTAGTTTAGCTTCAAGAATTGTTTGATTCCTTGTTATAGGTAGATAACACGTTTTATTATTCTTAATAAAATTGAAAGCTTCATTGTGGAAAAACCTTGTTCATAATAACATTAATTCTTGTTTGAATATTCTGCTTTCGTTATTATTGTTCATAGATAATATGATGTCTAAACAACTTCGATCTATAACGATTCTACAAGTGGTATTAGAGCTCTGGAGCTCGTGATATCTAGGATTTACAAGGTTTTGTTGAAGAATGGTGAAGAAAAACCGATTTTGGTTCAATTTTCGTAACTTTCTACAGTGCTGTTTTCATAGGACGATAACTCCTTCGTTAACCATTGGATCTGGCTGAATTTTTAACTGAAGTTTCTTTGCATATCAAGGTACAATTTCACCCGAGGGATCTTTAATCTGAGCTTTGGATTGCAAAATATTGCTTATCAAAATCTGTTGAAGAACAATTTTTGTAAGTCGATTTTTAGGGTTTCTATGTTATCAAACTTTTTGATTTCGTTTTCGACTGTTTTAATTCATCATGGAAGTCAAAGAAAAGAAGCTTTGGATTGGATATAATTGATTTGTTATTAGGGTTTCACTGGTTCTTATGTAAGTTGGAGAAAACAACTCTAATTCTAATTGTTGCTGCTGCTGTTTCATAATCATGTGTGTTTAATGATGTTATTGATTCTTGATTCGAGGGTTTTGGTCTAGCAGCTGGTACTTAAGTTTATACTGGCAATATGATCTATGCATAAAACCCTAGTTCTTGTTATTGGTTTGATGTCTTTGAGTTCTGTTGTTCCTGAAGCAGATTGGTACTAATACGTTTAATGACGGAAGATTGGTTAGTACTGCTACTAAACATTTTTAGTACTGCCCCTTCAAGTTTTTACTGTTGTTCGTTTAAAGGGAAAGTGCACAATAGAGTCCATAGTACTGGTCGTTAATTGTTAATTCTGCCCGTTTTACACTTTGTACTGCTGGCGTATATGGTTTGTACTGCTACTCAAGCGTTCGTACTGCTAGTTATCCAAGTTTGTACTGTCAACGTTTATCAGTACTGCTCAAATACACGATTCATACTTGTTAGGAATATGAATATTCAGCTGAAGACTCGGTCACCCCGAGTACTTATTAGCACATCATAGCTCGTATGATTATCAGTAATATTATTAGTAGCTTAGTTATTATTATTAGTATTGTGGAGTGGGTCGGGTCTTTACCCTCTGTCAGCTCACTCTACAGCCCGCTAGGGGCATAATATATTGTACTATAAATACTCCCTTCCCACCCATGGGAAGGGTTGGACCTTTCAAGCTAATAGATTACAAGTTACTTTCTCTCTCTAAAAGGCTCCCAATTTCTCACTCTAAGTTCTCTTCTAGTCGATCCAAACAAGCCTCAAACTAGTGATTCTTGTATTGTGAATACCCTACAATTGGTATCAAGAGCCATGGTTAGGTCCATGAGAGTTGGTATTCACGGATTTGTGTAGTTTGTGAGGTTTTTGGTTCGATTTGTTAAGATATTTGTTAAGGTTTTTGGTTCGACTTGTTATTTCATTTTGTGCTTTGTTTAGTGATTTAAAGTTGTTATAACTTGTACTTTCTAGCTTAGGAATAGTATAAGAGTCGTATTTAGTGCTTGGATTCACAGATTTAAGGTTGGTGTGGTGTTTTCAAGTGATTCGAGTGCTTTTTCTTTCAAGTGTTCTTGAATGCGGTTTGTGTAGTTTGGTCGATCTTGAATGCGGTTTGTGTTACATCGGGTACGCGGTTTGTCTTTTTACTAGATTAGGCAAAAGGACAAACTGCATTGAAAGTGACAGGTTTGGTAGTTTGTGCCAACGCGGTTTGTCTCTACGGTGCGTACGCGGTTTGTGTCTACGCGGTTTGTATATCCAGTGTGAACTCGGTTTGTCTCTTAAGTGCATACGCGGTTTGTGTCAACGCGGTTTGTATCTCTAGTGTGAACTCGGTTTGTCTCTTTGGCGCATATGCGGTTTGTGTCAACGCGGTTTGTATCTCCAGTTTGAACTCGGTTTGTCCCTTAGGTGCATACGCGGTTTGTGTCAACGCGGTTTGTATATCTAGTGTGAACTCGGTTTGTCTCTTAGGCACATACGCGGTTTGTGTCAACGCGGTTTGTATCTCCTGTGTGAACTCGGTTTGTCTCTTAGGCGCATACGCGGTTTGTGTCTACGCGGTTTGTCTAGGCGGTTTGTGTCTTGGTGATTTTAGAAATTCCCGCGAAAGATTCGATTTCTCGGTTAAATCACAAGATCAGTAAAATCCCGTAGTTACTATGGCTACCACATCAAGTACATCATCAGATGATATTCAAGCAGCAGGATCTGACACTCGTCCACCTATGCTAGATAGGACGGATTATGAGTCTTGGGCACAACGAATTAGACTTTATTGCTTGGGAAAAGATAATGGTGTTAACATTCTTAAGTCAATTGACGAAGGACCTTATCAGATGGGTACCACCAGAGACGTTGTTACAACTGGTGAAGATGGAACTGTAACTTGGGGCATCGACAGACCTAGAAACTACAATGATCTTAATGAAGAAGAAAAGAAGAGGTATGATGCCGATATTAGAGCCTCCAACATTGTTATTCAAGGTCTTCCAAAGGATGTATACAAGCTCATCAATTTCAACACTGAAGCCAAAGCTGTGTGGGACAACGTTAAGATGCTGTTAGCAGGGTCAGAACTCACAAAGGAAGATCGTGAGTCACAGCTGTATGATGAGTTCGAGCATTTCAAAATGAACCCAGGAGAGAATGTCACAGACTACTATGTGAGATTTCATAAGTTGGTGAATGATATGAGGATGATCAGAATGACTATGCCCAATATCCAACTTAACTCAAAGTTTGTGAACAATATGACTCCTGAATGGGACAGATTTGTGACTGCAGTCAAACTCAACAAAGGTTTAAGGGATACCAACTATGAACAACTGTATGCATACCTGCAACAACATGAGAAGCATGCTGTTTATGATCGAGTGCTGAGAGAAAAGTTAAGTCCTTCAACTACAAATGATCCACTGGCGTTCATGACAAATGTTCAACCGACAATCCAATCATCATCCAACCCAAGCTTTCATTAACTTCACTCACAAGTACCTGCTATGAGCTCTCAACTTGACTCAGGGTACTCCCAGACCAACAAAATGATTGACAATCTCACCAATCAAGTTTCATTACTGGTTCAACAGTTTCAAGCATCACTCCCTCAGACCAACAATCAGTTAAGGAATTCATCTAACCCACGCAATCTAGCAATGGTGGAGGATGGGAAAATTGTGGTTCAGAATGTGCAAGGGAGAGCTGGCAGGAACATGGGTCGAGGTTATGTGCAGAATAGAGCAGGGAATGCCAATCAGGGGCAAGGGAAACAGATCAAGTGTTATAATTGTGGGGGGCTTGGACACATTGCTAGAAACTGCAATCAACCTAAACGTCCTCAGAATTCAGATTACTTCAAAGACAAGATGCTGTTAATGCAAGCTCAAGAGAATGGAGCAGTATTGGATGAGGAAGAATTATTGTTCTTGGCAGGAGATGGAGGAAATACTTTTGATGAAGATGTGGATGAGAAACCTGTTCAGGATCTAGCACTTAATGATCCTAACATCTTCAAGGCAGATGACTGTGATGCATATGACTCTGATGTAGATGATGAACCTACGGCTCAAACAATCTTCATGGCTAACTTGTCTTCCATGGTCTCATCTCCCCGTCAAGCTGGTCATTCTAATGCATCCGTTATATCTGAGGTACTAAAAATTTATGACACATATAATATTGTCGAGGGACAAAAGAATCCCAAAGAAGTACAACAGGCAAATGTTTCTGACTCAAGTAATGTTGATATGGAAAATAGCAATATTATTTCATATGAACAGTACTTGAATCACGACAACTCGCCTGATGTACCAAATGGTGAATCTTTTGTCAATAATGATGTCTGTGCTAGGAGGAATGTAGGTGCCTTAGATAATGCGGATAATATAGATAATGCATACGAGTGCCATGAGAACATATTGCCTGTCCCTGATGATAACTTGATCACGAAACTAAACATCTATAAAGAACAAGTGGCTTTGTATGAACAGCGTGCTAAGTTTGAGCTTAATAAACGAGAGCAGAAATTAGAAGGTCAAATGAGTACACTTATTAAAGAGTCTAGAGTAAGAGAAGAAACATTAAAATTAGAGTTGAGTTCTTTGAAAAGTCAGCTAGAACAGTCTGTCAAACAGAAACAGGAAGCACAAAAGTGTGTTGATACACTTAAGCAAGAATTCAAACAAAAAGAAACAACTCTTTTAAATGATTTCTCTAGACTCAAGACGTTAAAAAATAAGCTTGAAGATAAGTTGTACACACAAAATCAAACCATACAAACTGCTCAAATGATCCATAAGCACAGAAAGTTGTGTGATAAGCATAGTAAAATCATGATAGGTGAACCTAAGTCAACCATCCTTAGGGACATGAAAGTACTTCAACCAGCCCTATATGATGGTAATGTGATGCTTATGCCTATTCATGACCAACCTGAGCATATCTACACTGATGAAGAGGATGAGATAAGTAATAAAACGAAGAAAAAAATGATTGAGAAAATGAAGGATCCCGAGTGCATAGCCAGACGAATAATAATCAAACCCCATGATTATTATGAGGAAAATCGTTTGACTGTGTTTGCTCCTCAAAAGAAGTTAACACCTGAACAGATATTTTGGAAACAAGATAATGAGAAACTTAAGGTAGATAAACTTAAGGCCAACACCCCCCTCATTAGAAAAGTTGCGTCCATAACGGTGTATCCTCCCAATACACCTAGGAATCTGGTGCCTTTGTCTCTTCCCACTGAAAGCAAAACCTCTATTAGCTTATATGTGCTTTGGCAATTATTTGCTGATTTTGATAAAACATGTAAGAAGAGAATCACACCAACCGGCATTACTGAGGGGGAAAGGTGTTTTGAACATGCAAAAAGGTGTTACTTAACTGAGGTCATGCCATTCTTTAAGCTACTTAAAGAACACTTTGAAGGGTTGCACACTGCCCTTAAAGTCGAAATAAAAGAAATGGAAGTAGTGTTTAAAGATATGGAAAATGAGGTGAATGAACATGCAATAGTACTTAAGAGTCGAGAGATTGAAAGAAAAAACATACTCATTACTAATGACAACTTGATTGCTAAATGTATTGCACAAGATGTATTTTACACTGTCACTGATTCTGCATTGTCTGCTTGTCAATTTAATGAGTATGCTATTGCGTTGAATGTCACCCAGAATCGTGTTGTTGAGCTTGAGGGGGAGAATTTAAAATTGCTTGAAAAAATTCAAAAAGATGACCATGATAATATGGTTAAACGTTTTTCAAAATTGGAAGTTGAACTTCTTAATTTGCAATTGAAATATCAACATTTGAATGAAAAACATAAAATATCAAATGACAAGACATCCTTGGATGCTCCTGAATTTGATACTTATTTTGAATTAAGCAAACGAGATGAGACAATTCAAGCTCACACGAACACGATTCGACTGCTGAGGGCCCAAATTGCCCAATTGAAATCCAACAAGTGTGAAGTGTATGGCAACAATAAACCTTCGTCTTCAGATTCTCAGAATTTTCAATATCAAAACACCATAAATAAGTTACATTATGAAAATGAGTGTTTTCGAGAAGAAAATTCAAAGGTTAAACAACATTTCAAAGAGTTATATGACTCTATTAAAGTTACAAGAAGGAATCACAATGATCAAATAACCTCTTTGACAAATGAAATTGAGAATCTGAAGGTTCGGGTGAAAGGTAAAATGCCATGCACCACTTGTAATTGTGATGCACCAAAGGCTACTGATGGTAAAAAGTATGATGTTGATGTTGGGCATATTCCGTCTAATCTTAGAAATAACAGCCTTGCCCATCAAACATATCTCGATCATCTTAGAGAGGGCCTTGACACACTTCGTGAGGTAGTTGAAGAGGATAGGACTGATAAGCCACTTGATAAGGCAGTTGACTATGCCTGCAAACTCACGAAAAGGATTCAGGAAAACTTAGAATATGCCATAGGCTCAACTCCTAAGTTTAGCAGACATAGAGATAGATTTGCTGCATCATCTTCTACGGTTGAGAACAAGCAAGTAGCCTTTAATCTACCACCAAAAACATCAGAACCCAACACATCATTATCTGGAAGGCATGTGACAGAAAAACGAACTAATGTTTCATTCGATGCTTCTACAGGAGTAAAAAGTGACACCCAAGCGAGCGAGTCAAGGTCTAGAGAAAATGCAAGAAAAGATAGGACTGCGCCAGCTAAGAATGATCACTTGAAGAATGTAGAAGCCCAACCTAGGAACAATAAGTTTGCAATGAGTAGGATGAATCGTGTTGATTCTAGTATCAAAAGTACTGTAATTAATTCGAATTCTAATGCTGTCTGTAAAACATGCGACAATTGTTTAAATTCTGCTAATCATGATGATTGTGTTGTGTCATTCTTGATGTCTTCTGCATCACTCCATGTTAAGAATGGTAGAATAACTGAAACATGCAAGAAAGCTTGGAAAGCTACAGGAAAAACATTTGCTAGCGTAGGCTATCAATGGAGACCCACTGGAAGGAAATTCAATTTAGGAAGACAGAACACGTTACCTAAAATGAATAAGCATAAAATTGTGAAAGTTAAGGAATGGAGACCCACTGGAAGGAAATTCAATTTAGGGAAACAGAGACCATTACCTAAAATGAATATGCATAAAATTGTGAAGAATAAGGAATGGAGACCAACTGGTAGAATCCTGTCTTTAGAGTCACAATGCCTTCCATCTAGGTCATGTCCTACCTCTAGTTCTGTCTCCTCAGTAAAGACAGTAGCATCTGTGAAATCTATGGTTCCTGAATATGTGTGTGCTGACCAAAGGGACCCCAATTGCACTTGGGGATCCACATTTTTCAGTTATCCATTGTTGTCTGGTTTCAAATGCAGGTCGTACAAATCGTCCTGTGGTATTTGGACTCAGGCTGCTCAAAACATATGACTGGGGATCGCTCGCGGCTCAAGAACTTCGTGAAAAAGTTTATCGGGACAGTTAGATTTGGGAACGACCACTTTGGTGCTATTATGGGATATGGAGATTATGTGTTTGGTGACAGTGTAATCTCAAGGGTATATTATGTGGAAGGACTAGGGCACAATCTATTTTCTGTGGGTCAATTTTGTGATTCAGATCTGGAAGTGGCCTTCAGAAAGCATACATGTTTCGTCAGAGAATTGGATGGTATAGATCTCCTTAAGGGCAGTCGGGGCACCAATCTATACACCATATCGATTGAAGAATTGTTGAAGTCCTCTCCCATATGCTTGCTCTCTAAAGCCTCTAAAACAAAATCATGGCTGTGGCATCGTCGTTTGAACCACTTGAACTTCGGTACCATAAATAATCTTTCCCGTAAAGATCTTGTTAGAGGAATGCCCAGACTGAAATATGAGAAAGATCATCTCTGCTCTGCATGCCAACTGGGTAAAAGCAAGAAACAAACCCACAAGCCTAAAACCATCAACACCAACTTGGAAGTTCTTCATACCCTCCACATGGATTTGTGTGGACCAATGAGAATACAAACCATAAATGGAAAGAAGTACGTTCTGGTGATAGTAGATGATTATTCTCGGTTCACATGGGTGAAGTTTTTGAGAACCAAGGACGAAACTCCAGAGGTTATCATTAAACTGATAAAACAGCTGCAAGTAAGGCTCGATAAAACTGTCAGAATCATCCGCACTGATAATGGTACGGAGTTTGTTAACCAACAACTCCGTAATTTCTATGAAAGTATTGGCATCACGCATCAGAAAAGTATCCCTCGCACTCCTCAACAGAACGGAGTGGTTGAACGAAGGAACCGTACTCTGGTAGAGGCTGCAAGAACTATGCTTATATTTTCAAAGACACCGATGTTTCTCTGGGCAGAGGCTATTGCAACAGCATGTTACACTCAAAACCGATCCCTAATTCATCCAGTTCATGAGAAGACTCCCTTCGAGTTAATTCATAACAAGAAACCAGATCTTTCCTTTCTCCGTGTGTTTGGTGCACTCTGCTACCCTACCAACGATAGTCAAGATTTGGGAAAGTTAAGAGCTAAAGCAGATGTAGGTATTTTTGTTGGATACGCACCAGACAGTAAAGGGTATCGAATCTACAACAAGAGAACCCGTAAAATCATGGAAACCATTCACGTTACGTTCGATGAGCTGAGTGAGCAACCCGCTTCAGGACAGATTAGTTCTGGACCCGATCTTAACCTTTTGTCTCCTGGACCCATTAGTTCAGGACTTGTACATAATTCCACGCCTGCAGATTCTTATGTGCCACCTACTTGTGAGGAGTTGAAGAAGTTATTCGATCCTATGTTTGATGAATACTTTGAGCCAACGAATGGAACCATCCCGAGTGAACCTGCCATACTTCCTATGACCGAGGCTCAAGCCCCACAAGGTTCAGAAGGCCCTACAGATTCAGTAACAGTCAGTCACAATGCTCCAGCTGCCAGTCAATCGCCTTCGTCATCAAACGCTCAATCTTCTCTAGTAATGCAAGAATCTTCAGATAATCATTCTTTGGAAGTTAATCCTTTTGCTCCTGTTGATGAGGCTCCTTTTGAAAACATATTTGCTCCTGAAAATTCATCAGACACATCTTCACTTGAAGGACACAGCACTGCTACGTCTGTTCATAACCCACAACCTCACAACCATCTCAGGAAATGGACCAGTAATCATCCAATCGACAACATCATAGGCAATCCTTCACGTCCAGTATCCACACGAAATCAACTAGCCACTGATGCACTATGGTGTTTCTTCAATTCCGTACTGTCCAAAGTCGAACCAAAAGATGCCAAAGAAGCAATGACTAAAGATTGCTGGTTCCAGGCTATGCAGGATGAAATCCATGAATTTGATCGACTTGAAGTATGGGAATTAGTGCCTCCTCCAGAGCTTGCAATGATCATTGCTTTAAAGTGGATCTTCAAAGTGAAGCTTGATGAGTATGGTGATGTATTAAAGAACAAGGCACGGCTAGTTGCTAAAGGGTTCAGACAAGAAGAGGGCATTGATTTTGAAGAATCGTTTGCTCCGGTTGCTAGAATTGAAGCTATAAGAATCTTCCTGGCAAATGCTGCTAGTCGAAATATGATAGTCTACCAAATGGATGTCAAAACGGCATTCTTGAATGGCGACTTAAAGGAAGAAGTTTATGTGAGTCAACCAGAAGGATTCGTGGATACTGAACATCCTACTCATGTTTACCGCTTGAAGAAGGCTCTTTATGGGTTAAAACAGGCGCCAAGGGCATGGTACGACACATTGTCCAAGTTCCTCCTAGTGAACGGATTCTCCAAAGGTGTTGTTGATCCTACACTATTCACCAGGAAGTCAAGAAACCATCTACTACTAGTTCAGATATATGTAGATGATATCATCTTTGCTTCAACAGATCCTAGTGAATGTGATAGTTTTTCAAAAGAGATGAATTCCAAGTTCCAAATGTCTATGATGGGACAAATGTCATTCTTCTTAGGATTACAAGTCTCTCAAAGTCCCGGTGGCATATTCATTAATCAATCCAAATACGCCAATGAGATCTTGAAAAAGTTTGGATTTCATTCAAGTGAACCTGTTGACACTCCCATGGTTGATAGAACGAAGCTGGATGAAGATCCTTCAGGGATTCCAGTGGATATAACGCAATATCGAAGCATGATTGGATCTTTGATGTACATCACGGCTAGCAGACCAGATCTTCTGTTTGCTGTGTGTATGTGTGCTCGATATCAATCCAGACCAACCAAGAAGCATGTTGAAGCAGTAAAACGGATCTTCCGATATCTTCAAGGCACGGTTCATATGGGTCTTTGGTATCCTAAGGACACTGCAATGGAGTTAACGGCTTACGCAGATGCAGATCATGCGGGATGTCAAGACACTCGTCGAAGTACTTCAGGAGGAGCTCAATTTTTAGGGGAAAAGTTGGTTAGTTGGTCTTCTAAGAAGCAGATGAGTACTTCCATATCATCTACTGAAGCTGAGTACATTGCTATGTCTGCATGTTGTGCATAAATCCTTTGGATGCGATCACAGCTTTCGGACTATGGATTCTCATACAACAAAATTCCCCTATATTGTGACAACAAAAGCGCCATTGCTCTTTGTTGTAACAATGTTCAGCACTCCAGGTCAAAACACATCGACATCAGGCATCACTTCATCAGGGAACAGGTGGAAAAAGGAATTGTGGAACTATACTTCGTGAGGACAGAGTTTCAGTTAGCTGACATCTTCACCAAGGCCCTCCCAAGAGAAAGGTTTCAGTTTATTCTCCCACGCCTTGGCATGAAAAGCATGACTCCTGAAACCCTCAAGTGTCTTCAGGAAGAAAAGGAGGAGTAAAGGATTGTCTTCTTATATCCTTGTACATAGTTGTATATATCTTAAATCAAAAAGAAAAATACAAAAATATAAAACCTATAAAAACCATAAAAAAAAAATCAAAAAATCAGAAAATACCAAAAATAGTTCTACCTAGGCATGTCTTCTGTTTATCGATAACATTTACGTATCTAGAAATGTCATTCAACAATGGCACGGATTCTTAAATGAAGCTCGAGCAGAAGTTATACTAATCAGTTAAAACATGTCTTAATGGCTTGCAGTTACTTCATACTGCAACCCGCACTATGCACTGGGGAAAGCATGTCGCCAAAAGGATAGCTGTTCCTCCAACCGGGTGATGTTCACCTGGGCATGGATTACTTGATATCCATGTTCTCCCGTCTTGATGTACGTTTCAGTGCGTCATTTCGTGTATAAGAAGAGAAGTCTTCTTTACATCAGACTCTTTATCTTGTTTGATTCTTCAAGAGAGTCTTGATGTTACACAAGGTGGTTAATTGATTTAAAATTTTCAAATTTCCGACACCTTGCCAAATTTGTGCAACATCAGCAGTGACACTCTCTTGGTGTTTCAAGGGAAGCATAGTATGCTTCAAAATCAGAATACATTTTAACCTGACCACAATTTTTCTCCCAAATTTTTCTAAATGTATTTAAATCAATTGGGATCACAAATCTCAAATGGTTTGAAATTTTTGATCGGGGGAGAGAATGTGATTTAAATAGGAAATTCTGATAAAATGTGATGATTTGGAAGTTAATGTAGGCTCTCCCGTATGTGCTAAACTATTTTGCACATCAAGGCACATATTGAGGGGGAGCAAAACGTTTTGGTCATAAAAGCAAGCTCTTCCATATGTGCTAAAATCTTTCGTATATCGATGCACATATTGAGGGGGAGCAAATGGTTTTACAAAACAAAGGATTTTGGCATCTTGTGTGAGCAAGGCTCAGACTTCACCAAAGAATTGACGAAACTTGAATTGTCATCAATCGAAAGGATACGTCTTGGCCGGGTAATAATTTCAAGCTGGTCTAACCAGTGATGTAAGCGTGTCTCGAAAAAGATGTATCTGAGTAGAGTGTACCGTTTCGAGAAACTTTCTATGGACTTGACCAGGACGGGTAATAATTTCAAGCTGGTCTAACCAGTGATGTAAGCGTGTCTCGAATCGGTCATGTTCACTGAAAGTGGATCAATTCAAAAAGTGCAAGCTCTACCTAACATGTGCAAATTTATAAAACTATCACTCGAGCACATGTTGAGGGGGAGCGTTTGAAAAATATAAAACTCTCAAGTGTTTGCAAAAATGTGTTTCAAAATCATGAACACTTTGAGAGATTTTTCAAGGATTTGGTTTGGCAATCATGGATGAATATCAAAGACCGACCATTTTTAATTAACGCATGGAGTTATAAGGATGGTTAGGTTAGGTTCAAGTTCCCATGATCCCGCCAGAGCCGGAGGGATCTACCCAGGGATAATCCACTAGTTAGTGTAGAAGTCCTTAGGCATGATTAAAAAGGAGAAAAGTGGATAAGGGAAAAGTGCCGACTGAGATGGAGCTAGTACTGGAACAAACCCAACAAGGTACTAGTTATGAAGTCTCGGTAAGCACTGAAGGGGTTGAAGAATGAAAAAGAATTGTAAAGATAAAGGGTGAAAAGAAATAGCCCTCCTTACAACTTAGGCAGAAACCGGGTCAATACATATGCTGTCAGAATCACTTAGTTGATTGCTGGCATTGAAGACAAAGTATCATGGACCCAGTGATACGCTGCACAACCCTCCCTAGCCACTCAAGGTCCCTCAAAGGATTCTTGTTTCAATTGTCACGGAGTTCAATACATTCCTATCGTCTCTCTCACTCCGAGTTAGATGATATTAAAAAGGTGGCAGTCCTCTCCAGCCTCCGCTCACTAAATCAAAACGCACTATAGAGTCTAGAGCCACGAGATGCATAATAAGATCTCATAGGGACACGAATTATTTCTACACTGGTTGTTCAACATTAAGGACACCAGTTGTAAACTTATGAGTCCTACGCAGATCTTAGCAATCTGCCAGAACATTCATGAGGGAATTTACAAATGTAATTCTCAATGATTGAATGGAAATTCCTGCCAGGGTCAACATCAAGCAGCCCTGAAAGCAGGTCACTTCGGTAATTCCTCGTGGATTACGCTTAGTGGTCGCGGCGGTTTCAACCGGTCTACAGTCGTGGAGTGATCTCCAGCGACTCACCTAATCGTTGATTTACTACGGTAAAATCTTAAAAAGCCCTCTGTGGGTTTTCGATTAGGAACGGTCTTGGTAAGGATTAGAGAGAGTCTTCACACTATGCTGTTGACTATCTCGAAGTCCAAACTTGTTAGTACCGGTCGAATTATTGCTAACTGTTGTATGCAGGAATATCTGGCGGTTGTTGCTGTGGAACGCTGTAGCTGGTTGCTGTTGTAGCTGGTTGCAGAAAAGATGCCAATCCATCACCACATGTTCACACCACATCACCATCAAAGAAGTCATGATCACCCTAAAAGACCTTCAACACAGCTTCTGCTAACTCTGATACTGAAGATCATGACTCCATAACGTGTGAGCATGTCGACTCTAAGTATATTTCATCACATGGAGATTTACTACTGAAAGATGACTTGGAGACTCAAGTGGGATGATAACTCCAAAGAATCAACAAAGATCATCCAAGACAAAAGAATAAGTCATCTTAAGATTTGCTGCTGCACAATGATCAAGGATAATGAAGAATCAATGAGTACGAGCTATGAAATCAAGATCCAAGGATGAAGTGCTAGAATTCAGAACATGACTTCCGGGGTGACCTCCCTTAGGGGGAGATTGTTAGGAATATGAATATTCAGCTGAAGACTCGGTCACCCCGAGTACTTATTAGCACATCATAGCTCGTATGATTATCAGTAATATTATTAGTAGCTTAGTTATTATTATTAGTATTGTGGAGTGGGTCGGGTCTTTACCCTCTGTCAGCTCACTCTACAGCCCGCTAGGGGCATAATATATTGTACTATAAATACTCCCTTCCCACCCATGGGAAGGGTTGGACCTTTCAAGCTAATAGATTACAAGTTACTTTCTCTCTCTAAAAGGCTCCCAATTTCTCACTCTAAGTTCTCTTCTAGTCGATCCAAACAAGCCTCAAACTAGTGATTCTTGTATTGTGAATACCCTACAATACTGCTTGTTTTGGTTTTCATATTTGAGTTGGTCAAATGGTTAAGTAACGCACGAATGTATTGTGGAACACATTATATATTACAAAGGCAGTTTGGTGATCGTATGGTACATAGTGCATGTTACTTCACATAGAAGTTGAGCGTTCAAAGTCAGTTTTGTGCTAATTTGGGATCAAGTAATGTCGATTCAGAATGCTATTTGATATATTTACTTTGATCATGCTTCTATGTGGTACAAGACAAGATTGATTGGTTTTTGGAATTGTGAAAAGATGCATGGTCAAACACACACAAAGAATAGTTTTGGTTTGAGAGATACACACACAGGTGTTTGTTAATGGATATTGGTTTATGTTCTTAAAGGTTTAATGGCTCATTCTTATTTGTTCTAATTGATTACGAAGAAGGTTATTTATTACTTATTTGACGATGCAGTGGAATTTTTCGAGTTTGTGTTCTTATCATATCTTAAAGTGGGTGTTACACTTTAACGATAACTTGTTCGTGCATTCAAGTAGTGACTAAGACTTGACAACTCTGGAGTTTTTGTCAAGAGATTAAGGTCTCCTTATACATTGGTTTGGGTATACGTTCGAAGTCACATATTTAGTACAAGACATAAGACACGAGTTTGGGTTATTCTACTTCAGCATCAAGTTGGTAATGTTTAATTTTCTTCATTATTACATAGAGCTTACAGAATTGAAGATTCAACAAATGGTTAATATATGGGTTTCAGGGGAAGCTTAATGTTAAAATGTTTAACCATTTTTGTGTTACATTCGAGGGGAAGGTTTTTCACAACTACTGGTTGTTATTCTTACTGATGGTTTAGGATTCTTTTATCTTGAGTTCATTTATAGTTAGCGTTTTGATGTTCTTTATGGCGGGTAATTCCAGACAATAGAAGACTGGATTGAAAGTATGATAGTGGTTCGTGGTTGTGAAGATCAAGGTTGAATACTTTAGTTCCCGATTTGATGAGGACAAAAAGGGGAAGAAATTTGCAACTTGTAGATTGTAACACCCCCAATTTCGGGATACGCAGCGGAATTCAAGCTGGGTGTTACTCGACGACACAACAGTTATAATAATAGAAAATGATCTCTAATTGAGTCGTTTTAAAAGATTTATCATTCGAATTTTATAAATATCAGAGTTTACAAAATGAGGTCCCAGTAGTTTTACAGTATGTTAAATAAGTTTCGAATGATAATTAGATTTTAGCCTTCTATCAGTATCCGTGCCCCTCCGTGCCATCCTCGTTCATTATGGACCTGAGATAAACATGCTAAAAGTGTCAACACAAAGGTTGGTGAGTTCATAGAGTTTATAAGTAAAACAGTTGATTTTAATAGTTCCAAGTTTGGGCGATAATTGTAATAATTACAAATATCGATAAAACCAATAGTGGGCCACGTTGTTTTACACCCATAGTGTTTGTTTACCCTAATCGGGTCAAAGATTGTGTGATTTCGTAGTGTTTGTATGCAAATCAGTTGAACACAAGTTTCAAGTTTAAGAGAATAATTGCAACGAATACAATTATGGGTAAATAATAATTATTGCTCTAAGCTCATGAAACGCAAACCTTAACAGCGGGACATCATAATAATGATGTTAATTACAGACATCATAAAGATGATGTAAGTAACAAGGCCCTCGGGCAGGAGTTTGTCAACTTCCTGTTTAATCTCAAATAAAGTGCATTCGGCTACTTATCCAACAACACAAATGGGGTGTCAACTGCCAATAGATCTATTCACTATATTCGCGTTCACTCGCAAGTGATTAATGGCTCATGATATGAGGGAATTTTAGTGGCAATAGTGTGTAACTTAGGCAATAACAATCAGGATAGCATACAGAAAGTACTTGTGTTGAGGTTTGTAACATGAAATATGTTTTAAATAAGCAAGTAGAGGGTTTCATCAACTGAGTAAAATGTTTAAGTAATCGAGTAAAATGTGTAAGTAAATCGAGCATGTATCTCCCCCAAAGAGTTCAAAATAAGTAAAAGAGGGGCTATGGCTCACCTTGGTGGTATAGTAGTCTGATTTGAAAGTAAATCAAGTACGATGAATAAAATGCTCTGACACGCAACCCTAGGTGAATATGTCAAGTTTTAGCATTCGAATAGCAAGTGTCTTGTTGATAGTTAACTCTTGAACAAGACAACATGAAGTCTCTTCAAAAGTTAATGGATGTTAATATTTATCGTATTTCATTTTTTAGTGTTCGTTTCGATTGTTATTGAAATATAAGCATCCCGTTTATTAGTTTTTATCAAAAACGAGCCTAAAGTATATTTTCCGTAATAATATAAAATGTTACATTTCATACCCTTATAGTTTCAAGTATTGATAGTTTATACCCCTGAACTTTCATATAATGACAGCTTATACCCTTCATATTTTATTGAATGACAAATTATATTCTCCATTTTTATAAATTATCAACTTACACCCTTCATCTTTTATGAAATGATAATTTATACCCTTTAACTTTCATAAAATGACAACTTTTACCCCTATCGTTTCAATAGTGACACTTTATACCCTTAACTATTAGTTGTTTACTATTTCAGCCCTTGTTGTATATAACTAATCAATATTTACAGTTTTGGCCCAAGAAAACTCCAAGTTTCAAAATATTAGAGTTTTCCCCTCATAGTATTCTAGTTGTTACGTATATGGTCCTTAATTCATTTTGACCACGTTTTAATTTTAGGAAAGGGTGTGATCTGTTATGGCTTGCTAAATAAGTTGTGGTTAGTTTACAAATAAGCTGTGAACAACTTATTAGCTTATATTTTAGCTTATAGGCTCAAAATAATTAAAAAGAGTGTGTTATTTTATGTGTCGAGACACCAAAAGTAAACAAGAATATACACGAGGCCTTTCGATCTTTTTACGACGTTCTTGTTGTTTTATAATCTTTGCTGGGAGCTTATTAAGTTTGCAAAATCCCACAGCTTGAAGCTTTTAGCTTATGGTCTAAACAATTCGCCAAAGTTGGGTACTTGGGCATGTTTCTCGATAAGTAAGAAAACAATAAATCTGATTTCCAGGTTCTGATCGACATACAAAGATCATAAAATTTAAGCGTGGCTTATGGTGCTTGCCCTGGATCTTAGGGCTTTAAGTAGTATCTTGGGAGCTTATCAAAAGTGCTTAATGGCTGGGTTTATAAGCCTTGGCTTATAGTAGAAAATAGGGCTTAAAATGGGTGTTTTAGGGTTTTCTCAAGTTGCGACCAGCCCAAAAGTGACACAGAAAACAAGCGGGATTTGAACAGATTTAGTCCAGGTTTTTGGGGCTTTTTAAAGCTTATTAGGAGCTTATTAAATGTGCTTAATATCTCAGCTTATGGTTGTTAGCTTGTGGGTTAAAATTGGACTCCAAAAGGGGTGTTTGGGCTGTCGACTAGGAACAAAAAGGGGAAAAAATGCATTTTTGATCACGAATTTTATGAGCTTATTTTTGTAGCTTATCAACATGAAATATAGCTTATCTAGATGGCTTATTTGTATTTATCAAAGCCTTAAAACCTAGAATAACCTTATAGCTTAATATGGGTGTTTACTTAGTTATTGGTTAACAGAAGGTATAGAAACTATGATATTTGATCTTGGCCTTTTATGTAACTTAAGTAACATCATTCTTAGGTGAATCTAAGACCTATGAAAGGGATTAAAATGATTTGAAAGACTTACTCTTGTTGAATTTGACTATAACCAAAATGTGACCAAGTGACTCCAAAGTGAAGCAAGGCTTCTTTCCACTCTCCTAGCTCCTTTGGTATGCTTCTCCTAATTCTATTGGATCCTTGTGATTCAGAATGTGGGTGTAAAATTAATGTGTTGTGGTTAGAATAGGGAATGAGAAAAATAGCAGGTTTGTGTGGGTTGATTTATAGAAAGAAAAATCCAGGTTTTTCTTGATGATTCTAGGTCTTGGGAAGGTGTGATATGGGAGGAGGGATAAGGTGAGGTGTATCTTGGAGTTGGTAACCTCATGTGTGATGGTAAGAAGATCATGAAATGTGGCACCATTAAGTCCTCAATTAGGGCTTGACACTCGTGACCAATGCTTAAGACCTAGGGGACATGAAGATGTGGCAAGTTTATCTCCTTATTAGGGTTTAGTTAAGGAGTAGTTAAGATCTAGTTTAATTAGGGCTTGATTTGGTTAAAGCTTGGTTTGATTTGAACTAGAAATACCAAGGTGGCGTTTTATGCTTTAGTGACTTGTACCACGGCTTTAAGGTGTTGTACATGAAGTTCTAGGAATGTAGGAATCTTAGTTAAGGTCCTTGATTAGTGTCTTGTTAAGTATAATTAGGTTTAGATATGTTTAGTGTAGTAAAAATGTAGTTTTTAGTTTTTATGCATTAAATACTTGTACCATAGGTTTTAGGACTTGTACTCTAAGTTTGAATATTATAAGAAAACTAGGTTTAGGGTTAGTGCATAAGGGTCTAGTATTATGTGCTTTAGAGTAAGTACACTAGGGTTTATAATGTGTTTTATATTAATATTGAGTTTTATGCATTAAGGACTTGTACATATTCTTGAGAGACTTGTACATTTATATTTTATAGAAATCATGTACACATTACTTAGGGTTTGTGATTTTGTCACATAAAATCATAGATTGGTGAAATTAGGGTTTGTAACGGGAAAATAAGGTAAAGCTTAGGTTTTCGTGCTTTAAGGGCTTGTACATTGGTTTTAGGGTTTTGTACTTTAGGGTTTGCACTTTTGGGGTTCTCAGTGCACTCTAGGGGCCTTTAGTGCACTTTAGAGGTCATTAGTGCACATTAGGGTTTATAGTGCATTTTAGGGTTTTCGTGAGAATGTTAATAGGTAGTAAATGTTTAGTTTGAGTGTTTAATAATCATACGTTGAAGAATCAACGTAAAGTGGCAAATAAAAGTTGAAAACTTTGGTACTTGACATATAAAGATGTTTATGTGAAATAAACATGAAGCATGTTGGTGTCGGTCTGCGTGGGAGTACGTTTATTGAGGATGTGAGTTACGTCACATTAGTTAGTCGTGGTGATAAGATAAATTGGTAACGTTTAGTCTTAAAAAAAATTATACGTGGAAAATGGACAAGTATTCTTTTGTTAGAATATTAATACAAGTGAAAATTTACCGGTGGTTACATAGATCCTTGGTATAGCAAGTTACAAAGGAAGTCTGTCTTAAGGGGAAGCTTGTTTCATTCGTGGGTGAGATTTAATTATCTCAACTTCTCTACTTCGTCTAGGGAAGTTCGCACAAGATTCGTGGTTGTTTTGTCATCATCAAATAGGGGAAGATTGTTGGGTTTATTGATTTGATGAAGATAAAACAAGAAGAATGAAAACAAGAAGGACTAAATCTTACAGAAGAGAAATCTACAAAGACTAAAGATTTAGAATATATTCTTAATTATTTAAAAGATATTCCTTTGTAAACCCTAATCCTATAGTATATAAAGATGATATAGGGCGTGTATTTTATAAGTGTGTCAAGATGTAACACCAGGAAAGGGGTGTGTGTGTCTAGGCGTCAAAGTCCATAATGGACGCCTAGGGTTAGTAGGCTTTGTGTTGTTTGTCATTGCAAGGATCTTAGGATTCCTGTTATTGTTGAGTAACCGTTCTAGAGTTGATCATATAGAATTGTAGTGATTATGTGAATCATTATGAATGAAAAACCTTGTTCATAACATTGATGTTCTTATTGTTTATTCCGCTACGTATCATGTTTATTCAATGTTATTGTTCCTAGATAATATGAGGTCTAATCAACCTCGAGCTATAAACGATTCTACAAATACTTTTCCTAAAGTATTCAAAATACCAAAAAAATTAAAAAACCAACGAAAGAAATCGTGAAGTCAATTGTTACATCGGCTCACCTTTAGATTACAAACTATAAGAGGGGTTTAAGGAGGATTGACATTAAATTTTCGAACCGAAAGAAACAGGTTTTTAATTAGCATTTATTGCGGACCTTTGTTTCTTCGCCACTTTGCGAGTAATTCTAGAGAGCTACCGAGCACCGGTTGGCGAATCGATTACCAAAAATATTTGTTTCTCAAATTTTTCTAAATATAAAAACCCAAAAATATTTTCTTTTTCAAAATTTGTTTTTCTTTTGAAATTTGTGTTTTTAGTGCATGCGCACTCATTCTCAATCGAATCTCACAATACCGACTCAACAATATCGTAGACGTAATCGTAGACAGAGAAACGTACCCGAGATACGTACTCTTGTTGAAGCTCCAATTACCGTACTGGCGGATACACGTACTATGTCTGAGTTGCTCCAAGCACCCACCGAGGGTTACGGAGATGCTATTGATTTACCACCGATTCTTTCCGATAATTTTGAGCTAAAAACCGGTTTAATCCAAATTGTAACGCCACATCTATTTCATGGTTTCGAGAGTGATGATCCCTTCGCTCACATCCGATGGTTTAATAAGTTGACTTCGACTATGAAATATAAGGATGTTCCTCATGACGCGATTAAGTTGATGTTATTCCCATTTTCTCTCGAGGGGGCAGCCCGGATTTGGCTCGAAAAAGAACCCCCTCGTTCGATTACTTCTTGGGAAGATCTCGTTTCTAAATTCGTGAATCATTTCTTTCCTCCTTCTAAGACGACAAATCTTAAAAATGATATTACGAATTTTCAACAACGTTTTGATGAAAATTTTGGTGACGCATGGGAACGTTTCAAGGATCTCCTTCGTAAATGCCCACATCGATGCAAACCGATCAAGATTCACTTAATGCGGCCGCCGGTGGCAATATCTTGAATCAAACTCCGAGAGATATTATGATTATTATCGAGAACAAATCAAAAGTTCTCACTTCACGAAACAAACCGGTTGTTTCCAAAGTGAATGCTCCTACTTCTTCCTCACCGGCACATCCATCGGAGATGGCCGAACTTACGGATGCTATTCGATGTATGATGAGAGAATTTAAGATTCAAAACCAAAAATCGGAGCCCGTTAAAGCCGTTACCGAAAATTGCGTAATTTGTGGTGGTCCCCATCCTTATTATGATTGTCAAGCCACCGATGGCCACGTTTTCAATGCTACCGTAGCAGCAGCGAATTACAATCAAAATCAAAATCAAGGATTTCGCCCTCAAGGAGAAATTAATTACCGTGCTAGTAACCAAATGGGACCACCCGGTTTTCCTTCCGTTCAAAACAATCAAAACCATTTTCAAAATAACCAAGGTTATCATGCTAATCAAGGTTACAACCAAAACAGTGGAACAAATTTCAATCAAGGAAACCAAAATTACCAAGCTCCAATTCGTCATCCTTCTCCTCCTCAAGTTGGACCTTCTAATGATTTGTCGAACTACATAAAGACGAATGATGTTAGCATGCGAGCTATGCAAAATCAAATCAACAATATGAAGGTCGAGCTTAAGAATGAGTTTAAGAAAGAAATGGATACTACGTTGGCTAGACAAACGAATGAGCTTAAGAACATGACGAATGAGCTTAGGAACATGATGAGTAGTTTTATGCAAATAAATCAACCCTCGAGTTCGGGATCTCTTCCAAGCAATACCATTGCTAACCCGAGAGGTGATTTGAAAGCTATCACCACCCGAAGTGGTGTTACTTATGATGGACCTACGGTTCCTACTACTTCTTCTTCTCCTCCTAAAGTAGTGGAACGTGAAACCGAGGTGACAAAGGACACGGTGCCTCCTACTAATAAGGGAAGTACCAAAGACGTCCAACCTCCGGTTGTCCAGATTCCAGTTACTGAGCCAAAAGTTACTCCCGTTAATCCTCCAAAGTCCAATCCTAAGCCTTCTATACCTTACCCGTCAAGACTTAATGATCAAAAGCTCCGCGAAAAAGCTAACAATCAAATGGAAAAGTTCTTCCAAATCTTTCAAGATTTACACTTCGATATTAGCTTTGTAGATGCTCTTCTTCTCATGCCTAAATTTGCTTCGACAATTAAGAATTTACTAAGTAATAAGGAAAAATTATTTGAATTGGCCAAAACCCCGTTAAATGAGCATTGTTCGGCGGTTCTCCTCAAAAAGTTACCCAAAAAACTTGGAGACCCCGGCAAGTTTCTCATTCCGTGCGATTTTTCGGGAATGGTTGAATGCTTAGCCTTGGCCGATCTTGGCGCAAGCATCAATCTTATGCCACTTTTCGTATGGAAAAAGCTTTCCCTTCCCGAACTTACTCCTACTCGAATGACTCTCGAGCTTGCGGACCGATCAATTACTCGTCCTATCGGTGTCGCCGAAGATGTCTTCGTGAAAGTAGGAAAGTTCCGTTTTCCGGTTGACTTGGTAGTCGTTGATTTTGATGCTGATCCTCGGGTTCCCCTCATTCTCGGGAGATCCTTCTTGAGAACGGGACGTGCTTTAATATAGTATCACGGGGACAATTGTTAATGGGTTATTACTATTTGTCTATGCCAATTGTTTTGTACTTTGCTATTTATATTGTATATTGACATTACATAATTAACCAAGTAATTATTAATTCCAACATGGTATCTGGTTTCTAATTTTTTTTAACCGTAATCAAATGTAAAAGTCCAATCCTAGGTCTTCTATACTCTCACTTTGTCAGTGGCTAATAAACTACTAACCGTCCACAACATCATCTTACTTGTCCCTGTTAAATTAGATGTTGATACTCAACTATTCTTCTTGGTGTTATTTTTTTAAAGAACCTTTGTGAAGATTTTGAGATTCTTAAACACAACAAAGGTGAATCATCCAGTGAGGCTGCTGCTACTCCTCCTACTACTGATCGGTTAAAAGTTGATTCAATTGTTAAATCGTGGATATTTTTTACCCTCTCTGATGCTCTTCAAGAGCGTCTTGTTATGGCTGATCCCATAACCGCCAAGGATGCTTGGGGTCATTTTGAGAAGTTTTTCTTGATAACAAACGCACCAAGACCGTAGCTTTAAAGGGAGAATTACGGATGATTCAAATTGGAGAACTCTCTGTTGGCGCTTATTTTAGGAAGATTGAATCAATCGCTAATCTCTTGACAAATCTTGGATCAACTTTGAGCAACAATGATGTGGTTACTTATGCCATTAATGGCTTGGATGAGAAGTATGAATATGTTGCCGGTATTATTGCTTATCGAGATCCTTTCCAGATCTTAACATCGTAAGGTCTATGGTTACAACCAAAGATATGAGGTTGAAGTCAAAGTCTCAATTTTCAGCCTATACTGATTCGTATTCTTCTCAAACAGTCCTTTTATCTTAAACCAACAACACTTGTCGCAAGGATACACGGGATAATTGTCAAACTAAGGTGTGTTTTAACTTTGCTAAGGGCTACTTCCGTTTTGGGAACAATTGCAAATTCTTACATGACCATATTGCCATACGTGAACCAAAAAATTCCAATGCGATACCTCTCTCTGGTATTCGCATCTTGTGAATGATACGAGCTCCACGCCCCCTAATTTTGGGTCCAACCCGTTTAGCTCTTACAATTTAAATCTGGCCCAAATAATGGCATTGTTAAAGGCCCAACATGAACTGTTGTCTTGACCCATCGAATTCTTCTCTGATGTGATAGCACGGTGATCTTTATCCTGTCACAAAGCCCTCTCTTCAATCTTTTATTCTGAGTCAACATAAGTGGCATCAACGTCTTGGACATCCGGGAAGTGAAGTGTTGCGTAGTCTTATTTCTAGTAATTCAATTCTTGTAATAAAGTGAAATCTCTCGGCATTTGCCATGCTTGTTAGCTTGGTAAACACATGAGACTTCCACTATTCTAGAAAAAGGTCTATCCTTGACTCGCATTTTATGATGCACGCTACAAGATGACGCGCAAATAGCAAAGTCATAAAATAAGAGTCATAACGAGTAAATTTTTTATTGGGGATGACTCGTTTTCAGAAGCGTCATAACATAGGGTCATAATCAGTTAAAATTTAGCCTGCTAGATGACGCTCGTTTTGCTTCGTCCTAAATAGGGGTCATCTATGTTTTTTTTACCCATCTGCTTCATCAAAATCTATGTTTTCAGTTTTCACACATTTTTGGCTACTCCCGCCCACTTTTTTTTCCCCAAAATCAAATTTAGATTTTCATTGTCCCTCCATACTTATCTAGGTCACATATTTTCACAGCCCACTATTTTCACTACTCCCCACTTATCTCTCTTCTCTGCCGCTATAACACAAGTAATAATCATAACACAACCAACCACTAGTTTTGACATGAATCTATACCTTGTTGGTTTTCTTTGCTAGTCAACCACAGACCCTCGCGATTAGCCAGTCCCACTCTCGATTTCAGGTCCACATTTCCATGAATCAGGTACTTTAATGTGTTATATGTTCAATTTAATCATCAATTCGTGGTGTTCATGAGTCAATTTCGTGTTTGGTTAACTTTTGAAATTAGGGTTCATGAGACCCGAATCTGTATATCTGTGAGATATGCTGAGTATTTTTTTTAGTGTGCTTATGAGTGTGTTATACGATTCAGGCAAGAGAGATGCAGAGGAGATTATTGAGAAGCAAGTAGTGAGTAGCAAGAAGCAGAAAGTTGTCAATGGAGCTGTGGTACAGGCTTCAAAGAAGAATCTTCATCTGATGAAGAGGAAGACTGAGACCAAGACTTCAAAGAAGAATGCCAAGAAACAAGAATCTTCATCTGATGAGGAAAAAAATAGAGAAAAAAAAATAATAATTAGGTTGATACTCGCTTAATAATCGTTGGCAAGTTGGATATATTTTTAACTAATTATTTATTTGATATATTGATTTGATTTTATTGGTTAATGTTTTTGTTATGTTTAGGGTAGTGATGAAGATAAGCTGAAGGAGATGGTAGCCGAAGGGGGTCAGTGTTCTACAAAGGTAGTTGTTTATTACCTAAACTCTAGCTAGATGAATTAAGAGATGTGTTTGGTTTAAGTCTCTTTGATTATTTGTAATCAAAATGTGCAATAGTATTAGTAGGGGTAGTATACACTGACTCAGTATACACTAAGTCCCACCAGTATAAGCCTCAGTATAAGTATGAATGAATTAATAATGTTGAAATGGTTACAGGAAGCTAAACCTTTTTTTGTGTTGGCTGGTCCGAATGTCATCGAATCCGAGGAACATATTATGTATATGGCCAAACAAATTAAGGCTGTTACTACAAAGTATGTTTTCATTTTTTTTTCGAATTATATGATATAGATCGTGTGAATGTTATTGTAGAAGCATTTGTTTTTTGATCTGCGTTTGTTGGTTGCGTTTTTGAAGGCTTGTGTTGCCGTTAGTTTTCAAGTCGAGTTTTGACAAAGCAAACAGGACTTCATCAAAATCTTTCCGAGGACCTGGATTAGCCGAAGGATTGAAGGTAATGTGCTGCTTTACACTGATTTTGTAAATATCGCATTCTTCTCATAAATGTTTGATGGTTGGAGTGAGTTATTCCCATATCATTTGAAGTTAGAACTTCGCTATTTCAGATCAGCTAAACAGTTAAATTACGTCTCTTAAAAGATCTACAACAGCTCATGTCTAGGTCGTATAATTCTTGTCAGGATATCATTGTTTGTCGTGAAGTCTCTATAGTTTATAATTTATGTACTCTGTATCTGGTACTGAATTTAATTAGTCATAATAAAGCGCTGACAAAATAATTTATTGGAATTTCTGTTTCTGATTGTGTATAGATGTTCTTTTAGAACTTTGGATACATCATTGATAATTAGATGCCATGCAGTTAATGCACACATACAACTCAGTTGTGTCTATTAGTCCTTAAGATATAACAGTCATGGTGTTCGTTGTTGTGTAACTATAGCTTGTTATTGGGTCTCTCCTTAGATGCTAATCCTTAATGATTGGCTTACACAAAACATTCAGTGAGTAACCTTATGTAACTTCACTACTTTTAAACTGTTTAGCAAGTAAACGGAGCTGAATCGAAACCATACTAAACAACATGGCTAGGAAAATGCATCTGTAAGATAATATCTTGTATATTGTATTGATTGTCCTTCTGGTATATCGCAGATCCTTGAAAAGGTGAAAGTGACATATGACTTGCCTATAGTTACTGATGTACATGAATCCAGCCAGGTAATCAGTATTCCTCTTGAAGATACTGATATGTGCCTAATTACACATATCTTTTATACAATTTGAACCCACAAAAACGACCAAAAACACACAAATGACTCTCAAAATGATACAAATTCATAAAAATGTGTTTTTATGTGATTCAGGTACAAAAGATTGAAAAACAAGTGAAAAATGATCAATTTCACAACAATTGTCATTTTCAGTCCCTGAAGTTACATAAATTGTCAAAACTAGTCCCTGAAAACTCAAAATGATAGAAAAGTCAACTTAAGTCCATGGGAACTCAAACTTATTCAAAAATAGTCCCTGGATAAAAGTTTACACAACTTGGCAACTTTTACCCCTCAAGTATCAAAATTGGCAAAATCAGTCCCTGGGTGTTTTAAAATGGAGTTTTATCAAATATCACCCTTATACTATTCATGAATGACAATTTGGAACCTTTTGATAACTTTTGGGAAAATTACAATTTCACCCCTAAACTTTTGGAAAATTACATAAATGGTCCTCGGGTGTTTAAAATTGTAATAAATGCAAAATATGTCCTTTGGTTTAGCTAACTTGACAATAGTGGTCCTTGTGATAACTTGGTAAATAATGCAGGTTCAGTCCCTCAACAAATCAGAAATTACAAGTTTGGTCCCTATGATTTAGCTACTAACCAAATCGGATCATGCTTATTCCCTTAACCCATAAAATAAACCCAACCATTTACCAACCCAGCAATGCACCAAGCCCAATCCAAAAATGAAATAACCCGGCCCACTTTCTATCACTAAATATCCCAAGGTCAAACGTTTGTTTGACCCGTCTCCTTTCCCTCCCACCTTTCTTCTTTACCACTGAGTCACCAAACCAGTGGTGGTTTCAACACCACCTCATCCCCCAGCTGTCTAACAACTCTCCATCACCTCACACAAGTTCCAATAAACAATTAATGCCCCGTAAAACCCTCACAAGCAACCACAGCTGGAAAAACAACTTTTCCCGCCAAAATACCAAACAAAGGCTTGGATCACTTCTGCTTATCCAATGGCCATGATTAAGAGTGGGATTCAATCAGCAACTCAAGTGGAACTCAAAAGGTTATAAAAGAGAAGAGGAGGAAAGAGAAGAAACTACCTTTGGATTAGCCTAGGTCAAGTAGTTTATGACCATAGTAGTGTAGAAAATTAGTGTAATGTTATTTCAGTCTTATTTAATGTTATCAGTAGTAATTCTAGTTTATTTTAAGTAATTTATTACTTTTGTATTGTAACAATATTAAGTAGTAATAAAATATCAAGTTTCCAAATTTCTTGTTCAATTCGTATTAAGCTATTAGTTAATCTAGTAGCTTATTTTATGTTTATATAAGCTCATTTAAGCTTCTCATAGCTTTTTGTGAGTTTAGCATTAGATTAAATCAGTTCTATTTAAGATTTGAGAAAAAGTCAATGAAAGTCAACCTGTGGCCCAATAAGGAGTTCTGAGGGTAGAAGCTAATCTGGATGGCTTTTCTGGTTTCTAGCTTGTTGACAACAAGTTAGGAGTGGTTTTTTGTTCCTTGGTCCTATGGTTCTCAGTCTTGATCACTTGTAAGCCTTTTATCCATATTTTTGCATTTCATAGCCTAGTCTTTAATATGCTTTAATTTTCATGTTTATATGTTTATTCGCTGTTTGTTAATGATATTATAGCTTAATAATAGGTGTATATGTTTTGGAATTCAATTGTGCTTTGAATTCCATTTAATTGTCCATTCTCCTAATTTTTGAGATTTCTAGGTTAAACTTGTTTAAACAACAATTTTTAACTGAAAAAGGGTTTACTTGGCTTAGTATAATCCCTGGAATGGATGGATTAGGTCTATACAGTTGGGTGTTATTCAAACTCAGTTTGGTCTCATTTTTAGCTATCTTTCTAAATTTTTGCTATTTTACTCTTCATGTGTTCTTGTGCTCTAATTATCATGTTTTTATGTTTCTTTGCTGTTAATTAGTGATAATATAACTTAATATTATGTAATCATGTTTTGGATTTGATTGTGGTTTGATTTAGTAACTTGACTGTCAATATGTTAGTTTTTGAGAATCCTAGGTTTGAACATGTGTGACTACTTGTTTTGGCTGAAAAAGGTTTGGTTTGACACACTAAAATCTCTGGACTTGATAAAATTGGTTTATACAGACTTTTGCTTTGAAAATCTCAGTTTGATACAATTTAAGGGTTGTTTGGATCTAATAGCTAATCGGTGTTAATGGCTGTGTGTGATGTTGTTCTTGTTTGATATACATTATATATGATCTATTTGACTCAGAGAAACCTTAATCAAATGGTGTAGCATGTAGAAAAGTCAAATTGACACTTGATGTACTCTAAATGAGCACTGTGAGATTGTTAGAACTAATAATTCTGCATACCTGTTTAATTGTTGTTTATATTGCTCTATTTCATGTTCTTATTGTGTAATATATCATTTTTAGTCTTTAAATTCAGATCAAATTTCACAACAGTCAACTTTGATCATTAACTTAAAAAGTCAAAACTCTTTCTCTGCATAACCTTGCATACTCAGTCACATGGAGGCTTTTTCATAAGCTTCCCACAAGCTCACTAGTGGACCCCACTAGGTGAGCTTGGGCTTTTTGGAAAGCCAACCAACATATCTTGCTACCTCAATTCACAATTTGGCTTTTCAAGCTTGTTTACTGAGCTTAATTTGTCCAACTAAAAGGTTGCAGGCCTATGTTTGATTCTGAGTATGAACTAGCAGTACCTTAGTACTACTAGCAGTACTTGGGATTTGCTTATTAGCTTATTTGAGCTTTTAGGTCAATCCCAGTACACTATCTTGTCTATACTTGTCCATATCACTTGTACAAATTATATTTTATCTTTCTCTTTCAATGTGGAGCTTATTACAGGCTCTTTGAAGCCTCCATTCCATCCAAGTCAAGCTTGTAGCTTGACTGTCTAAACCATGAGCTCACAATTTGTTTATTCTTAGATTTGTAACTTTTTGTTTTAATCAAACTTGTTCATATCAGTACATATATAGTCCAGAAAACAGAAGAAAACAAAAAGAACCACTTTGCCACTAAGTGATAGCCTCTATTTAGAAGCTTAAGCTTAATGGCTTATTTCTGTACATAACCTATAGCTTTTATATCATATAAGTTTATACCAAATAGCCTAAGTTAGCCTTGTTTAGTCTACACAAGGATGCACATTAAAATAACCAAAACTGACTGCATATATTCTAGTTTTTGTGGTTTTCTCAGTTTTTCCTTAATTTTTAACTTCCTCATATTAAGTCCATATAAGCTAATTCTTTTTCACTTAGAAACTCACCTAGCTTGTGTACATATGTAATTTTTTGTATAATTTTTAGAACCCTTTTAAAGGACTAAATTGCCCTTGCTAAACGGGCAATTTTGCCCTGCTCATGCCTGTGCAGCAGACCTCAAACAAGCTCTAGCTTGTTGAGAGCTTTTAAGCTCTTGGCTTAAGCTTTTAGTGATTCCTATAGCTTCTTTACAAATATGCCAGTCCATAGTAGCTTTTTCTTTTAGCTTGTAACCCATTTTAAAGCTTCTAGATTAAATTGAAAATCTAGTTTTTTAAATAAACTTGTAAATAGCCTACTGTATGAATAAGCTCATTAATTCTAACCTATTTAGCTTAAATCAACTGAGTTGTCTTTTTAAAAGTTGTTTATATTTAGTTAAAAAGTATATAGAAAAAAGAAAAATCGAAAAATAAAATAAAGTTGCAAAAAGCGTGGGGTGTGGGATTCGAACTCAAGACCTCTCGCTAGTATCATGCACACACAACACCACACCCCCTTCCCAAATGCTCTGGAGCACCAGTTCTGCTAGAGTCTCCACTTTAATTCCTTTTAACCTTGTTTTTTCGTTTATAGCTTATATTCTTTTTCAGCTTATATTAGCTTATCCGTATAAGCTGTTTTGTCCTTTGTATTTTTCTTAGCTTTGTTATATCATAAAGTATTTTAGATAAAATTTTCAGATTTTTTAGATTAGTGTTAGTATTTATTTCGTATTTTTATTTGTAAAATAGTATTTAATTCATAATAAATAGAAAAATAATCAAAAAAATATAAATCTTTTTTCTAAAATTTTCTTTTGTTAAATAGAACCTGTAAAAAATATAATTATACCCATAGTGTTTATATTTTATAAAATTTACGTTTTAACTTGCGCACGTACGTTATTTTTATTAATAACGCTCGTTTTCAGTTTTCTTTATAGTTTTTGTATACGTAAGTTTTAGATAACCGTTTTTCTTACATTTTTAATCGTTTTTAATTATCTTTCACATATTTTAGCTTAGAATCCCAAAACTCTTTTATTTTCACCTTTCCGCGCGAGGTTTTTAGATTTTCTTAAACTTTTATAATAACTTTGTAAATATAGTTATTTATTTTATTTTTTTTAATTTGCATTTTCTTTATATGACTTATGTTTTGTTAATATATCCATCCTTTATATATACTATATATAATATCATATTTCATTTCCAAAAACAATATAAAACACAAAAATATTTTACATTTTCTTTATATATATATATATATAAATCTTAAAAAAAACAAAAACATTATAAAATCAAAAAGCCAAAAATATTCTCCTAACCTTATTATTCATAATTCTGTGAGTGGTCCCCACTCCGATTTCTCACCCAATCTTTTCCCCATGAACCAACTAATTCGGGGTCGAGTCAAGCTAGCGACTCGGTAATCAATAAACAGTAGTCATAAACATGGGTTTTCACCCGTGTTTCACTTTTCTTACCCCTTTCTACCACCTAAGTGTGGGGGTGTGCCCCACATTTTGTATATAGATCTAAAAATATTTGAGAAAATTGTATATACCAAAAAAACAGAATAACTGTTGTGTTTACCCCACTTGGCTTAGAAATGTTATCTTTTTACGTTCAAGGATTCTGCATAATAGCCGGGACTTTGAATATTGAGGACAATATTTAGTTCAAGTGTGGGGGGGGGGGGGGGGGAAATTCTGGCGAATTTCATCAAAAATGTTCCATTTTAGTCCCTTTTTCCCCCAAAATGGCCAAATTTAAATTTTTTTTTAGTGGAAGTGCTATGCACTAAACACAACAAATGGTAATCAGTCCACCATGTCTAACCCATATAAGGATTGGCTAATCCGAGAGCAAACGGCTCTTGGTAAAGATATATCAAATCCGTTTATGGCTTGCAATTTGCCCAAAATTGTATGGTATTCAACTCACCATATCTTTAAAAGTTAAGAGTTGACTAGCCCGCAAGGTTATGGCTTGTGGTAAAGGCAGTTGGAAAACCATAATTGGTAATCAGCTCACCAAAGATAATATTGATAATTTATCTAAGAGTTGGCTAGTCCAGAAGCAAACGGCTTCTGGTAAAGACAAATCAAAACCGTTGACAGCTGATGGTTTGCTCAAAATCATTTGGTTATCATTTGTACCAAAGTTCTTACTTGAACTGAAACAATTGGCTACTCCAGAAGTGATGGCTTTTGGTAAAGAGTCTTTGAAATCCATTAAGTTTTTAATAAAAGATTGCTAGGGACTAGCAATAGTTCAGTGTGGGGGATTTGATATGTGCCTAATTACACATATCTTTTATACAATTTGAACCCACAAAAACGACCAAAAACACACAAATGACTCTCAAAATGATACAAATTCATAAAAATGTGTTTTTATGTGATTCAGGTACAAAAGATTGAAAAACAAGTGAAAAATGATCAATTTCACAACAATTGTCATTTTCAGTCCCTGAAGTTACATAAATTGTCAAAAATAGTCCCTGAAAACTCAAAATGATAGAAAAGTCAACTTAAGTCCATGGGAACTCAAACTTATTCAAAAATAGTCCCTGGATAAAAGTTTACACAACTTGGCAACTTTTACCCCTCAAGTATCAAAATTGGCAAAATCAGTCCCTGGGTGTTTTAAAATGGAGTTTTATCAAATATCACCCTTATACTATTCATGAATGACAATTTGGAACCTTTTGATAACTTTTGGGAAAATTACAATTTCACCCCTAAACTTTTGGAAAATTACATAAATGGTCCTCGGGTGTTTAAAATTGTAATAAATGCAAAATATGTCCTTTGGTTTAGCTAACTTGACAATAGTGGTCCTTGTGATAACTTGGTAAATAATGCAGGTTCAGTCCCTCAACAAATCAGAAATTACAAGTTTGGTCCCTATGATTTAGCTACTAACCAAATCGGATCATGCTTATTCCCTTAACCCATAAAATAAACCCAACCATTTACCAACCCAGCAATGCACCAAGCCCAATCCAAAAATGAAATAACCCGGCCCACTTTCTATCCCTTAATATCCCAGGGTTAAACGTTTGTTTGACCCGTCTCCTTTCCCTCCCACCTTTCTTCTTTACCACTGAGTCACCAAACCAGTGGTGGTTTCAACACCACCTCATCCCCCAGCTGTCTAACAACTCTCCATCACCTCACACAAGTTCCAATAAACAATTAATGCCCCGTAAAACCCTCACAAGCAACCACAGCTGGAAAAACAACTTTTCCCGCCAAAATACCAAACAAAGGCTTGGATCACTTCTGCTTATCCAATGGCCATGATTAAGAGTGGGATTCAATCAGCAACTCAAGTGGAACTCAAAAGGTTATAAAAGAGAAGAGGAGGAAAGAGAAGAAACTACCTTTGGATTAGCCTAGGTCAAGTAGTTTATGACCATAGTAGTGTAGAAAATTAGTGTAATGTTATTTCAGTCTTATTTAATGTTATCAGTAGTAATTCTAGTTTATTTTAAGTAATTTATTACTTTTGTATTGTAACAATATTAAGTAGTAATAAAATATCAAGTTTCCAAATTTCTTGTTCAATTCGTATTAAGCTATTAGTTAATCTAGTAGCTTATTTTATGTTTATATAAGCTCATTTAAGCTTCTCATAGCTTTTTGTGAGTTTAGCATAAGATTAAATCAGTTCTATTTAAGATTTGAGAAAAAGTCAATGAAAGTCAACCTGTGGCCCAATAAGGAGTTCTGAGGGGTAGAAGCTAATCTGGATGGCTTTTCTGGTTTCTAGCTTGTTGACAACAAGTTAGGAGTGGTTTTTGTTCCTTGGTCCTATGGTTCTCAGTCTTGATCACTTGTAAGCCTTTTATCCATATTTTTGCATTTCATAGCCTAGTCTTTAATATGCTTTAATTTTCATGTTTATATGTTTATTTGCTGTTTGTTAATGATATTATAGCTTAATAATAGGTGTATATGTTTTGGAATTCAATTGTGCTTTGAATTCCATTTAATTGTCCATTCTCCTAATTTTTGAGATTCCTAGGTTAAACTTGTTTAAACAACAATTTTTAACTGAAAAAGGGTTTACTTGGCTTAGTATAATCCCTGGAATGGATGGATTAGGTCTATACAGTTGGGTGTTATTCAAACTCAGTTTGGTCTCATTTTTAGCTATCTTTCTAAATTTTTGCTATTTTACTCTTCATGTGTTCTTGTGCTCTAATTATCATGTTTTTATGTTTCTTTGCTGTTAATTAGTGATAATATAACTTAATATTATGTAATCATGTTTTGGATTTGATTGTGGTTTGATTTAGTAACTTGACTGTCAATATGTTAGTTTTTGAGAATCCTAGGTTTGAACATGTGTGACTACTTGTTTTGGCTGAAAAAGGTTTGGTTTGACACACTAAAATCTCTGGACTTGATAAAATTGGTTTATACAGACTTTTGCTTTGAAAATCTCAGTTTGATACAATTTAAGGGTTGTTTGGATCTAATAGCTAATCGGTGTTAATGGCTGTGTGTGATGTTGTTCTTGTTTGATATACATTATATATGATCTATTTGACTCAGAGAAACCTTAATCAAATGGTGTAGCATGTAGAAAAGTCAAATTGACACTTGATGTACTCTAAATGAGCACTGTGAGATTGTTAGAACTAATAATTCTGCATACCTGTTTAATTGTTGTTTATATTGCTCTATTTCATGTTCTTGTTGTGTAATATATCATTTTTAGTCTTTAAATTCAGATCAAATTTCACAACAGTCAACTTTGATCATTAACTTAAAATGTCAAAACTCTTTCTCTGCATAACCTTGCATACTCAGTCACATGGAGGCTTTTTCATAAGCTTCCCACAAGCTCACTAGTGGACCCCACTAGGTGAGCTTGGGCTTTTTGGAAAGCCAACCAACATATCTTGCTACCTTAATTCACAATTTGGCTTTTCAAGCTTGTTTACTGAGCTTAATTTGTCCAACTAAAAGGTTGCAGGCCTATGTTTGATTCTGAGTATGAACTAGCAGTACCTTAGTACTACTAGCAGTACTTGGGATTTGCTTATTAGCTTATTTGAGCTTTTAGGTCAATCCCAGTACACTATCTTGTCTATACTTGTCCATATCACTTGTACAAATTATATTTTATCTTTCTCTTTCAATGTGGAGCTTATTACAGGCTCTTTGAAGCCTCCATTCCATCCAAGTCAAGCTTGTAGCTTGACTGTCTAAACCATGAGCTCACAATTTGTTTATTCTTAGATTTGTAACTTTTTGTTTTAATCAAACTTGTTCATATCAGTACATATATAGTCCAGAAAACAGAAGAAAACAAAAAGAACCACTTTGCCACTAAGTGATAGCCTCTATTTAGAAGCTTAAGCTTAATGGCTTATTTCTGTACATAACCTATAGCTTTTATATCATATAAGTTTTTACCAAATAGCCTAAGTTAGCCTTGTTTAGTCTACACAAGGATGCACATTAAAATAACCAAAACTGACTGCATATATTCTAGTTTTTGTGGTTTTCTCAGTTTTTCCTTAATTTTTAACTTCCTCATATTAAGTCCATATAAGCTAATTCTTTTTCACTTAGAAACTCACCTAGCTTGTGTACATATGTAATTTTTTGTATAATTTTTAGAACCCTTTTAAAGGACTAAATTGCCCTTGCTAAACGGGCAATTTCGCCCTGCTCATGCCTGTGCAGCAGACCTCAAACAAGCTCTAGCTTGTTGAGAGATTTTAAGCTCTTGGCTTGAGCTTTTAGTGATTCCTATAGCTTCTTTACAAATATGCCAGTCCATAGTAGCTTTTTCTTTTAGCTTGTAACCCATTTTAAAGCTTCTAGATTAAATTGAAAATCTAGTTTTTAAATAAACTTGTAAATAGCCTACTGTATGAATAAGCTCATTAATTCTAACCTATTTAGCTTAAATCAATTAAGTTGTCTTTTTAAAAGTTGTTTATATTTAGTTAAAAAGTATATAGAAAAAAGAAAAATCGAAAAATAAAATAAAGTTGCAAAAAGCGTGGGGTGTGGGATTCGAACTCAAGACCTCTCGCTAGTATCATGCACACACAACACCACACCCCCTTCCCAAATGCTCTGGAGCACCAGTTCTGCTAGAGTCTCCACTTTAATTCCTTTTAACCTTGTTTTTTTCGTTTATAGCTTATTTTCTTTTTCAGCTTATATTAGCTTATCCGTATAAGCTGTTTTGTCCTTTGTATTTTTCTTAGCTTTGTTATATCATAAAGTATTTTAGATAAAATTTTCAGATTTTTTAGATTAGTGTTAGTATTTATTTCGTATTTTTATTTGTAAAATAGTATTTAATTCATAATAAATAGAAAAATAATCAAAAAAATATAAATCTTTTTTTAAAAATTTTCTTTTGTTAAATAGAACCTGTAAAAAATATAATTATACCCATAGTGTTTATATTTCATAAAATTTACGTTTTAACTTGCGCACGTACGTTATTTTTATTAATAACGCTCGTTTTTAGTTTTCTTTGTAGTTTTTGTATACGTAAGTTTTAGATAACCGTTTTTCTTACGTTTTTAGTCGTTTTTAATTATCTTTCACATTTTTTAGATAGAACTTATGTTTTAGGTTTTTAGATTTTCTAATTATTATAATAATAACTTTGTAAATATAGTTATTTATTTTATTTTCTTTTAATTTGCATTTAAGCCGTCAAGGCATGCAAATTCCCTCTTCGGGAATGTTTGTTTTATTTCGTTTTGTACGTTTACGTTTAATTTAATTTAAACATACGTTTGTAAATTTTTCGCGTTTTTAGGTTTCTGATTGTACGTTTTTTACGATACAGCTGTGACAGAGCTATGACTATTCTCATTCCTAGTGTTAGTCAATCAGATTCCCGTTTTTCTATATTCAATAAATTTCAACATCACACACAGTCGTTGTATTCAGAACGTCACACCTCATAAGGACATAATGACCCGGGGATGTACTTCTATACTCCTTGGTAAACTTGCATTCTCTCCCAGGCTGTTTGCCTTTTATCATTTATTACGGTTGACCATTCACAAGTGGTTAGCTTGTGTGATAGAGAAATAAAAGACGACTAGTTTGGGAGGAATCAGATACGGTTCTTGTAATGGTGTTCACAGGACCCATCACCCACATTACCAAATTTCAAAATTTAACCTCTAACTGATGATTTCATATATAAAGCATTATTCATTCCCAAGTTTATATCAGATAGTTGACTCTCTTTTAACTATCGAATTCTATCAGTGTGAAGCAGTCGGCAGAGTTGCAGATATAATTCAAATTCTGGCCTTTTTGTGCCGACAGGTTAGATTGATCCCACTCAATTGTTTCAGGATGTCCAACGACATCATTTCCATCATTTATCATTTACTCTAGTATTAGTTATCGCAAGATGTCCCATGTATCACTATCTTGTGACAAGGCCTGCTCTAGAAGTTAACTTATTTTATCTGTTTTCTTCTGATAGACTGATCTTCTAGTTGCAGCCGCCAAGATGTCCCATGTATCACTATCTTGTGACAAGGCCTGCTCTAGAAGTTAACTTATTTTATCTGTTTTCTTCTGATAGACTGATCTTCTAGTTGCAACCGCCAAGACTGGAAAAATAGTAAACATAAAGAAAGGCCAGTTCTGTGCTCCCTCTGTAAGTTTCAATATGTAGTTGATTACTTGATTTCATTGACTATTTGGGGTAACCATATTGCCATGTTTAATAGCGTGGAAATAGTAATGCCATACTCTTCGTTGCTATTGGCCATTGATAAGTTTTTGCTCTGCTTTCATTGCAGGTCATGACCAACTCTGCTGAAAAAGTTAGATTGGCTGGAAATCAAAACGTTATGGTTTGTGAGAGAGGAACCATGTTTGGATACAGTAAGTTGCTGTAAGCTTAAGTTTTCTCTATACAATGGATTTGATCTTTACTTGTTTTTCTTCCTGTTCATGCCTAAAGAATTATTGTATGTTTGTCATGCAGATGATTTAATTGTTGATCCACGTAACTTCGAGTGGATGAGAGAAGCTAATTGTCCTGTTGTAAGTACATATTGATACATCATGAATTTATAAAGTTAATCTCACCAGGTTATATGCACAAGGGCCTTAAAGTACAGTATTATTCTCATATTTCAACTTTTTTTCTTATGCTGCAGGTAGCAGATATCACACATGCGTTACAGCAACCTGCTGGTAAAAAGGTGCAGATTCTTCTTTTGCCCCATATTTGGTAGAGGTGTAAATTAGGCTACACCGCCTACAACATGTCCTAGTGGCACATGCTTTAAGTATCCTTGCAGCTAGCAAACAAATTTGTTTTTCTTAATAGCTCATAGTAGTAGCTAGAGGGTTCTGAGCTTAGTAAGAATCTTGGAGCTTATTTAAGTGCCTTATTTTGGTCTGCAAAAGACCTCAGTGAACCATAGTCTGCCCTGCACCACACCTTAGTGGTCTGATTTAGCTAGTTATCATTAATTTGTTTTTCCCCAGTTTCATCAGTTTTGTGTGATTTTTAGTTTCTTAGATAATAGTAGTTATAAGCTGTAATTTGGTACTTAGTAAGTTGACCAGCTTATCTAGCCTTCCTTATTTTTATTTGGATTTTAGGATTTAATCTAAGCAGTTTTCTCAGGCCTTGAACAGACATGTTTTTGCCCTGCCCCTAGTTAGACAGCAGACTGATTGAACAACTGGCATGTCTGCAGTATTCTATTGACGTGTAACGTATTTTGAATTTGTCTATCTTTTCTCTTTTTTAGATGTGGTTAAAGGGAATGGGAGACTTATTCCTCAAGCGGTTAAATCGTGGGTCGAGCAATACGAAAAGGAGCCAAAACCAGCAATGGTTGAACTACTGCTTCAGGAGAGCTGCACGGATGACTCGGGTAGTCTTGTTGTATACTCAGTGGTCGATGTGGAAGCTGTCAAACTAACTTGTGAATTGCTATCGATATGTAATTTTTGTCGTTAATTAACTTGTGACTTATCGTGAATTAGTACTTGAATTAACCTCATTGTTTTGATATATATATATATGAAATGCGTTATTTTGATATTTGTGTTTTTAATTTTGTATTATCAGGTTTTTAATTGTCATTTAATAGAAAATTAGGAACTGAAAAAAATTAATTTAAAAAAAAAAAAAAAATATGTTATGACACGCAAAAAGGAGAGTCATAAAACGTGGGTCATCTTTAAAAAAAAATTAGGTTATGACACGCAAAAAGGAGAGTCATAAAACGTGAGTCATAAGTGCGCGTCATAGAGGGATGACGCACAAATGCGAGTCATGAAGCTTTATGACGGGTCCATCCTTGACTCGCATTTGCGCGTCATAAGTCCTCTTCTTGACTCGCATTTGGAGTCAAGAATAGCTGTTTTTTCTAGTAGTGAGACTTCCCTTTTCTAGTTCAAACACTATTGTTAGGTCTTGTTTTGATATTGTCCACTCAGATTTATAGGCTTCCCCAATTACGAGTTATACGGGTTTTAAGTATTGTGGTATGTGTATTATTCTTGGATCATTTTTCGCATTATATGTGGGTTTATCCTTTACTTAATAAGTCTGATGTTTTGCCAAAGTTTGTTCTTTTTCGTAATTTCGTGCAAACTCAATTTAATTATGAAATTAATTCGTTTCATTGTGATTATGGAGGTTAATTTAACAACAATGAAATTCACAAATTATTTGCTTCAAAATATATCCAATTTAGGTTTTCATGCCCCAAGACATCTCAACAAAAATGGTAAGTCTAAACGAATGATTCGTTCCATTAATAACCTTATTCATACACTTTTGTTTCAGGCTCACTTACCACCTCATTGTTTGGTTGAAGCACTTAATATGACCAGTTTTTTTTGAACATATTACCCTCATCCGCCATTAGTAATGAGGTTGCATGCACGCACTTATTCCATACTAAACCGGATTACTCATTACTTCGTGTTTAATGAGTTCCGTTCCAGTTTGAGTGTTCGACCTTCTCCCACTCCAACGCGGGGGCTGTTAGTGGGTTATTATTATTTGTCTAGGCGCAATGGTTTGTATTGCTGTTAGTGGGTTATTATTATTTGTCTAGGCGCAATGGTTTGTATTGGAGGCCTAGCCCATCTTACTTTGCTATTTATATTGTAAATTGACATTACGTAATTAATCAAGCAATTATTCACTCCAACAACAATACCATTTTGTTTAATTTCGTTGACACTTGGCCACTTAACCTTCAATTTGTCTGCCTTCATAGGTCCATCGAGCACAAATCTCTCACATGGTCCTCATTTAGCACAAAAAAACATAAATCATATTTTTAATACGAGAAGCTAGGAACAACTTGTATGTCTAGCGTATCTATGGTAACTTCAATCTGAACTTAGAAGGAAATGGAAATAGGAAAGACATATTTCATGCGAGACATTTCCAACACCTCCACATTATATTTCTTTTTGGAGACTACAAAACAATTTCCCAAACAGCTTTTGGTGTTGACAAGCGAGATATATATGTGTCATTATGGTCTCAAAAGATCTACCCGACTAGTTGATTAATTCTAGCCATTGGTTAATGGTTATGGTTTGCCATTTTCTCTTTCAGGCACCACCTAGATTATTGGTGGAAATGTATGAAATTAAACTACATCACTTATTGGAATCAAATTCTTGCCATTTATCTAAGTTGAGCTGTCATTCCCACTAGATTACCCTTATTTTCTGTGTTCCCAAGCATAATGAATAGGGTCTAATAACCCTACAACAAGATGACCCTTTAAAAATATCCTCCAATCGTATATAGGACAATAGCTCACTAACAAGGTATGCTATTAGTTCTAAAAGATAATGAGCTAGCGATATTATTATAATCTTTTTAGGTATCCTATCTCAAAGGATCTTATCATATTCGATCACCATAATTTTGAAACCGCCGATCAATGTACATCAAACACAATTGATGACCGACATATAAAGCCTCTTAGTAACAAACATATATAATGTCGTGCGACTCTCTTAGCAGAATATTGTTAGTGGATTATTATTATTGGATTAGTATTGTAGTAGGTTCATTGTATTGTTGGTAGGACTAGCCCCTTTCATTATTATTTATATTGTATATACACTTTCATTATCATTGAGTAATCACAATTTTCATTCCAACATGGTATCAAAGCGTCTTAATCTAAATGTGTCTACTATCTCTCCTTTACCCAACCCAAATCCAAACCGGTTCACCCCATTGTCACTCGTTTTCGAGTTAGTTCAAGTCGTCCTCCTGATCGTCTAAATTTAAATATGTCTACTGTCTCTCCTTTACCCAAGTAATATACCAAAGCTTTTAATGACTCTTATTAGCAAAATGATATGTGTGATGAATATAATGCGTTTATTAAAAATAATACTTGGACACTTGTGACGCGACCCAAGGATGCGAACATTGTTCGTTCCATGTGATTGTTTCGACATAAGTATTTAGCAGATCGTACACTTAGTCTCTACAAGGATCGTCTTGTGGCAAATGGGAGAACCCAACTTTTTGGTATTGATGTTGATGAGACCTTTAGCTCGGTTGTTAAACTGGTTACTACTCGGACGGTTCTTAGTCTTATTGTTTCTCAGCATTAGCATGTTCATCAACTCGATGTCAAGAATGCATTTCTACACGGGGATCTTCTTGAGACTGTTTATATGTATCAACCTCCTGGTTTTCGGGGTCCGGCGCATTCTGATCATGTGTGTTTATTACAACGATCTCTATACGGTCTTAAGTCGGTTCCACGGGCTTGGTTTAAGCGCTTTGTTGCTTTCATCACTTGTGTTGGTTTTGCCACTCCCGTTGTGACTTGTCCTTATTTATCTACAAACAGGGGAGTGATACTGCTTATTTACTTTTGTATGTTGATGATATTGTTATGACTGCCTCTTATGCATCTTTATTACAGAGGATTATTACCTCATTACATTAGAAGTTTTCTATGACAGATCTTGGTTCACATAATTATTTTCTTGGTATTTTGGTTACTCGGACTTCTTTTGGGATGTTCTTGTCACAACAGAAGTATGCTCCAGAGCTTCTTGAGCGGGCTCAGAATGTTTAGTGTAATCCTTGTTGGACGTCTATTGATACCAAGTCCAAGTTAGGGGTAGATGGGGATCCTGTCTCTGATCCGACTTTATATCATAGTCTTGCAAGTGCTCTTCAGTATTTTACTTTTACTCGTCATGATATATCTTATGTAGTGCAACAAGTTTGTTTATATATGCATGATCCAAGGGAGCCTTATTTTTTCGCTCTCAAGCGGATTTTGCCCGTATTTTCGTGGCATTTTAGATTACGGTTTATAGCTATACTCCTCATGTACTGCGTCTCTAGTTGTTTACTCAGATGCAAATTGGGTAGATTGTCTTACAACTCACAGATCGACTTCGGGTTATTTTATTTTTCTTGGCAACAACTTACTCTCTTGGTCTTCTAAGCGTCATGTGACACTTTCTCGGTCTAGCTTTGATGCTGAGTATCGTGTTGTTGTCAATGCAGTTGCCGAGACTTGTTGGTTGCGGAATTTGTTACATGAGCTTCATATGCCTTTGTTCTCTGCTACTTTAGTATATTGTGATAATGTCAGTGTTGTGAATTTATCATCTAATCTGGTTTAGCATTAGCGAACGAACCATATTGAGATTGATATTTTTTTTTCGGGATTTGGTTACTCGAGGATAGGTTCGGGTTCTTCACATGCCTTATCGCTATCAGGTTGCTGACATTTTCATGAAGGGCCTTCCATCTGCCTTATTTGATGAGTTCCGTTCTAGTTTAAGTGACCGTTCTACTCTCACTCCAACTGCGGGGGCTGTTATTGAGTTATTATTATTGAATTAGTACTGTAGTAGGCCCGTTGTATTGTTAGTAGACCTAGTCCATTTCATTGTTATGTGCACACTTTCATTATTATTCAGTAATCATGATCCGTGGTAAAGTATATATATATAAATAATATCAGACGGATACACGTGAATAAAGACAAACCAACCCTTTAGGAAAAAGGCTAACTTGCAAAAACTCACGCTTGTGATATGTGTGATACCGGGCAAGTGTTACCCGGGTCGTGTCCCAGCGAGGTCAGAATCGACAATCGTGTAAGGTTTGGAATTAGAGTGACTGATGATTGTAATATGGAATTTTGTATTTTTTAATTATAATTTAAGTAATGAGAAACAAACTCTAAAAAGAAAATGTGGGAAACTAGAAGGGGGGTTGAATAGTTTACCGTTTTAAATTCCTTTTAAAAATCTTGTTTTAAAAGTATGGTATTGGAAACTTTGATTCGAACTATATGTGTAATCAATTAACACCAATATGAACTAGACACTAAGCTAACTAATGATAACTAATAAAAGTAAAGAGTAGAGTTGGAAAGATCAAACCGAGACAGAGGATTTATAGTGGTTCGGCTATGAAGCTCTTCTTCGCCCTACTCCACTCCCCGAGTACCACACTCGAGAGTATCAAGCACTATGTCAACAACCTCCCTTTAGGCGGAGAAAACCGTACACGTCGCTTATACTATTACCGACACTAAGCTAGATGTCGAGTGCTAATCTTAGCTAGCACCAATCTACCAAGGTCCACGTGACCAAACACACAAGCCCAATGGCTTCAAGAGATCACCAAGATCTCAACAAGATCACAAAGATCAACTCTCACTTCACTCTACTCAATCTAACTACTCTAGATCCTTTGACTACTCACACACAAGCCCAATGGCTTCAAGAGATCTTCACTATCTCTTAAGATCACAATGATCTTCACTCACACTCTCACAAAAGAAAGATAATCTTGATGTATGCTAAGATACAACAAGGATGTAACAAGTGTTACAAAAACCTAACAACTATAACTCTTGTATCTTCTTGAATACCTTGAGTTCTTCTCTTGCTAATGAAGAGGGATGACAACACCTTGTATCAACTTGAATACTTGTGTTCTTCTCTTGCTAATGAAGAGGGATAATAACACCTTGTATCAACTAGGATACTTGTGTTCTTCTCTTGCTAGTGAAGAGGAATGAAGAGGATCACTTGAAGGATGATTGGATCACTCTTGAACAAAAGAAAAACTAACCTAGATGATCTATGAAAGAAAGTGTGAAGAGAGTATTAAACTCAGAAAGTTTTGTGTGTGTAAGGATGTCTAAAAACTGTGAAAGGGTGGGTATTTATAGGCAAAAAAAATCTGAACGTTACAGAAAATTTTGTACGGACGGCTCCGTTAAATACCCCACGGCTCCATTAAATTTAACGGAACCGTGGAGCCGTCGTAGACTAGGACGCTCCAAATTTTGTCTTTTCTGGTGAAAACTTATTTGGGGAAGGTTGGAGCTGATTTTGGGGGGGAAAATAGCTGTTGTGATTTTCAAACTTATTTTTCCATTAAAACATTTCTTAATATTTCAAAAATAATTTGTCATATGTATTTTTGAAAAAATGTTTTGTCCCATTTAAAATGTGAATTCTCAAAACATAAATTCACTTCTTTGATCACTAGTTCAAGTTGTAACTTTGTTCTAGAGTGATTTGCGTAGAAACGGGATCTTCCGATTAAAGACTTGTTTACGTTGATTTTAACGTATCGTGATTTCACATTTTGTCATCCTCAAAACGTGAAGTAATCGAAAGATATAAATAACGTTTTTAGAACATTATTTGCATCAACAATCTCCCCCTTTTTGATGATGACAAAATATAAACTCATGTTAGGTTAAAATTAGTGTTAGCAAGTTTTTAATGAGTTTACTCCCATTTCTCCCCCTTTTTGTCTAATCAAAAAGGTGACGAAGGCTCCCCCTTGATGTGTACTCCCCCTCATTTGGAGAACACAAAGGAATTGAGCAATGGTTCGTGCTACAAAACAAGGTTAGACGACAAATATACAATATCTAACAAGTAGCACATTATGACAAATATCCAACCACACAAGAAGAAAAGTAGCTAAGAGCTAAAAATGATAAGGAACAACCCTCATAAGAGCCCATTCATTCATTAAAAGAAAATAAATGTCATACATGGATATGACTTCATGGACACATAAAAAAGACAATGATAAGCATAAATCCCTAATGACTAGAGGCATGTTTCATTTCCAAGAGGGCTCCTAAAGACCTATTGTGGGTTAGGAGGTGGTGGAGATTGGGGCCCCATTTGGGGTGGTGGTGGTGTCAAGAGATGTTCTATAAAGTAGAACATGAAATGAATCTCGTCTCTTAAGAAGTAGATGAGGTTACGGTTATGGAGACAACATAGGCAATTAGCACTATGTAAATCAAAGGGATGTGGTAGATTGGGTTGTGCCATGATAGGAGATGGTGATTGTGGTAGGTTTGTTGGAGGTGAAATTGGCATGGCATTGTCCAATGGAGTTAAGGGGGATGGTGTGTACTCCATTGATGATATAGTGTAGAAGGATGATGAAGATGTTGTGTAGGTAGATGATGTTTTAGAGGGTGCATAAGGTGGTGATGGTGAGTATGGAGTGGCTTGGGAAGGTGGTGTCATAGCTTCATCATCTTTTGTGAGATCCACAAAGAGTGGTTTTGAGGGTGGTTTCACGGTTATCCTAGGTTTCTTGGAGATGTGAGAGGTTGAACCATGTGTGGAGGACATGGTGTTTGTGTGATGGGAGGTTGAAGGTGAAGTGCAAGATAAGCTTGCAAGGGTGAGGCCTTAAATAGGCAAGTTGGGTGAAATTTGAATTAAAGTTGATAGGGGTGTCCTATGGTGTAGGAAGGGAATCCTAGGGTGTGTTAGGTTTGCAAAAATTTGCAGGTTTGAGGTTAGGGGTGTAGGGTTTTTGGTAAGAACAGTAAAAATCCGTCAAACAGGGGTACGGTTCCTTTAAATGACCCACGGTACCGTTAAATTTAACGGTACCGTCCTTATTTAATGGTACCGTGCCACTGTTTGCAAGAAGATTTCTGTGCAGGTTAGTTCTGGGCAGCTAGGGGGATGTTTTCTAGGGGAACTAATTCCTGGAAATGATAGTGCCTCAACTCACTAGGTACTTGTTTTCCTAAAGTGTCCCATTTAAGCTACAACTAGCACATAAAGACTATCATGTAGTTTCCTAGGATAATTATAAGCATGCAATAAGAAGGGACAAAATAGGCTATCATCCAAATATCACATAGATTGATTAGGCAAGGAGATAGTTAAGCATGCAATAAATTCATTAGTATTTATTCATAGATAAATCTTAATAAGAAACATAGATTTCTTCAAGACTTATGACTTGAGCATTCCCCCATTCTTGGCATACTCTTGTCTTGAGCATGAGTCTCATTTTCATGATTTGGATCATCAAAGGGTGCATAATGGGTGGAGGATTCGGAAATGAGGATTGATGAGACATGTGACACGTTTATGGGTTGCATGATGGGTTTGACAAGGGAGTATTGAGGACCGTTAAGGTAAGGGTGTAGGTTCATGAAATGGTGATAGAGACGGGTTAGGAACATCCCATAGGGTATCAATTTATTCTTGTTACCCTTGAGATGGACAATTCGCTTAGCGAAGAAGTAAGCGAGGTTGTATGGTTGTTGGGTTAGGAGACAGTAAATCATATGAGCACAACACGCCGAGAGTTGCTCACGATTTCCTGTGAGACTTAGAACATTTTCTCGCAGGATGACTGCCCAAGAAAGTAGTTCATGACGAACCTCTTCCAAACGAATTTTCGTTGGATTAGGGTAAGAGGAGTACTTATAAGTACGGATGAGTTTGGTTAGTTCGGTTGGAGAGGGTATGTACGAACAGTAAAGACTATTCTCCTCACGATAGTGAAAGAGAGACTCAAGACACCAATCTTCAGTATAGGCACATTGCCCATGATTGGGTATTCGAAGGATCTGAGCAAATTGCTCAAGAGTTAGGACAAATTTGAAGTTTTGGACCCAAAACCAAAGTGACAAGGATTGATCCTCGTTACGTACGAGTTCAACTTGTCGAAAGAACTCCAACACAAAATGAGGACAAATGTGCTCGTTAATGTGGAGTAGACAATCGAATCCTATAGCTCTAAAGGAAGTGTTGATGTCCCGATGGTAAATTAGGGACGGATCAACGACACGGCCTTCATGAAACCGACGGGTTTCAAGATTGACATAGGCACGAATGTGGTTACCGGAAGTTGTGGGTTCTTGTGAAATTTCGGGTGTGTAGGTATCGGTTAGGAGATGATCAAAATCATATTCATGAGACATTTTTGTTTCCTAAAAAATTTTAAGGAAAAATTAGAGTGAAGAATAGTTGCATTATGCACATGCCTAGTGTGTGTGCCTATATGCAAACTATGTGGAGGTGCGGTAATCTCGACTCAAAAGAAAATAATGAGATGACCCTAACACTCCTAATTTTACTTTTGCTCAAACAAATATGTCGAAAAATACATATTGATTATGTAATTCGATCAATATTCGTGAGATCATGTATGCATGAAAAGATGTTTTTAGTTTGCATCAACAATGCATGAAAAGAACAATTTCATGGTCCTAGTTTCGTGAGATTTTGAAAATGATGGAATTGGGGTGTTTTGGTAACCTCAATGTTTTAGGTACCAAAGATTTTGAAATGTTTTGGTGTTGATGACTTCTAATTGAAAATTTCCTCCAAAAAAAAATTGAAAAACCCCAATTCAATTTTCATCAATGCATAAACCCTAGACCCAAAATTAAAAAATTGGAGTAAGATGACTTACAATTTTTGTTGAAAAAGGGTGAGAATGATTGAGGATCTTGAAACTCAATGTCTTGAATATGATCTTGAAGGGGTGTAATTAAGTGTTGGGTGTGAGGTTAAGTTATGACAGCAGTTGCTGAGGTTATGAGGGTTTGGAATGAGTAGTGTGGAAAAGGGGAACTGAAATACGGAATGTTCCAGATGCACGGTTCCACGGTACCGTTAAATTTAACGGTGCCGTGCCACATTTAGTGGAGCCGTGTATCTGCAGGGATGGTTTTCTGTCCCATTTTGATGTTTGACAAATAAGTCTCGCTGTTTTAGAGAGACTCTATGACACGAGGAAGGAATTTATACCTAATAAATTCCTTTGACTAGGGAACCTAAACTAGACTTAACGAGACACACGAGATGACTTCAAGAGTCATGAGGTTTATGGAACATGTTCCATCATTCCTAGACCTAGACGGAGATAGTTAAAGGATTCTCGTTTGAGAGGTTTGGTTAGGATGTCTGCGATATTGTCATGGGAAGGAACTTTCTCAATGGAAATGTTTCCTTTCTGAACATTATCACAAAGGAAGTGGTGGCGAATTTCGATGTGTTTGGTACGGGAGTGTTGAACGGGGTTTTTGCTCAAGTCAATAGCACCTTTATTATTACACATAATGGGGACATCATCCAGATGGATGTCATAGTCGATAAGGGCTTGTTTCATCCATAGTGCTTGTTGACGTGCCTTTCCGGCGCTTACGTACTCGGCTTCGGTCGTGGAGATAGCAAGAGCCGTTTGTTTCTTGGAGAACCAAGAAGTTATGCAACAACCCATGAAGGTACAAACTCCACTCGTTCTTTTTCGATCCACATAATCTCCCGCATGATCAGAGTCGGCATAGACAACAGTTTCTACACCGGTCCCCTTGGGATAAAATAATCCCAAGTGTATAGTGCCTTTAATGTATCGGAAGATACGCTTAACCACTTCAAGGTGAGAGGTTTTGGGATCCTCTTAGAAGCGAGCACAAAGGCAGACACTAAACATGATGTCGGGCCTACTTGCCGTGAGGTATAGTAAACTTCCTATCGTACCTCTATACTTAGTGCTATCCACGGACTCACCTTCTTCATCTTTCGTGAGTTTTATTTCCGTGGACATGGGAGTTTTCATGGGCTTAGACTCTTCTAAACTGAACTTCTTAAGCATCTCTTTACTATACTTAGCTTGATTAAAGATGATGCCATCTTCCATTTGTTTAATTTGTAAACCAAGGAAGAAATTTAATTCACCCATCATGCTCATTTCAAACTCGTCGTGCATGATTTTTGAGAAATCATCGCACATTTCTTGACAAGTTGATCCGAATATAATGTCGTTGACATATATTTGAACAATGATGAGATGTGAATTTCTTTTCTTTGTGAAGAGTGTGTTATCAAACTTTCCCATGGTATATTCATGTTCAATCAAGAAGACTTTTAGTCTATCATACCAAGCTTTAGGAGCTTGTTTAAGACCACAGAGTGCTTTCTTGAGTTTATAAACATGATTCGGACATTCAAAATCAACGAATCCCGGAGGTTGCGCAACATACACCTCCTCGTTGATATAACCATTAAGGAACGCACTCTTCACGTCCATTTGGTATAGCTTAAAGTCTAAGGCACATGCATAGGCAAGGAGTATTCTAATTGATTCTAATCTAGCTACGGGTGCATAGGTTTCATCATAATCTATTCCCTCTTGTTGGTTGTAGCCTTGTGCTACCAACCTTGCCTTATTCCTAACTACGACGCCATTTTCGTCGAGTTTGTTTCTAAACACCCATTTAGTTCCTATGATTGTTTGATTTCTAGGAAGAGGTACTAAATCCCAAACTTGGTTTGCGGTGAATTGATTTAGTTCCTCCTGCATGGCAACTATCCAACTTTCATCCTTAATTGCTTCACCTACATTCTTAGGTTCTACGGTTGATATGAAACAAAAGAAGTTACTTTTGTTTTGTGCTTGTGACCTAAGGGTTCTTTGGTTTAGGTTACCTATGACATTTTCAATAGGATGGTTTTTGGATTCCTTAATGTTGACAATTTCGTCAACTTCAACTATTTCATCCTCAATGAAATCTTCTAAGGTTTTCTTGCCATTAACCTTAATGGCTTCATCCTCATCTAAGTCATCATCAACCAATGGTGATGTCTTAGATTGTAGAGGACTTTCATCGAATGTCACGTTGAGTGATTCTTCGACTTTCGAGGTTTCTCTATTTAGGACAACGTAGGCTTTACTATTTTGGGAGTAACCTAGGAATACACCTTCGTAAGACTTTGGGTCAAACTTGGTGAGGTAATCTTTAGTGTTTAGTATGAAGCATTTCCTTCCAAACACTCTAAAGTAATCAAGAGAAGGTTTTCTTCCTTTCATGATTTCATATGGGGTTTTTCCTAGGATAGGGCTAATTAGAATCCTATTTAGAATGTAAGTTGAGGTGTCCACCGCATTACACCAAAACTTTTGCGGAATTGATTGTTCATTCAACATCGTTCTACTCATTTCTAGTAGAGTACGTTTTTTCCGCTCAACTACCCCATTTGATTGAGGAGTGCGTGGAGCCGAGAAATTGTGAGTAATACCATTAGCATCACAATATACTCCAAATTGCACTTCATTATCAAATTCCTGACCATGATCCGTCCTAATAGAAACTATTGTACATCCTAGTTGATTTTGGACTTTCTTACTAAAGATTTCAAATTCTTCAAAGGCTTGTGTCTTATTCTTAAGAAATCTAGTCCAAGTATACCTAGAGTAGTCATCAACTATTACTAAGGTGTAGAGATTTCCTCCGTAGCTCCGTACGGCGGATGGACCGAATAAGTCCATGTGAAGTAGTTCTAGGCATCTCGAGGTCGAGACCATATTCTTAGCTTTGTGACTAGAATGAGCTTGTTTTCCAACTTTACAAGCGTCACAAAAGTGTGTGTCGAACTTAATCTTAGGTAGGTTTCTAACTAGTTCCTTAGATGCCAATGATTGTATAAGACGCATATTGGCATGACCTAGTCTCCTATGCCACAGGGTGGTATGATCATCTATAGTTGCTAGACAAATCTTATCTTCAGGCTTATTTCCTATCTTCATGACAAATAAGCCGTTTTTCCTAACTCCTCTGCCTATGGTTTTCCCATTCTTAATAATCTCACTACCCTCTTCAGAGAATATGACTCTACACTTATTATCTACCATTTGACTAATGCTAAGTAAGTTAAAACCTAAGTTATCTACGTGCTCAACATTTCTAATAATAAGAGAGTCTTGAATAATCGTACCTTTGACTATAATGTTGCCCTTAAGTTTGCTACCGAAAGTGACATTACCTCCGTTGTATTCCTTGTATGATGAGAATAAACTTCGGTTGCCCGTCATGTGGTTAGTGCATCCACTATCCTTGACCCATTCGTCAGGCTCCAAGTCAATTCCCAAGCATATCTATTGCATAAGACAAACATTCAAACATTTGGTCCCCAATATCTCATGGGTCCAAAGTGGTTAGCATTAAACATCCCATGCATTTCTTGCATGTGGTTAGGATGTTGGAATGGAGGACAAATTTCCCATGGCAAGTAACTTTGCAGTTGACAGTCATTCCAAGTTACGGGATAGTTACTTGGAAAACTTTGTCTTCTAGAGTTACGTCTCGGTAGAGGAGTTCTTGATCGAGGTTTGGGAGTGTTTGTTTTTCTAGGTGGAGGAGTCTTAGGCCTTGTGTTAGGTTTTACAAATCCAGGTTTCGGTTTTGACATGGGTTTGTAAAATCTCTTAACTTCCTCTATACTAGCAATTGATACCTTTGTGCCATTAACAACTATGTGAGTTGGTTTAGGACTTGATTTGTTTTTGAGATTCGACTCAGTTCTGTCCCCAGTACCAGACGGTACCAAGGTTCCATTAATTTTAATGGTACCGTTGGTACTTTTAGTGGTGCCGTCTTGGGATTTGACAGAATCAGTAGGTTTGACAGATTTTACACGATTTGTTTTATCTGTCGAAACATTTTATGTATTCTTTTTGAACCTAGTTATCCTAATTGCATTTTCCTTAAGTTTTTCATTTTCTAATCGAAGATTTATGCATGACTCACATCCCACGTCTATTTCTTTGTTTCTTTCAAGTCCTTTGACTTGATCCTTTAGTTCTAAAATTTTCACTTCGAGTTCATGCAATTTTGACTTTAGTGATTTGTTTCTACTTAACATTTTTGAAACAATTTTGCATAGATTATTATGTTCGTCATGTAGTGTGTTATCATCTATTGACGAGTTGTCATCTATGAAATTAGGGTAGTCGTAACGTACCTCATTTGAAGCATGAGCCATTAGACATGTTTCGTCCTTGGGCTTCTTTTCTTCATCATCACCGCTATCACTCCAGGAGCCTCCTATGAGAGCTCGTTGGTTGTTGACTTTCGGTGGCTTGGGACACTCTCCTATGAGGTGATTAGGATCTCCGCATCTAAAGCATTTCCTATCACTTGTCCCTTTCTTTTCAGCATGGTTCTTTTGTGATGTCTTCTTCTCATCACGAGGTTGCTTAACGAACCTACCTCTTCTCCTAAAGAACTTTTTAAAGTCCCTAACCGCTAATGCATATTCCACATCTTCACTATCGGAACTCGAACATTCCTCATCACTAGACTCCTTCTTGGCTTTCAACGCTAGAGATCTAACTCTCTCGCTTTTGCCTTTGACTATATCGGAGTCTTTCTTAATTATCATCTCGTGAACTTTCAAGTTTCCTATAAGTTCATCGAGTGACAACATCGCCAAGTCCTTTGACTCTTCAATGGCGGTAACCTTTGCTCTCCATTTAGGATGTAGAGCCCTAAGGAACTTCCTAACATAATTCTTGCTAGAGTAACCTTCATCAAGAGCTTTAAGACTAGTAATAATAGTATTGAATCTAGCAAAAGCATTATCTATAGATTCATCTTCCGTAATGGAAAATTGTTCATATTGTTGAACAAGAAGATCTATCTTGTTCTCTTTGACTTGGTTATTACCTTGGTGAGTGACTAACAAAGTTTTCCAAATATCTTTTGCCGTATTACACATAAAAATTCTTTCAAATTCCTTTTTAGGCAAAGCATTATAAATCATCATTTTAGCCTCATTGTTTTTGGCTAATTTTCTTTTAAGTTCATCACTTTGTTTATCATAAGAAACTATTTCATCCTTTTTAGTTTCCAGATTCATTTGAATAGGTTGAAAGTCACCCTCGGTAATAACATGCCAAAGATCAATGTCTTTTGATTTCACATACGTTTCGAATCTTGTTTTCCAATAAATAAAACAATCGGTTTCGAAAAGTGGCGGACTTTGCATAGATTGCCCTTCTAGATATTTGTCGGAATCCATTGATCGATTCAATTTTTAAAATACAATATAATTTAAAAACTTGACTGACGTGGCTTCTGATACCAATTGTGGGGAAACTAGAAGGGGGTTGAATAGTTTACCGGTTTAAATTCCTTTTAAAAATCTTGTTTTAAAAGTATGGTATTGGAAACTTTGATTCGAACTATATGTGTAATCAATCAACACCAATATGAACTAGACACTAAGCTAACTAATGATAACTAATAAAAGTAAAGAGTAGAGTTGGAAAGATCAAACCGAGACAGAGGATTTATAGTGGTTCGGCTATGAAGCTCTTCTTCACCCTACTCCACTCCCCGAGTACCACACTCGAGAGTATCAAGCACTATGTCAACAACCTCCCTTTAGGCGGAGAAAACCGTACACGTCGCTTATACTATTACCGACACTAAGCTAGATGTCGAGTGCTAATCTTAGCTAGCACCAATCTACCAAGGTCCATGTGACCAAACACACAAGCCCAATGGCTTCAAGAGATCACCAAGATCTCAACAAGATCACAAAGATCAACTCTCACTTCACTCTACTCAATCTAACTACTATAGATCCTTTGACTACTCACACACAAGCCCAATGGCTTCAAGAGATCTTCACTATCTCTTAAGATCACAATGATCTTCACTCACACTCTCACAAAAGAAAGATAATCTTGATGTATGCTAAGATACAACAAGGATGTAACAAGTGTTACAAAAACCTAACAACTATAACTCTTGTATCTTCTTGAATACCTTGAGTTCTTCTCTTGCTAATGAAGAGGGATGACAACACCTTGTATCAACTTGAATACTTGTGTTCTTATCTTGCTAATGAAGAGGGATAATAACACCTTGTATCAACTAGGATACTTGTGTTCTTCTCTTGCTAGTGAAGAGGAATGAAGAGGATCACTTGAAGGATGATTGGATCACTCTTGAACAAAAGAAAAACTAACCTAAATGATCTAAGAAAGAAAGTGTGAAGAGAGTATTCAACTCAGAAAGTTTTGTGTGTGTAAGGATGCCTAAAAACTGTGAAAAGGGTGGGTATTTATAGGCAAAGAAAATCTGAACGTTACAGAAAATTTTGTACGGACGGCTCCGTTAAATACCCCACGGCTCCATTAAATTTAACGGAACCGTGGAGCCGTCGTAGACTAGGACGCTCCAAATTTTGTCTTTTCTGGTGAAAACATATTTGGGGAAGGTTGGAGCTGATTTTGGGGGGAAAAATAGCTGTTGTGATTTTCAAACTTATTTTTCCATTAAAACATTTCTTAATATTTCAAAAATAATTTGTCATGTGTATTTTTGAAAAAATGTTTTGTCCCATTTAAAATGTGAATTCTCAAAACATAAATTCACTTCTTTGATCACTAGTTCAAGTTGTAACTTTGTTCTAGAGTGATTTGCGTAGAAACGGGATCTTCCGATTATAGACTTGTTTACGTTGATTTTAACGTATCGATATTTCACATTTTGTCATCCTCAAAACGTGAAGTAATCGAAAGATATAAATAACGTTTTTAGAACATTATTTGCATCAACAGAAAATTAAGATTAAATAAAATTAAACTAAAAACGTGATACAGGAATTCTAAAAACGGGATTAAAAACCAAAATTTTAAAAATAATCCTACAAGTGTAATTTTATTTTTCCTAAGTTATAAATGACAAAAGAAAATTTTAGAAAAAAGATTTATATTTTTCTGACTTTTATATTTTTTATTATGATTTAAAAACTGTTTTAAAAAGAAAAATGCATAAAAAATATTAAATATGTTCTAAAAATTATGAAACATTTTGAGAAATTACTTAATGTTGAAACAGTTCTAGGAAAAATACAAGGAAGGTACCAGCTTATTCTAATAAGCTGTAATAAGCTAAAATGGTTCGAATGGCTTATAACTGAAAAGGGTGTTAAATATTAAATGTTGCAAATACTAACTGAAAAAGACCCAAGGGCAAACGGTAAGGGGTGTGTGTGGTGAGCTGGGTGGCCAGGGTTCGAATCCCAGCATGCACTTTTTGCTATTTATTTTATTTTTTTGATTTTTCTTTTTGAAACTGATTAAGCACAAGATAATAAGCAAATTTTATAACTAACGCTTATTTTGAAAATCACAAATAAGCCCTGAAATAAGCTAAAGTTTGCTGATCAGTGGACTTAAAAAGAGAAATAGCCCAAAAATAAGCCAAGTGGCTGATAAGCTATTTAAATAAGCTAAGGCAAAGTGGAAATAAGTAAAGCAACCAACAATAAGCTACAATGGAACTGAAAAATCCACAAGAACAGGGAAATAAGCACTGATCAAACCAAAATAAGCACAAAGGTGACTGATTGCACAGGGCAACTTCAGTCAACCAAGGCAAGTTCAAGCTTATTTTTAAGCACTTAAATAGTTACTAAACACCACAAAAGCTGTTGCCACTTAAAGTTGACCTAGTGAGGGTCACATAAACCAAAAATCAGACCAAGGTGAGCTTATTTGTTGCTTAAAAATAAGCTGGGAAAGTGGCTCAGTTCACTCAATTAACCACTGATGACTCAGTGGTTTTTTATGTAATTAGGCAACTTTTGAGCTTAATTTGAAGCTTAAATAAGCTAAACGAAGGACTGATGCTGAGAATAAGCAAAGATCACCTAGCAAACTACTAGATTACTGAAAATCAGGCATTGAATAGAACAAATAAGCACTTATAATGGGTCTAGAAATTTGATGCAGACTGCAGTTATGGTACTTTATTTGTGCAGACTTGAGCTATGGCACAAATCAGTTCAACAGCCAATGAAATGGCTTCAACTCTTTTGAATGCACTAATAGGACTCAAAGGACCTCAGAAAAGCTACAAGTAAGGATCAGAAGAGCTTATTGCTCTAGTGAGCTTATTTGATCAGTCTAGGAATTATAAATGCACTAGTTCACTTAAATCCTACAAATCTTCAAAAACAGGCAAGAAGCTTATACTAACAACTCAAATATGCTTAATTAACCAAGATCAAACTTAGGATAAGTGCAAATGAACAGTGAATAACCATTTTGACCCATTTGACTGTTTTAACCCAAACAGTCCTTTTTGAGGGACTGTTTTTTATTTTCAAAAGCACAAGCCAATTTTAACTATAATTTCTAGTTCTTACTGATTCACTAACTTATTTAAACACTGATTAGTCATTATCAACTGGATATAAGCACTAAATAAGCACTACCTATGTTTAAGCTATTTTTGGCTTTTTTAAGGTTTTTAAGCAAAATAAAGAAAAGGCTATTTTAATACTGATAATACAGATGAAATACAATTATAAACTATTAATAAGCAGAAAATTACTATAATAAGCTAAAATTAAGCTATAGAACAGTAACTAGAAAACAATGCAAAAATTGGAAAATTGCTTACAACTGATAGGCTATGAAACAGTGGAACTAAATGATCAGTAACACACCTAGCTTGTCAACAACAAGCTAGAAACCCCATTAAGCTTTCCAGAATAGCTTTTTCCACCAGAACTGCTTATTTTGAGCTTCTTTGACTTTTTGTTGACTTTTTTGGATATCTTGGAATGAGACTGAACTGAACTAAAATAAGCTCACACTAAGCTATATTAAGCTTATAGAAACAGAAAAGAGGCTATTTTCAATAACACTTAACTTAATTCGAATTCTCAGTACAACATAGAAACTTAAAAACTTGGAATTAACATTAACTAATGGAAATTGTACAAAGATTAATGATAAACAGACTTAAATTAACTTGGAATGATAACTGAAAATTGAAATTGATAAAAACTTAAACAATAAAAATACAATACGATTAAAGAAATTAACTACTTGCCATTATAGGCTACATTGTGTTCTATTTATACTACACTGAGGTGGGATTAATCTCTTGTGCCTCTCTGAACCTTTCTTGACCCTTGGATAGCCTTGAAGTGATCTCAGCCCTTCAAACTAATTTTGGCGCCAAAATGGTTAGTGGGAAAAACCACTTGGTCTGGTAACGTGTGATGGGGAAGAAGCAATTAATGCTTCTTGGTTTGTTAGGAAGTGTATTGAGGAAGCTTGGAGGGGGTGGTATTGTCAGGGATAAGGAGGAGGGGGTGGTATGGTTTTGGCGGGCATGGTATTGAAGATGGTGGGTTTGACTGAGGTCAAACGGTTTTAGCTAAGGGAAAGGTCAGGTTATTTGTTTTTGGGATTGGGCTTTGGTTTAGTTATGGGCTAGGTTAGGATAGGTTGGATTGGGATTAGTTGTTGGGTTATTTTATTTTTAGGTTTAGTTGTTGGGTTATTTTATTTTTGGGTTTAGTGGGATTGGCTTGAATTAGATTTAGGATAGAAATGGATTTTAGTTTTAATCATATGGACTAAAGTTGTAAAATCTGAAAATCCAAGGACCAAGGCTACCAAAAGTAAAAATTATATCCAAGGACCATTTGTGTCATTTTGGTATTTTTGGGGGTTGACTTTGACTTTGTCTTTGACTTTTGTCTTCACTTGATCAAATGTACAATTGTAGCCGAGTCGATCCAAAAATATTCGTTTTCGTTCCGTTTTCAATACTTCAGTACCTAAAACACATAAAACACAAACCAAGGATATCTGCAATATATATTGGGTGTTTTTGGTCATTTTTGTGTCTTTTATGGGTATAAAATGATGAGTATTTACACACTCATCAATCCCTCACACTAAGCTATTGCTAGTCCCTAGCAATCCGATCATATAAATTAATGAAAGGATCAAAAGAATACCAAGCATACCCCGTTTTTGGTTTTCTATGTAATGCCAGAAATTTAAACTAGAACAAAAATATATAACAAGCTTGATTTCCAAAAATGGTATCATGGAACGGGATTCACACAAAATGGATGTCTCCAGGGAATTGAAATCGTCATCCTCTTTTTGATACTCCCAACTAAGCTTAAACTCAATGTGCAAATATTTTTGTAAAATGCTAACACAACTTATACTAGTAATCTATGTAAGCCGAAACTTAACTTTTCACTCCCGCATATATTCAAGTTTGGTGACTGTGCTTGATTTTCAAAATTTTGATAACAAAAATCGACGTTTTTATAAAACTTTGACTAATACTAGTTGAAAGATAGATTTAAAATTTACAACAAGCAAGCTTCAAAATTTATTGCATTTTGCAATATCATTCCATTTTATTTTATTATTTTTTTCTTTTCATTTTTTTTCATCATTTTCTTTTTTTTTTTGTGCAACATAAACTAACGGAGTTTCACGGGAACCAAGATCTTACACCTTCCAGAATAAAGGATCCAAGGGTCGTTACAACGGAGAATTCCAAGACTCTAAACTTTCCTGAAATGAGGATCCAAGGGTGTTAGACCAAGACCTCACACATTCCTGAATTAGAGGTCCAAGGGCCGGTGTAAGAGGGTAGCCAAGACCTAAACGCCTTCCGGAAATAAGAATCCAAGGGCCGATCTTGAACCGTAGCTTTTTAGCACATACATTTATTACTTAACTTTTACATTATTATGACATATGCTTGTTCCGAAGTTTAAATAAAGCTTTGAACTAGTATTTTTCAAAATCGTATAGAAAAATGATTTTGTGTGTTCAAATGTTTGAAAAATAAGCACTAATTAAGTCAGATTAGTTATCTCCAGGCTGGATTGAAAACAGGCGCGACAATCATCACAATCCAAGGGAAACCTGAAAATCAGAGCAAACAACACAAAAGCCAATCACAGTGGGATTCCCCCACACTTAGTGTTAGAAATAAGAGAGAAGACAGAAACATGGGCGTTTACCCATGCAATGCTAATGTTTTTGTTAACCGAGTCACTAGCTTGACTCGACCCCGAATTCATTTGTTCTTGGGGGAGCATGTGGAAGAGAAAATCTCCATCGGACTTTCATTCGAAATGTTTGGATAAACATTGAAGTTCTTGAAAGTTCCACTCCGATGAGATACATCCGGCTCAAAAGAATGATAAACTGAGATGCCGGGGTCAAAAACTTTGTCCTCATTTCCGTAAGGAAATGAGAGTAAAGTTTCAGCAAGATTGAACTCCATGCAGAATAGGAGTTCACCATGAAGATAGAACAGAGGGGAATCACTTTTCTCCAGAATTAAAAGTTCCTCGAATGAGGTATGTAACTTTAAATTCTTATCGGGAGTCAATTTCATTATGGAATGAATTTCACCGTCATCGAGTATGCCTGGATTGAACACTTTGTCTTCACAAAAAAAAACAAACAGGATACTCGGTGGAAGACTCAACAGAGAAAAGAGAATCACCCTCGGGTGATTGAGGAGATAAGTTATTTGAAACCATCGTAGGTTCCTCAATCACAATTTTCAATTTTGGGTTTTTATCTTCAAAGGTTTTATCATCAGAATATTCTCCATATAAAAGCTGTTTCCATTCATTTTTATCAGATCCAAAGTCGAAAAGATCATCATCACTTTGTGAATCACTATACTCGGTATAAGGGTAGGAATCGAGTGATGGATCACGATATAAAAGATATTCAATTTCTCTCAGATCTGATTCGAAATCAAAGTCATCATCTTCATCCCCCGGTGGGATTGGATCGATGTGAGCGAGTTCATCGGCGAACTCCTCAAGAAGATAATCACTTTTAGACATTTTAATTTCCTTCGGAGGGAGAGAAGGTGGATCATCATTAAGCAACTTTTCAATTAGAAGAATGTCTCCCTCCGGGTCAAACACACCATCATCCATTCCAGATGGAATTGAATCACAAGATAAACAAGCCTCAATCTCTTCCAAGATGAAGTCACCTCCCTCAAACGGAGTGAGAGAGGGGGAAGAGAGAGCAATGGTAGGATCAGATGAAGTGGGATTTTTAGTTTCATCCACAGAATCAACAATTTCAACACGATAAACCGATTCCGGAGGTGGGACAAGTGGTGTGCTCTTAGAGCTAGCAATTTTCACCACTTCCGATGTGATCTCCGATTCTTGTTCATCATAGTCAAAAACACTCTTAACTTCTGTAGCACAACTTTCAAACCATTTGCTTGAACCAGGGGTAATTTCCCTTGTTTTGAGCTCAGCACGTTTTTGTGAAGGACTCTTAACCGTGAATCTTGAAAGCATCGAATCACTTCTTTTTGAAGCAATTACGGAATCATATTTTTGATCAACCTTAGCAACGTTGCATTTGGTGGTTAGAGATTTAGAGCCCTGATTAATGTTAAACGTGATGGCTTCATTATCAACTCGAATGGTTAATTCTTCGGCATATACATCAATGACAACACGACTCGTTCTTAAGAAAGCTCTTCCCAGTATGAATGGAACTCGAGGATCGGCATCAAAGTCTACCACAATGAAATCAGTAGGAAAATGGAACTTTCCTACTTTCACAACGACATCCTCGGCTATTCCAAGTGGACGTTTTATAGTACGGTCCGCTAGCTCGAGTGTCATGCAAGTAGATGTAAGCTTCGGAAGAGATAATTTCTTCCATACCGAGAGTGGCATAAGGTTAATGCTTGCGCCAAGATCGGCCAAGGCTGAGCACTGAACCATCCCCAAGAAATCACATGGGATTAAAAACTTGTCGGGGTCTCCGAGCTTTTCGGGAAGCTTTTTGAGGAGAACCGCCGAGCACTGTTCGTTTAGTGGGGTCTTTGCCATCTCACACAACTTATCCTTGTTGCTTAGCAAACTTTTGAGTGTAGATGCAAATTTGGGCATAAGAATGAGAGCATCTGCGAAGCTTATGTCAAAGTGCAAATCATTGAAGATTTTAAAGAATTTCTCCATCTGTTGATTCGTTTTGTCTCTAAGCTTATGATCATTAAGCCTCGAAGGATATGGAATTGAAGGCTTAGGATTGGTCTTCGGAACATCGGGTTCCGAAACTTGAGTTTGGATATCTGGAGGTTGGACGTGTGCGGTACTTTGTAGGCTTGAGAAATGTACTTTGTCCGTTGTCACCTCGGTATGTCGATTCACTTCCCTCGGTGGAGGGGGCATAGAAGTCGAGGGTCCATTATGCGTCTTACCACTACGAGTGGTGACGGCTTTTGATGCGTGTGTGCGTATGCTCTAATTTATACCCACGGTATGTCGTTGTGGTTTTAGCAGTATTCAAGTTTTAAATTTATATTTGGCCGACTTATCAATAACACACACACTTTAACGAGCAGTGTACCCGGTCAGTATGAATATAATGGTAAGTAGAGTGTCGATCACTAAGAGTGGAACGTATTATCTAGTTATTCTAATCAGTATTTTAATATCTTAAGTTAGCTATACAACCTAATCTAACGCAAGGGGGTTCAGCCTGAGAGACTGGCACGATTTGGTTGCAATTAAATAATAAACTAAACTAATAGGCACAAATCAACGAATAGCACACACGTACACAGATAAATACTCGAGACAATAAGAAGACCTGTCCTGATAGTTAAGTAGCTTGTCACTTGTTTTATTGCTAGTTTTATATGAAGTGTATAGTTCGATGCAACGCACCGAGATTAAGACCTTTCTCGTTGGTTCTAATCTTATCGGCGAGTAAACCCTTAATGATTACTTATGACTATCCAATTTATCTTTCTTCCTACTTTTCTACAGACGATAGAATGCATAGGCGATCTAATAAATAGGCGAGGGCAGAGGCATGGCGACCCGATCAACGCTCAGCTAGACACAGAGGTTATCAATGCACTAATAAAAGTCACCAAAGACATCAACATATAAACTTTAATTAATGGGAAAGCAGTTTTAAGGGAGTGCAACCTTTCCGTTGTCACGTTACACAAGCCACCTATCCTGATGAATTAAAGTTTACTAATACAATAAAAAAAAAAACTACTTAATGAATTAAATACATGCAGGACCTTCTTACAGCTCTTGTATCTTCGTTCAAGGTGTGTCTTGTGCTGCTACTTCGACTGAATTCGTCCTAGGGTTTCTTCTGTTTCGTCCTTCGTATATATTATGCTCCCGAAATTCGTCTGGTCTTGGGGTATTTATAGTTTCTGTCTGAGGGTAAGATGCGGCACATCTAATAAGTAGATGCGGCGCATTGACTTAACTTCGCGTGGGGTCCAAGATTAATATATTCAGGAATATTCGTACACCGCCAGAAGATGCGGCGTAAGTCAATTCTTAGATGCGGCGCATGTCCTTGCTGTCTTGGATAATATCTTGTGAAATCTTGATAGTGATGCGCCGTATGTAATAAGCAAGATGCGGCGTATCTGGAGCAGAATGTCTTGATCTTGTACATTTCAGTAGACTCTTAACTTCTTGCTTGTTTTGCTCCATAATTAGTCCAAAATCGCCAAGTTTCACATAATACTTGTTTTTACCTGAGAATTACAAAAGTAAACAATTAAGTATCAATTCTCATACATAATATAATATAAAAAAGTCAAATAAATAGGATAAATGATGATAATAAAATGTACTTATTTGAGTTCATCAAATATCCCCCCACTTGAACTTTACTTGTCCCCAAGTAAACCTTAGAATTAATCTTATGAAAATGTATCCTAAAATATGTTAGGATTTATTTTTATATTTAAGCATGTATTCATTTTTGTCATAATCACACAACCAAACACTTAACGAATTAGAAGTAAAATAAAATAATTTGATAAAAGCAAATCTAATCGTTTAACTGTCCAGTCGTGATGAATATTCTATCATAGGCTTGGCAAGTATACACATCTCCCCCACTAAAGCCAAGGAATAACAAGTCTAAAGCGGTAAAAAGGGTTTGTAGGCTTAAGGGTTAATCATTCTCCTTAATCTCTATCGATCTCAAATTCCAGAAAAGGCGACAAAATCACAAATACATGATCGAATCCACGAACACGATACTTGCAATTGCTCAAATCCTTAACTCGAATAGGCTAAAGATAGGACCAAGTAATCTTCACCAATAATATTATATCAAGAAGGGCGACAAAATCATAAATACATAGCCGAATCCACGACTACGATACTTAAGATTGCTCAAATCCATAATCTCAATAAATCAAAGGTTTGGATAAAGAATAATATATGGTTTGGATAATATTTGGGATACAAATTGGTGTAAAATGAAAAATAAACGAAACAGATAAATTAAAATCCTAAGTGTGGTTAATCACTATCCCAACCATCCCATGAATAAGACTCATATCATAGAATAACTCATGCTTTAATACTTGAAACACACGCTTTAGGTAGATACGAATTATACTCAACAAGATCTCAATCAAAGAATAACCTTTAGTTGGCGTTCCCATAACGTTCAACTCCCATTCAATCCATAGATATAATATACAACAAATAGTGGTGATATCGACCACTTAATACAAAACTTTACATAAGTTGGTTAAAACAAACATCCAACTTTTCCTTTGTAACACCCCAACCCGACAAGGGTAGAGATATCACATTATGGCGACAAATCAAAGCATTCATACATATACACAGCGGAAGCCATAAAACATCATCAATAAATAAGCCAAGTCAACATGACTTGGATCCAATACATAAGTCTCGCAAGATAACGAAATAATTCAAAGGAAATACATAACGAAATGAATCCATAATCAAAATGTCGAAACAAATGGTAAGACTAGGGTAGGACATCATCTAAGGTAAAAGCTCCAACTAACTCTCATCCCAAGCATAAATCCATCTCCCAGCTAGATACCTGCCGCACACGAAAAAGAAAACGTGCGGCTGAGCTTACAAAGCCCAGTGAACAGATACATAATACAACAAAGATAACGAAGCAGAAATATAGTGAAGCACTGGAAATATCATAAGGTATAATCAAAGCAAAAGAGAAATAAGGAAATATAGGATAGTCATCTACCACGAGCCCAGAACTCAAAATCATAATCTCAACATCATAGTCTCAAAGTCATAATCTCACAATCAGAGGGGATACCTCTCAGGCAACCAGATAATATGAGGGGTGTCCTCATGTATCAAAAGGGTGGAGTGATCAGCTCCCAGAAATGTGAAAGGCATGTATTGCACATAGTACCAGTCACCTCAAAGTCATAACTCAAAGTCATAGTTAAATCCACTAAACATACAAATCTAGGATTGCAATCCATACGCCCCCAAACTCAAAGTCATACTCAAAATCATAATCTCAAAGTCATAATGGCCATATCATAATATATAAGGGACGGTGTGAGAAATCACTCACCCACACATGAGTCATGCCAGTGGTGCATCACAGACATGGCCAGGTTACCTTCCTGGCTAGGTAACATAAAATGGCTCGGGTATCAAACTAAGAGTCAGGTCTCAATGTCATGTCAAAGGGTGCATCTCAAAGTCATAATCAGAAGGTATATCTCAAGGTCATATCAAAAGGTTCATGTCAAAAGGATCATGGCAAAGGTTTAAATCATAGCTCAACATCAATGCATAGGTGAAAAGACACCCTTACTAAAAAGGGTAGAGTATCCGTACCTTATGACGAAAGCACAAATAGAAACAAAGCACAGAAATAGGGGATAGCTCAAAGTCTCTCCTTCTTCACACCTAAAGGAGTAGAAGGGAATTACAATTCATTCTTAATTAATTGTCTTTCCATTTAAAGTAACTTTCTATTTTTAGCAGGTTTCCAATTTTAGTAAGTTTCCACTTTTAGAAAGTTTCTATTTTTAGAAAGTTGGAGTAACATAACTTAGTTAAATCATTATTAATGGAATTAAGGTATCTTTTATCATATTTACACATTTGGTCCTTAGGGTTTCACAATTTACATTTTATACCCTTATATTCCAAAAGTTACACTTTAAACCTTCAAGTATTCATAGTTACACATTAAACCCTTAATTTATCCATTTTACACAATGATCACTTATTTTATCATATTATACGAATGTATCCTCAAGTATTCATAATTTACACATTAAGTCCCTCTAGTTATCAATGTTACATATTTAGTCCTTTAAATTACAATTTCAACCTTTAATTATAAACAATTACATATTAAGCCATGAAATTATCAAAATAGCACATAACCCCCTGAATATATTTTATTATTCAAAACAGCACTAAGTTTCCAGAAATTACATATTTAATCCCTCTATTTAATTAATTTACAAATCGAACCATAATATATCATTAAAGACATTTTAATCCTTTTAATCATAAAAGTTACACTAGACCCCCTCAACTTATATTTTATACGAAATGTACACAGTCCCAAATAAGTTCTAAAAATAACCCATGAGTTTTAAAAGTTACAAAACTCACCCAAAACATTTTAAAACCAATCGTATAACCTTATAAACCCACGAATTCAAACCCTAACACATCTAACCTATTTTTAATCATTACACAATCATTTAACATCATTAAAGTCACTAGATCAAGCCCTAATTCACAATTTCCAGATCGTATGAATTATTTCCCTCTTTTACACGTTTTATTCCAAAATACGATTAACCCAAGAATTTCGAAAACAAAAGATCTAAGCCATGACAATGCATTCCAGTATTTTTCCAGATCTTATAACATTATAACACACGTAAATAAATTATGCTTGAAGCCTTTATACATCGTATGCCATTTTTCATCCTTTATACACGTTTTATTGATTTAATCTTCATATAAATTATAGATCGAGCATGGTATGTTCTAATCATTTTATTTGATGTTCTTAGGATATATAAAGCACAAGAAAAATACCACACCAAGATTCGAACGTGCGGATAGGGCTGCACGAATTCTTTTGTACGCGTATAGGTAAATCGAACCAAAAATTCACCACGACTCCAAAAGCTTCTCTACGACCTTGCCAATATTTTTCCCAGAGTATATACGATGTGAGGATCTCATGAAAAATAAGAAACGAATTTTATGAAGGTCGAATGAACAAGAACGAATTATACCTTTTGTTTTCTATCGCGACAAGAAAATATTCACCAAGATCGAATCGTGCAAAGAACACCTTCACAATGATTTTTCTATGGCTCCTTGGATGATGCTTGAACTCAAAAAAATGCCTAAGAAATTTTAGGGTATCGAATGGAGGCTACAAGAATTGTTTGTGTGTTTTCTTTTCTCTCGGCAATTAGGGTTTAGGAAGAAAATATGTTTGTTGATTTTAAAAGGTATGGCCAAGTAAAAGGAGGGGGGATTGACCAAGAATTTCGGTATATAGGTTGGACAAAATCATCTTGATTGATATCTTCCTTATTTTCCATGTTTTCTTAATTAAACACATCATAATAATACATATAAATGATATACGATTTATGTAGGGGTATTTTAGTAATTTTGTAACTTGTATAAATGTTAAATGAAGTTGTTAAAATTATTTGGTAACATATCTTGTGCATTGCCAGAAGTTTTGGATTGATTCAGTACTTTATAAGCTTTTAAATAAATTTTCAAACTTGTAGGGGCAATTTGGTCATTTTACTTGTTTTCAGATTTTAGGTGTTACATCCTTTTTTTTCTTTTTCTTATTTTTTCGATTTTTTTTTTTTTTTTTTTTTTGAAATATAAACATAGATGTGTAAAATTTCACCACATCACTATAACGATAACTCTGGATAATTTTTCCATACTTTTCATACTTCAGAAATAATGGTAATAGTGAAAGTAGTAAACACACGAAAAATAAACTCAAAGATGTACAATATTTACTTTCACTCCAATTGCATTGTGCAATTTCCCGACCTAACCAAAGATAATGAATTACGCACGCAAACACAAGTAATGTAAGGAAACACACTTTGCCTAAAGCAATTAACCAACCACGGATTTTAATCTACAGGGTAGGCTAAAGTGTAAGGGTGTAACGAAACATTATAACAAAGGTGTAAGAAACGAAAGGAATGGCTCTGAGTGTTTTTCTAGGGGTATCTTACTCTAAAAATGAGAGTAACAAAAGGGTTTATACGGGGGTTAACTAACCAGTGTAGTTAGCTAATAACACATAACATATAAAGGCTATTTGGGTGTAATCATATAAATTTACCAATTTAGACAAGTCATTCCAATTATATAAAATAATACTTATTATGGTGGTCTCGAATAGTATACAAGCCAAGTTCTAAAGTTTACAAGTCACCGGCACACTCATAGATTTGTGAATTTTTGAAAAATCACAATTTTTGAAAAGTAACGTTATGTGTGCAACTATGCAACTTAGATCTCAAACAAAAACATGCTAATAATTTTAAATTTTGATATATTAAGCACATTTTAAGCATAATTTTTTAAAAGTTTAGGACAAGTAAGTGTTCTAATTCTCCAATCCCCCCACTTAAGTTAAACAACGTCCTCGTTGTTTGTATCAAAGGTTAAAAATTGGAAAATAAAAGAATTAGAACAGAAAAACTCCCCTGAGATTTGCTCGGTATGATCCTCCATTAGTTGTATAAGAGCAAAAATCAATTTTCTTGTGGATGAGAATGTTTAAGCTTCGTAATTGATGTGTCCACAGGAAATGCAGGAATCAAAAATACCACCAAGACTTTAACACACCTAAGTTAAGAAGGTTTAAACTTGCATAATACATTAGTAGTTAGTAAAAATAAAACATAAGAATTAAAATGAAAATCATCAGGTCAGTCGATGCGCCGTATCTTATGGAAGAAGATACGCCGTATCGAGCCTGGAATAAATACGAATCAGAATAGAAGATGCGTCGCATCCTTAACCAGGGATGCGCCGCATTAAAATAAACTGATAAAAAGTTTTAAAGTTAAAAATAAAAATGCAGAAAATAAAATAAGATATGACCAGTGCAAGAGATGCGTCGCATCTATGGATTGAGATGCGCCGTATCCTCTGCGGGCCTGACTGACTCGACTCAGAACAGAATAGTAAAAATTTTCCGGGTTGTCTCCCGGTCAGCACTTGTCTTTATTCCAGAGTCTTCAAGTTAGACTCACGTTCAGCTCCTCATTTAGTTCTTGTCACGGTCCATCCTTCTTCTTTCATCCGAAAGATGTTCCCGTATAGCTCCGCAACATTTTCTTCCGTTCGACTTAATCTAGTATAACTCTTGGTCTTCGTCGCAACATATTCCTCATCTGGTCCCAAAGAGTATTTAATGACTTTAAATTTTTCAGAAATAATCATGGGTGGCTTATTATAAGGGATCCCAAGTAGTTGACACTTTCTTTTGATGAATTCTTCTTCGTCTTTATCAACAAACTTAAAATAAGGATCCTTAATCAAATAGTCATCAAGTTCATCAATTAATGACTTATTGTTATCATCATCTTGAATTGCCTTCCACTCTCTTTCCAATTCCCATTGTAACCGTCGACTAAGCTTCGTGTAATCATCAAATTGTTCATGCACTGTAAAACCCGAAAATCTAAAGTGTATTAAAAGACCAAAATGCCCTCATACTTTGAAAATTAATTGAAACATATATAACTTACAAATAAATCACAAAACGTATGAAAACGAAACAAATGCGACATGAGATGATTACGAGGCACCATAATATAAGTATACGAGCTACCAATAATATTTGTAACACATTACTTAGTCACTTGAACCAAAAACTCAACAAGTTTATATTTATTTTTGTTCTAAAAATAGTTACGTGTAAGTCGTATGTAAGAAACGAGGGAAATAATGAAACTTGGACATAGATGTTGTGTATTGGGCTTATAGGCCGACCCAAGCCTCTCCCCCTCATCCAAACCCACGACCCAACCACAATAAACCAGCCCATATCCTTTTTGTTCCTCCCTTATACACCGAACATCAAGAAAACACTCCAAATAAACCCTAAATAAAAGTTTCTGCTGCTGTCTTTTGTTCTGCTGCTGCCGCACCATTTAGGAGACCAAGAGAGGGTGATTTTTGTTCCATTTGTGTGTCATACATCCTAAGGTAACATGTCCTTAAAGCCTCAAGTCCATATGAATTGTTTCTTAACCAAAAACCCTAAGTTATATATGATTCTGTGAGAAACTGCTACTGATCTGAGAATTGATTCGACTTTAACCGGCTGTGAATTGATGATATGAACGTATATTTTGATGTTTCTTGAGTCTAGATTGTAGTTTAATGAAATATCTACCTGGAGAAATTTAGTTTGTAATTTTTAGAGGCTTGTAAGGCCACTTTTTGATTTTTGGAAAATCATATGTTCAGTCGTATTTAAAAGTCTGGAAAATCCATCCTAGTTTTTGAATTTTAGTTTTCAAACCGTGTCGAATTAGAAAGAGCCCTTTGAACTGGGTAAACTTTGGGATGTTTTTTAGTATCTGGAATTTTTCTAGATTTTTGTGAATTTTTCTGAAGGGTTAGTGAAGTGGTAACTTATCAGGTGTTCCATCAGACATGTTTCTGGGACAAGTTGTAAAGGTGGATTTTTAATTCGTATCAAAACAAATAAATAAAATCTGGAAAAATTATGATAAATAATAGGAATATTAAGGAAGCTCTGTGAATTTTTATAGATTTTAATTCGGAGTTCTACTATGATTATTAAATTAAATAAAACAGGTCCAGAACATGATTAAAACCTGAAAAAGTGTGTTTTGTTATTTTAAAAGTGTTAAGTGTTTATATTCAAACATTAGAGGGTCTATATGATTATTTTGATAATACTAAAGGACTAAACTTGTAAGAACCTGTAACTTTACAATAATTACACCTTATACCCTAACCTTATGATAATTACACAATTGGTCCTTCAACTTAACCTAAATACTTAATAAACCCTTAAAGGAATAAAACTACCATAATAACCTTATGAACCTTGAACTACCTAAAATGGAAAAGCAAATTAAAACATGAAGTTAAGAACCATTTGTAATTCTCTTCTACTCCTTTAGGTGTGAAGAAGGAGAGGACCTGATCTTCTCATCTTATTTCGTTTCTGGTTGTGTTTGCTTTTGGAATAAGGTACAGATACTCTGCCTTTTTCAGTAAGGGTGTCCTATCTCATTGATATGATTCTGATTCTGATTCGTTTAAGATTTCCCAAAGCCATTGCTATGATCCCTTTTATTATGAATCTTTCTGATTACACTCTGATTTGGACCTTTGGTATTTCATTTGATATATCTGTTACGAACCATCTGTTATGGACCATCTGATTTGACCTTTGATATATGACACTCTGATTATGATATGATATCTGACTCTTAGTTTGATACCCGAGCCATTTCACTAGGCATGGGGGTTCCATGTCCGTGTCATTGATGCACCAATGGCATGACTCTAGGGCGGTAGAGTGATGTTCCGCCACGTCCCCATTCTGATTATGATATGCGCATTACTTTGATTATGGATTATATATGTTTCTGGGGGGCGTATGGATGCATCCTAGATCTGTTCTGTTTAGTGGATTTAACATGATTTGATATGATTTCTGTTCTGGTGACTGGTACTGTGTGCAATACATGCCTTTCACATATGTCTGGGAGCTAGCTACTCCATTTGAAGAATGAGGACATCCCTCATATTATCTGATTATCTGAGAGGTCTCCCCTCTATATGATTTGAAGATTTATGGTTACGATATGATATGATTTGTTTCTGGGCTCCTGGTGGATTACTATCCCTTTTCTCTTTTCCTTATACTTATTCATGGACTTACCCCTTGAATCATATTGCATCTGTTTGACCTTGTTTCTGCTATTCTGTACTTTTCTATATTACTTTTTGTTATCGTTATATCTGTTCACTGGGCTTTTTAAGCTCAGCCGCACGTTTTCTTTTCGTGTGCGGCAGGTAATAAGCAGGACGACGGGTTTGGGTATGAGTGAAGAAACTTTTGGACTTAGAAGACTTTGATAGTTATTCTGAAGTAGAGACCATTAGAAGGAGTTGCTTTTGCAGACTTAGTGTTTAGTTTTTGTTTCCGTTGTAACCTTGTAAATTTCAGAATTTCATTTGTAACCTTTGAGAATTTTTGTATTACTTGGAATGTATGCTTTGTTTTGATCTGATGTGAAACCATTAGTGTGACATCTTTACCCTTGTCGGGTTGGGGTGTTACATGCACCCATTCCCAGAAAGTAGTATTCGATGTTCCCTTTAGCTCTTTCAAGTATTCGATTCTACCCTTTTCTTGCAAAGCCTCCGCTTTTTGTGGGGAGTCTTCAACATTTTCATACCACTCATAGTCTTCAAAGGTCACATCGTTTCCAACCCGTTTCATTCCAATTATACTTCCCCCATTACAGGTTCCATCATTCTTATAATCACAGGTCGGCCATACACTACTCCCATCCTTGAAACAGAAAGGCGTACAAGTGTGATTAATGTGCTCAAATTCCCATGGTTTATCCCAAACCCATGGTATTTGGTCATTCCATTCGTAGTACCAGGTGTTTTTGAAATCATCATAAGTTTTGAATCCTGGTAAATCTCCAGTTAGCACATCATCGTCGACTTGAAGAAGGTAATTAAATTCTTTGAATTGTTTGCACAAAGGTGTCTCATAATTGAACAGATCAATGTCTATGCTGAATAATTCTTCAATGCCCTCATCGATTGTTGAATCATTAAGTGACGACCCATAGTAGCTCTCTACTTCTTCATCTTCCCCTCTCATCCAATATACCCATAACGCATCTTTAGTAGCTCGATCCATGCTCTTATGGTTATTGAACTTACTAGCCAACCAATCTGAAAAATCAACATTGTTAGGATCGTGGTCAACGTCAAAGCAAGCTTTTCCAATCATTTTCCTCCTTATTTCCATGAACTCGTTAAATTGTTCCCTAAAACTCCGTGTCAACCATGAAGTCATAATCCGCTTGACTTCATTCGCAGGGGAAAATTTCGGACTACCATATTTAAGTTCAAGCCATTCTTCGAGGGAGATGTCCATCAACCTTACCAACCTGCCATGAAATAGTAACTCCGACACAGCATAAATTCTTTCATCGTCCAGATAGTTCTCATTTAATCCCCAATACTGTTCGGAATAAGGCATGTAAGAGATTTGTATAGGTTGGGTATTGCCTCCACCACAGCTTCTATCGCTTGAGTTCATGTATTCAATTTGGAATTTCCCATCATTCTCTTCAATAGTAGTCCAAGTCAATCCTTTAGATTCCATGATGGGCCATAAGAGTAGCAATTCATCTTCAGTGTAGCTCATTAGTAAATCATAAGAGAATATCCCATCTTCAATATTGCATAAGCGTTTAAATTCCTTATAAGTAGCTTCAAGAGGGGTTTCCCAAGAAAATAAATCGGCATCAATCATGAGCACATTGAAGTCGACGTCATCAAAAACTTTCACTTCGAATGAATCCGAAAGCAAGAGTTCCTTAGCAAGATATCCGTTCACTGACATGTCTTCCATAGCAAAACCTGTCATCAAAGGTAAAATCTTCAGTAGGATTTGTTCGCTAGAAGAGAAATTAATGAATTTAGAAACGGATATAAGAATAAAAATAACTGATATCTGCAGACGATGCGCCGTATCCAGAAAGATGGATACGCCGTATCTTATAATCGTTAAAATTTAATCAGACTTTATTCAGAAAATAGATACGCCGCTTATAAATTTAGAATGCGCCGTATCAGTTTTAATTATCAAAAATCGATATTTATTTAGAATTAAATGCGTCGTATTAACAAAAGTTAATGCGCCGTATTTTCGTTACGTTTCAAAATACAAGATTTTTGATTCAGAAGATACGCCGTATCGATAGAGATCGATGCGTCGTATCTGTTTAATAATTCGAAAACTGTTTTTAATTAAAATAATAGATACGCCGTATCTGCAAAAGCAGATGCGTCGTATCACGTTATCGCTTAGAAAATTTTCTTATTAAAAACAGATACGCCGTATCTTGGGGAAAGATGCGTCGTATCGAATTAATTAAACGCGTTGTATTTTATAAAAATTAAACGCAATACGCCGTATCTATGAAAATAGATGCGCCGTATCGTTTATATTAGCTCAGTACAACGATAGCAGAACACAGAAAATATGAAAAATAAAAACAAATAAAAACAAACCAAAATAAACAAAAATAAAAACACACAAAAACAGAAAATATGCAAACTAATACAATGAATGCAATTTACTCGAATATACAACAGAGTTAGCGGTTAGATTAAAAATTAAAAAGAAAAACCTAATTAAAATACTAATCAAATTAACAGATAATAACAATTCACTCCCCGACAACGGCGCCAAAAACTTGATGCGCGTGTGCGTATGCTCTAACTTATACCCACGGTATGTCGTTGTGGTTTTAGCATTATTCAAGTTTTAAATTTATATTTAGCCGACTTATCAATAACACACACACTTTAACGAGCAGTGTACCCGGTCAGTATGAATATAATGGTAAGTAGAGTGTCGATCACTAAGAGTGGAACGTATTATCTAGTTATTCTAATCAGTATTTTAATATCTTAAGTTAGCTATACAACCTAATCTAACGCAAGGGGGTTCAGCCTGAGAGACTGGCACGATTTGGTTGCAATTAAATAATAAACTAAACTAATAGGCACGAATCAACGAATAGCACACACGTACACAGATAAATACTCGAGACAATAAGAAGACCTGTCCTGATAGTTAAGTAGCTTGTCACTTGTTTTATTGCTAGTTTTATATGAAGTGTATAGTTCGATGCAACGCACCGAGATTAAGTCCTTTCTCGTTGGTTCTAATCTTATCGGCGAGTAAACCCTTAATGATTACTTATGACTATCCTATTTATCTTTCTTCCTACTTTTCTACAGACGATAGAATGCATAGGCGATCTAATAAATAGGCGAGGGCAGAGGCATGGCGACCCGATCAACGCTCAGCTAGACACAGAGGTTATCAATGCACTAATAAAAGTCACCAAAGACATCAACATATAAACTTTAATTAATGGAAAAGCAGTTTTAAGGGAGTGCAACCTTTTCGTTGTCACGTTACACAAGCCACCAATCCTGATGAATTAAAGTTTACTAATACAATAAAACAAAACTACTTAATGAATTAAATACATGCAGGACCTTCTTACAGCTCTTGTATCTTCGTTCAAGGTGTGTCTTGTGCTGCTACTTCGACTGAATTCGTCCTAGGGTTTCTTCTGTTTCGTCCTTCGTATATATTATGCTCTCGAAATTCGTCTGGTCTTGGGGTATTTATAGTTTCTGTCTGAGGGTAAGATGCGGCGCATCTAATAAGTAGATGCGGCGCATTGACTTAACTTCGCGTGGGGTCCAAGATTAATATATTCAGGAATATTCGTACACCACCAGAAGATGCGGCGTAAGTCCATTCTTAGATGCGGCGCATGTCCTTGCTGTCTTGGATAATATCTTGTGAAATCTTGATAGTGATGCGCCGTATGTAATAAGCAAGATGTGGCGTATCTGGAGCAGAATGTCTTGATCTTGTACATTTCAGTAGACTCTTAACTTCTTGCTTGTTTTGCTCCATAATTAGTCCAAAATCGCCAAGTTTCACATAATACTTGTTTTTACCTGAGAATTACAAAAGTAAACAATTAAGTATCAATTCTCATACATAATATAATAAAACAAGTCAAATAAATAGGATAAATGATGATAATAAAATGTACTTATTTGAGTTCATCAGCTTTCAACTCAGCATTAGGATTAGGAATGGTATTGCTCGAAAGTCGTCCGGAAGATGAAGAAGATTGGTTCATGTTCATATTCATGAAACTGCCCATCATATTCTTCAACTCATTTGTTTGACGAGACATCGTAGTATCAATTTCCTTTCTCAACTCGAATTTCATATTATTGATTTGAGTTTGCATTGAACGTATGCTGGACTCAGTAATTTTCATGAAATCATTAGTCAAAGGAGCTTGAGGAGGTTGTTGATAAACTTGTTGATTCGGAGCTTGATAAGGCTGGTTGAAATTGTTACGGTTTTGGTTGAAATTCTGAGAATTGTTGAAATTTTGTCCTTGATTTTGAACAAAGCGATTTTGATTATTTTGATTTGGCACGGGTGGAAAACCAGGTGGTACCAAAGCATTTGGTGCTCGGTAATGAGTTTCCGCTTGCGGTCGGTATTGATTGTGTTTTACGGCTGCTACGGGAGCTTGGTAAACAGAAGCATCGGTTGCTTGACAATCATAATACGAATGTGGGCCACTACAAGTTTCACACACTTTGTTTACAGCTTTGATTTGTTCCGGTTTATGAATTTCACTCTTAATTTCTTTCACTTCCTTCATCATGCAACGAATTACGTCCGTTAGAGCGGCTAACTCTGATGAGTTACCGGATGAAGAAGCAGGAGTGATAGGAACATTCACTTTGTTTCGAGAAGTAGGAACTTTTGATTTATTCTCGCAAATTTCAAGCACATCTTTAGGTCGACGATTCAAGATATTGCCACCAGCGGCTGCGTTAAGAGAATCTTGATCGTTTCCATTCAACCCATTATAAAACGTATTGATTTGTTGTAACTCCGTGAAATCATGATGCGGGCATTTTCTTAGGAGATCTTTAAATCGTTCCCATGCCTCTCCGAAGTTTTCATCGAAACTTTGACGAAATCCAAAAATTTCATTTTTCAGATTAGTCGTCTTTAATGGAGGAAAGAAATAATTGACAAATTTTTGTACGAGATCTTCCCAAGTTTCAATGGATCGAGGGGTTCTTTCTCCAGCCAAATCCGGGCTGCCCCTTCGAGTGAAAACGGAAATAGCATCAATTTGACAACTTTTTGCGGCACATCCTTGTAATTGATGGTTGAGGTCAACTTGTTGAACCAACGGATGTGTGCATACGGATCTTCTCGTTCAAACCCGTGGAATTGGTTTGTAGACACGAGTTGAATCAAATGCGTTTTCAATTCAAAATGATCAGAGTCGATTGGTGGTAAAACGATGGCATCTCCGTAACCCTCGGTGGGTGCTTAGAGCATCTCAGCCATTGTTCGATTGTCTGCCATTTTATCAATGGGAATAGTACGAATCTCGGGTTCGACTATTCGGGCAGTACGTCTACGATTACGTCTTCTTGGAATATCTACGAGTTCACGTAAAGGACTTGTCGACGTAGAAGAACGAGTGCGCATGCACTAAATAAAATAATTCAATTAAAACAAGATCGAAGCAAAACACAAGGAACTTAAACCTTAAATCAACAAGCGTACGGTAGCTCTCTGAAAGAAAAATGCACAGAGTGGCGGAGGAGCAAAGGTGGGCAATAAATGCTCCTTAAAAACCCGCTCCTTTCGGTTTGTCAATTTAATGCCAAACCTCCTGAAACCTCCGTTAGAGTTTGTTTATCAATCAAAGGTGAGCCGAATTCACAAGCGACACAAAGACAAGTTTTAATCTTTTGTTTGGGAACTTATTATGATAATACTCCAAGTTGAGGAATATTATATTGATTTGGCTTTTATCTTTTTTTAGCACAAGAAAACGAGAAATGTTTTTGGGTTTTTTTTTGTTTTTATACGATAATATATATATAAAAGAAAAGAAAAATATTTTTGTATTTTATGGGGTTTATGGGAAACAGGAACTTCACAAGGAAGGATCTCAAGTCACTAATCGTTTAGATCTCAATGATATAGTCGCAACACAACCTCCCTGGCAGCGGCGCCAAAATTTGATCCGTGGTAAAGTATATATATATAAATAATATCAGAAGGATACACGTGAATAAAGACAAACCAACCCTTTAGGAAAAAGGCTAACTTGCAAAAACTCACGCTTGTGATATGTGTGATACCGGGCAAGTGTTACCCGGGTCGTGTCCCAGCGAGGTCGGAATCGACAATCGTGTAAGGTTTAAAATTAGAGTGACTGATGATTGTAATATGAAATTTTGTATTTTTTAATTCTAATTTAAGTAATGAGAAACAAATTCTCAAAAGAAAATTAAGATTAAATAAAATTAAACTAAAAACGTGATACGAGAATTCTAAAAACGGGATTAAAAACCAAAATTTTAAAAATAATCCTACAAGTGTAATTTTATTTTTCCTAAGTTATAAATGACAAAAGAAAATTTTAGAAAAAAGATTTATATTTTTATGACTTTTATATTTTTTATTATGATTTAAAAACTGTTTTAAAAAGAAATATGCATAAAAAATATTGAAACTGTTCTAAAAATTATGAAACTTTTTGAGAAATTACTTAATGTTGAAACAGTTCTAGGAAAAATACAAGGAAGGTACCAGCTTATTCTAATAAGCTGTAAAAAGCTAAAATGGTTTGAATAGCTTATGACTGAAAATGGTGTTAAATATTAAATGTTGCAAATACTAACTGAAAAGGACCCAAGGGCAAACGGTAAGGTGTGTGTGTGGTGAGCTGGGTGGCCAGGGTTCGAATCCCAGCATGCAGTTTTTGCTATTTATTTTATTTTTTTGATTTTTCTTTTTGAAACTGATTAAGCACAAGATAATAAGCAAATTTTATAACTAACACTTATTTTGAAAATCACAAATAAGCCCTGAAATAAGCTAAAGTTTGCTGATCAGTGGACTTAAAAAGAGAAATAGCCCAAAAATAAGCCAAGTGGCTGATAAGCTATTTAAATAAGCTAAGGCAAAGTGGAAATAAGTAAAGCAACCAACAATAAGCTACAATGGAACTGAAAAATCCACAAGAACAGGGAAATAAGCACTGATCAAACCAAAATAAGCACAAAGGTGACTGATTGCACAGGGCAACTTCAGTCAACCAAGGCAAGTTCAAGCTTATTTTTAAGCACTTAAATAGTTACTAAACACCACAAAAGCTGTTGCCACTTAAAGTTGACCTAGTGAGGGTCACATAAACCAAAAATCAGACCAAGGTGAGCTTATTTGTTGCTTAAAAATAAGCTGGGAAAGTGGCTCAGTTCACTCAATTAACCACTGATGACTCAGTGGTTTTTTGTGTAATTAGGCAACTTTTGAGCTTAATTTGAAGCTTAAATAAGCTAAACTAAGGACTGATATTGAGAATAATCAAAGATCACCTAGCAAACTATTAGATTACTGAAAATCAGGCATTGAATAGAACAAATAAGCACTTATAATGGGTCTAGAAATTTGATGCAGACTGCAGTTATGGTACTTTATTTGTGCAGACTTGAGCTATGGCACAAATCAGTTCAACAGCCAATGAAATGGCTTCAACTCTTTTGAATGCACTAATAGGACTCAAAGGACCTCAGAAAAGCTACAAGTAAGGATCAGAAGAGCTTATTGCTCTAGTGAGCTTATTTGATCAGTCTAGGAATTATAAATGCACTAGTTCACTTAAATCCTACAAATCTTCAAAAACAGGCAAGAAGCTTATACTAACAACTCAAATATGCTTAATTAACCAAGATCAAACTTAGGATAAGTGCAAATGAACAGTGAATAACCATTTTGACCCATTTGACTGTTTTAACCCAAATAGTCCTTTTTGAGGGACTATTTTTGATTTTCAAAAGCACAAGCCAATTTTAACTATAATTTCTGGTTCTTACTGATTCACTAACTTATTTAAACACTGATTAGTCATTATCAACTGGATATAAGCACTAAATAAGCACTACTTATGTTTAAGCTATTTTTGGCTTTTTTAAGGTTTTTAAGCAAAATAAAGAAAAGGCTATTTTAATACTGATAATACAGATGAAATACAATTATAAACTATTAATAAGCAGAAAATTACTATAATAAGCTAAAATTAAGCTATAGAACAGTAACTAGAAAACAATGCAAAAATTGGAAAATTGCTTACAACTGATAGGCTATGAAACAGTGGAACTAAATGATCAGTAACACACCTAGCTTGTCAACAACAAGCTAGAAACCCCATTAAGCTTTCCAGAATAGCTTTTTCCACCAGAACTGCTTATTTTGAGCTTCTTTGACTTTTTGTTGACTTTCTTGGATATCTTGGAATGAGACTGAACTGAACTAAAATAAGCTCACACTAAGCTATATTAAGCTTATATGAGCTTATAGAAACAGAAAAGAGGCTATTTTCAATAACACTTAACTTAATTCGAATTCTCAGTACAACATAGAAACTTAAAAACTTGGAATTAACATTAACTAATGGAAATTGTACAAAGATTAATGATAAACAGACTTAAATTAACTTGGAATGATAACTGAAAATTGAAATTGATAAAAACTTAAACAATAAAAATACAATACGATTAAAGAAATTAACTACTTGCCATTATAGGCTACATTGTGTTCTATTTATACTACACTGAGGTGGGATTAATCTCTTGTGCCTCTCTGAACCTTTCTTGACCCTTGGATAGCCTTGAAGTGATCTCAGCCCTTCAAACTAATTTTGGCGCCAAAATGGTTAGTGGGAAAAACCACTTGGTCTGGTAACGTGTGATAGGGAAGAAGCAATTAATGCTTCTTGGTTTGTTAGGAAGTGTATTGAGGAAGCTTGGAGGGGGGGTGGTATTGTCAGGGATAAGGAGGAGGGGGTGGTATGGTTTTGGCGGGCATGGTATTGAAGATGGTGGGTTTGACTGAGGTCAAACGGTTTTAGCTAAGGGAAAGGTCGGGTTATTTGTTTTTGGGATTGGGCTTTGGTTTAGTTATGGGCTGGGTTAGGATAGGTTGGATTGGGATTAGTTGTTGGGTTATTTTATTTTTAGGTTTAGTTGTTGGGTTATTTTATTTTTGGGTTTAGTGGGATTGGCTTGAATTAGATTTAGGATAGAAATGGATTTTAGTTTTAATCATAGGGACTAAAGTTGTAAAATCTAAAAATCCAAGGACCAAGGCTGCCAAAAGTAAAAATTATATCCAAGGACCATTTGTGTCATTTTGGTATTTTTGGGGGTTGACTTTGACTTTGTCTTTGACTTGTGTCTTCACTTGATCAAATGTACAATTGTAGCCGAGTCGATCCAAAAATATTCGTTTTCGTTCCGTTTTCAATCCTTCAGTACCTGAAACACATAAAACACAAACCAAGGATATCTGCAATATATATTGGGTGTTTTTGGTCATTTTTGTGTCTTTTATGGGTATAAAATGATGAGTATTTACACACTCATTATTATTCAGTAATCATAATTTGCATTGCAACAATTATGTGTTATCGAGCCATCTTAATTAGCTAATGACTTTTTGAATATGTAAGGTTACGACAATGTTTTAAATATCTTTCGTTGTTCTTCTTGCGGTTCCTACATTCGGTGTTCAAACTGACTTTATCTTCTTTTATTCGGGTATTTGGTTTGAGAACCATATTGAGATTGATATTTATTTTTTTCGGGATTTGGTTGCTCGAAGATAGGTTCGGGTTCTTCATATGCCTTATCGCTATCAGGTTGCTGACATTTTCACGAAGGGCCTTCCATCCGCCTTATTTGATGAGTTCCGTTCTAGTTTAAGTGACCGTTCTACTCTCACTCCAACTGCGGGGGCTGTTATTGAGTTATTATTATTGAATTAGTACTGTAGTAGGTCCGTTGTATTGTTAGTAGACCTAGCCCGTTTCATTGTTATGTGTCCACTTTCATTATTATTCAGTAATCATAATTTGCATTGCAACAATTATGTGTTATCGGGCCATCTTAATTAGCTAATGACTTTTTGAATATGTAAGGTTACTACAATGTTTTAATTATCTGTTATTGTTCTTCTTGCGGTTCCTACATTCGGTGTTCGAAGTGACTTTATCTTCTTTTATTCGGGTATTTGGTTTGAGAACTTAAGTTTGGCGAAAGCCTTCCCCGCCGTTAAGTTTGCAAGCTTACAAGCTTAAAAGATACAAGTATCAACCAACATAAAAAGGAAAAGTTTACTAGGACTTAATATGGCTCCGTGATCTCAAAGAAAATTTTGATTTTTTTTTTTTTTTAATATTTAAAAGTACTTTAAAGGCCATGTTCAAAAAAAAGTTCAATATAGTCCAAATTGATGTACCATTGTTTTTGCATGAGGTACCCATTACAGTAATTTGGTAATTAACTTGTTTTGATTACCTTCGGATATGGTGGGGTTTTCCCTTTAATGAGCCAAGACAGAGAGTGTCATTGGTGACGCTCATTGCAACTAACAAACAAGATTCCCTATTAACTTGTGATTTACTTCCTTAACAAAATCTTATTCATTATGAGGATTTTGCACATGATACCAACGTCAAGATAACATTTAACCTTTAACATCTAATCTTCATCTTACAATAATTTGAAAAGAAGGTGGAGCTTTTCAAAGGGGTTTACTTTGAATTGAAGCTTGAAAGTGTATATTTAATTAAGGGTTTTGACTACTAAATAGTTACGTATTTTTTTAAATGTATCGTTTTGATACATGTATTTTTTTTCGTTCCACTTTATGTAGTGTGTTTTCATCTTTTGTTCCATTTTGCACGGCTAAACTTGTTTTACCGAAACCATAATCACTACTGCCATGTGTGCACGCCACGTCGGATTTCCACTAACAAAAATAAATTAAATAATAAAGTAAATTACATGGATGGTCCCTGTGGTTTGTCAAACGTTGCAACTTTCGTCCCTAATACGTTTTCTTCCTTTTTATACGTTTTCGTCCGTTTTTATACGGTTTATATGTTTTCTTACGTTGTTATCCGTTTTTATATGTTTTTATCCGTTTTCGTTTGTTTTTATACATTTTCGTCCGTTTTTATACGTCTTTCTTACGTTTTCATACGTTTTTACCCGTTTTTATACGTTTTCTTACGTTTTTATCCGTTTTTATAGGTTTTCTTCCGTTTTTATACGTTTTCTTACATTTTTATAGGTTTTCATCCGTTTTTATACGTTTTCTTCTGTTTTTTTACGTCTTTCTTACGTTTTCATACGTTTTTTACCCCTTTTTATACGTTTTCTTTCGTTTTTATCTGTTTTTATCCGTTTTTATTGGCTTTCACCTGTTTTATATGTTTCGTCCATTTTAATACGTTTTTTTATGTTTTTATCCGTTTTTGTATGTTTCATCCGTTTGTATACGTTTTCATCCGTTTTAATACGTTTTCGTCCGTTTTTATAAATTTCCATTTGTTTAAAGTAAAAGAAAAAAGTGACAAGTATCTTTAGGGAGACACACACCAAAAAAGTTACTCAAATAGTTTAAAAGTTTTAAATAAAAAAGTTTAAATAATAAAATAGTTTAAAAGTAAAAAACAAAAGTTTAAAATAGCGCCTATATTAAAAGTTTATAAAATTAGTTTAAAGTAAAAAACGTTTATAGAAATTTTCATAAATTTTTTTAAAAAAAATGTAAAACAAAAGTTTACAAAAAATTTCCGGAATTTAAAAAGAAAACCAAAAAAAAAAAAAAAAAATAAAAAATTTATAAAAAATTTCGTAATTTTAATAAAAAAACCAAAAAAAAGTCTATAAAATCTTCGTAATTTAAAGTTTATAAAAAATTTCGTAATTTTAAAAAGTTTACTAATTTTTGTAATTTAAGAGTTTATAAAAATTCGTAATTTAAAAAAAAGTTTATAAAAATTCTCGTAATTTAAAAGTTTATAAAGTTTTCGTAATTTATAAAAAAGTGTATAAAATTTTTTGTAGTTTATAAAATTTTTCGTAATTTAAAAAATAGTGGAAAAATGGTTTATAAAATATTTTGTGAAAAAGGACTGTCAATGAAATATGAAACCACCAGGGACAGTAGATGCAATATGGGACAAACCCAAAGGATAATCCATGCAATTTACTCTAAAACTAAATATGCCACGTTGACTTTTTTCAGGTTTTATACAAGTTTACCCGGTTGCCTGTAAACATGCGTGTAAAATAGAACAAAAAATAAAAGTACACTACATAAAGTTGAACGAAAAAAAGTACATGTACCAAAATGATACATTAGGAAAAGTACGTTCCTATTTAGTAGCCAAAATCCAATAAGGGTTAAAAGGTTCATGTGGTTGTTTGCATATGAAATGAGTTTGGATTAAAGAAAGGTAGTGTCTTATCAAGACTCGTAAAATTACATTAGTACTACGTTACTTGGTTATAATTACCCTTCCGGGCAAAGAAAACTCTTAATTTAATAGATTGGTTCGACACCTTGTAATGCTTTATGGCATGTTGTATAATCCTTGTCTTTACTATGGCACCTTATTAGGTTCTTTGTGTCATTCAAAAAAAAGAAGCTTGTATTCTAAGCTGTCTCGGGCTTCTCTGGTTTGGTCGATGCGAGGTATGATCATCTCAGGATCATTTATTCTTGCACGTCCTGTCATTCTTTGAGTTCTCTATCATTTTAGTGAGTTTTTGCATAGTAACGTTTCCTGGTACACGGATCCATTCGTATAAACCTTTGTCTGAATACCCTACTGGCTTGGTGATAACGTTAGTTCACAAATAATTTAGAGAAATTCTGTTTCTTTCTTAATATATTATTCAAATTATCACATGTTCATGCATGATCCTATCCATTTGCTTCCTAAAGTACTAAACTGAAGCAACCCCACCCATCTCGCTATCTTTAGACATATCAAGTTATGTTTAAGTGCAATAGATAATAATTTTTTTCTTTGAAATAAGTTATATAAGGACAGAAAGAGGGACAAAGAAGTGGATTGAATGCATATGTGTACTAAGAATTATTCCCTCCGTCCCAATATATATCTCTGATGACTCGTAAATGAAACTGTACGTTGATGGAAGCATATAAATTAAGTCACTGAAAGTTATTATTGTTATTATTTTTTGAAAGACCAAATGATAATTTAGCGAATATTCATGTAACATGATCAACGTGGTGATATTGTCCGCTTTAACAGGAGGCGTTAGCTAATAGCATATCACTTTGTCCGTATCCGGGATTTACAAGCTTTTACAGTTCAGTTTCTTTCATTTTCTATGAGATTTTTGTTTTGTTTGTAAAATTCAACATTGTTAGTTTTAGTTTTAATGGACAAATAATAATGTGTATGACTAGAATCGAACTCGGGACCACGGGATTATATTTAATGGACAAATATTTTTGTTTTGTTTGTAAACCGTTATATATTTAATTATTTAAACACAAAATAACGACTAACGGACGTTAAGTAATTAACGGGATTTGACTAACGACCGTTAGGGGATAAAGGAAGGACTATAGATGGAATTAGTGGGACAAGAAGATTCCGGAATCCCTTTGGGATGAAGGATCCGATCGGCATTAGGTTTACTAAGCCCAATCCAATGCCAACTTGTGCTCTAAGTTTTCCAACTCTATAAATACAAAGGCTAGGTTATTCATTCAAGACTCTTGCACTTGCTATAACCCTAGATCTTTGTTTTCTTCTTCTTTCTTTGTCCATAACCGATCGACCAAACAACCCCTTGGGTTGATCGATCAAAGCTTTTTATAAAACAAAAGTGTTTGGTTTTAATTGTGTTTAAAGATCTAGCAATCGCATTGATTCGGTTATAGTACGTGTGTACAAGATCGTGGTATCAACTCACTATAGTTGATACATCTTGGATTGAGATACAAAACGGTAAGGGGTATCTTGCTAATCCACTTGATATTTAAAGAAGAAGATTAAAGTTTGATCCTTGTTCTTGCTAGGATCAAAGGTACGTTACTTTTATTATTCGGTTAATCTTTTATATGTTAAATATGATCTTACGCTTCCGCAAAGTGTTTGATTGTTATTAGAATAAATATATGATTGTCATGGTATTAAAATTCTAACAGTGGCATCACCAGCCGTTTTAACATGTAATTGAATTACCGAAACACATAAAAATCGAATCTTTGATTAGGATTACATGTTAGTCGATTTTTTTAGGGTTTAGAACATGAAAAAATCGAAACCATAATTCTTTTTTTTGGGGGGGGGGGGGGGGGGGGGGGCGATGCTCTCTTCATTAAAAATTAGTTTTGGAACCCTAAATTAGGAACATGTTTATGTGTGTAAAGGGTTACGTATCTTGTGACTTGTAATTAATCCATGATGAAACATGCGTATTTATCATGGATTAGGGTTTTTTGATTAATTGTTAAATTAATTGTTCACATGTAATAAGATAGATCTAAAATTGGGGAAGACCTCAATTAATTAAATTAATGATTCTATTTATGTGCTACTTGGTATATATTTGCTAAGACTTACGCAACCAAATTGTTTGGTGTATGTGGTCCATTGGTACCATTTGCTCAAAAACCAATGGGAGTCTTAGTTAAATATATGCATATTAAAATCATGGATATATTATTAATAGGATTTTATCAAAAGGTTTGCATGTGGTTACATGATTTAATTGTTAAGATTATGTGTTTTTATTTGGTTATTTATTTTTATTAATTACTTGTTTTTTTGTTTAAATTATATGACAAATTGTAAGCAAGAAAAGGGTAATTTTTTGAATAAAAAATAAATTGACCTAATAACTATGAAACCGTGATGTGATAAATTATATATTGCAAAGTCATATATATGTGCCGACAGTGGTTCGCTTCGCACGGTAATTTGTTCCCAGGCGAGACTAGCAATATTATAGTTTATAACAAATTTTTTAAGACTTATAATCATAAACTTTTAATTGAGTGATGAGTTTTGTACTAATAGTGTGAACGGCTCACCCATTTTAGACAAACTATAAGAAGGGTATAAGGAGGCTTGACATTAAACTGTCATCCGAAAAAGACGCGTTTTTAATTAGCCTTTGATCAGACGTTTGTCTCTCCACTCTTTTGTGCGTCTAATTGGAGCTACCAAGTAAGCTATTTTTTTTTGTACAAAATCATCTTAAGGGTGAATTGACCTTAATTCCACGCGCCACTTTTGTGGTAATTATCCGAATAACTTAGGTCTTTTGACTCATGCAGCAGTAGGATATAGTGGACGATAATTGTAGGTAATTCTTTGAATGGTGAACCCAATACCTCGGTTAAAACTTTGTTGATTTAAATCTTAGCCTAATTGGTAAAATAAAAACATTTTGAAAACTTATGATACGAAGATGTGTGCATGCTTCTTTGTACATATTTTGATTGACACATCAAAATAAGTACCCTAAAATTTAAGTCCATGCTATCTAATTATAAGAAACACTTGAAGTTATTATTTAGCGTAAGTGAGACCTTGCCTAGATTTTAATGACAAGGTAAATTTCCGTTAATGCGTGAGACCATATATGGAGAATTTGCAGTTTCTAAATTAGACGACTTAATTAAGTTGTTAGTGAGACCTAGAAACTTAAGGCATGAGATGGGATGAAACATGCTTACTTTGAAAATTGTATTTTGTACTTTCACTACTAGCAGATCAACTGATGTAGTGAAAATATAAAAATTTGGATCCTAGTTTTCAAGAAAATTCAATGGTTATATGAATATTTCCTTGGGTATTTTATTTTCTTGAAAAGATTGTATTATCGAAAATACTAAAATTGAATTTTGTAAATTCTTTTAATGTATTAATGCAACGTTAAACTGTAAACGTGGGACATTCTTTTAATGGTAAATTGATCTACACCTGTAGGGGTTTTTGGCTAGAGTCAACTTTACTAAAAGAATAAACCTAGTCTCCTTTCTTTGAGAGAAGAGTGAGACTTAATCATATTCTTTTTCATGAATGAGAAAGGAAAGATAGGAAAATTAGAATTGTCTAAATTCTAAGAAATAACTCATAGCAAACTTTAATAGTTAAGAAAATTGCACATTTTATGATTTATTAAATAAGAAGCTAGACTAATTACCGCTAAATTGGTAAAAGGCAAACTAGCATGATTTATCTAGTTGTTGTGCTTTGACCATTTAAAGATGCTACATACCATTGGGGGGATGGTAGACAGATTAAGGAAAAATTGCATGCCTAATTTTCAAGTTAATTGCATTGATGGATAGTCCATCATCTATATAGTAGAATACACTCTTTTTAGTACCTAAGTAATTGTTGCGAATGGTTCTTCTCAAAGGTGTAGGAAAGTTAATAGCACACTATTTACTTTGATTGGTTATGAAACACTTACAATGTTGTCAAATCCAGTGGGAGCATTGTGTTGTAATTACTGAATAGTGAATTATTGTAATGATCTGTAATTCAGTGGGAGCTACAAGCTTTGTCATCTTGGTAGTAACCCAAAAATTATCTCTAAAATGTCTTGAGATAATTACTTTCCAATTGTAGACACTTGTGGTTTTAAGGATAGTCATGTACGTTTCCTTACTAGACAAGGTAGTTCTATATCTACTAATTATGCTAATATCTATGACACAATCATATTGATCACATTAACAAACGAGTGACGTGTTGTTTATCTGATACATGATGTTGTTCCATGCACAAGTGGGAGAAATCTTATATTGTGTGCAAGGTACAACATATAGGAATATGATTTAAAGAACTGTCTTGACCGCAAGGTAAGAAACTAACGTTATAAATATGACTAATACACCTCTAAGTTTAGAAACACTTGTTGTTGAAATTTAGCTTCAGTGAGACCTTGACTAGATTACAACAACAAGGTGAAATTCCATGATTACGTGAGACCGTACATGGATAATTACTGTTTCTAAATTAGATGCCTATTAGAACAAGTGCCAATAAGGATAATGAGACTACTTCAAAATAAATATTTATGTATTATTGAAATGACATAAGTAAATGAAGTAATCTAATACTACTTCAACTTTGAATATTTATGTATTCTTGGAATGTCGTAAATATATGAAGTAATAAATTAACTTGAAATTACTATTGAAATCAAATTGTGGTGTTCATGATTACTTTATTTATACATGTTTATACTTTATTGTAAAGCTATAAATATAAAGTCTTTTAATTGTTACAAGACTTATTATAATATAAAGTAAAACGTTAACTTGTTATGTCTTCTTTATTAAGACATATACAAGAAGTCATTGAGTTGATCAATGATTTATAACGTATAGTGGGATTATAACAGTCAATGTCTTCTTGATTGAGACATGGACGATAAGTGACTTAGTTAAAAAGTACTTGTGTTATAAAGCATGCAATTGGCTTGGAAAATCTATTTCACCATTAAGTTGACTTAGTTGGTAAATAGGTAAGCCAAAAGGAGTATGAGTTCATCTTACATATTGTTTGATTGTCTCACAATATTAGTTCTAATGAAATACCTCAAGTTTGTGGTGTGTTCAGTTAGGAGAATCAAACTCGATTAGTATTGTTTGATTAAAGATAACTATAACTTCCTTTTTTTAAAAAGTTATCAAGGTTAGAAAATTGAGTATGGTTTGTATATACTCAATAAGACTCCAACCTAGAAGATTAATAAGACACCATTTATTATGAAATGTGATGAATCACATTAAGTCTTAAAATTGAAGTTCTGAATTTGTTAAACTACTTATGAGTATGTTATTAACAAACTTAATGTAAGGAACTGTCAATATGTATTTGTAATGTCCCAAAAGAGAACAATTTTGTGTTTGCTCTACTTGCTAAGTATTTATAGATAGTCTATAAATTAAAAAAGGCAAGTGAGAGTTTTATCTTGAAAAGATAAAGTTACAAGATATATAATATTCTAAAAATACACTAGTAAATGTCATGATGAGGATTAAACATGTTAATGTTAAATCTCAAGATGATGGAATTCTCATTCATAGATCCGCAAGGATATCTTAAATATTTGTATAATATGTTGAGGATTATGAGTTACAGGATTATGGTAAACCTGTTGGTCATTAAGATGAATTGCAAATATTGAATTTGGCAAGTTACTCATACTATGAATGTTTAGACGCAGTCCATAAAGATAATTAGTTTTGGAAACTTAATTAATCTTGAACTCTATAGTTAGACTATGAAATGAAGATGAATTTCTACAAAGGGAATGAAAATCCTAGAGGTTTAAATCTTTGTGTAGAAATCATATGGACAATTTTGTAAACATATTTAATGTGTGTATTATGACAAGATTATCAATTACATTTAAGCAATTAACTGTGATTGAATATTCTTTCTAGGATATTAAATAAAGATTATGATTGCCATTCTTAGTTTCATTAATATGAAATTGACAATGGAATATCAAAACCCTTTCTTGAGTAATTACTTATGCGAAGACGATAAGTAATTAAAAGGAGTATTTGAATTCAAATAATCTTTGGAAGTATACAAAGTGCAATGATTCATGAATGGATTAGTGCATGCATCTAGGAGATATACTTATGTTTAATTATTAAATCCAAGTTTTGATTTATAATTAAAATAAGATAATTTCCTTATATTCCTGAAAGCTAGTGGGAGTGTTATATTTATTTTCTTATTTCATATATGTTGTATAACATATAGGAAGTAACATTCTATATACGTTAAATAATAAGTCTTAGTTTGGAATGAAACTTCACTTGAAGATTTAGAAAATAAACATACAACCTTGGAATATATGTTTATTGTTATAAACATAAGCGGTAAAATAGTTGATTCTAATAGAACAGGATATACTATTAGAAAGTCTAAATAGAAACATATCTTTGAAGAAATATAACATGGATGAAATCTGAGTTTGATACAAGGATTTTTTCATGAACATCATGTTATTTGTTGTATCATGCTTGGATGAAAGATGATTTGACAACATTGATATCTAATTGAAAGTTATTAGATAACTAAGTGTAATGAATATGGTTGGATATAGAATTACATTCTCATCCTGGAATTGCTCCTAAATTCTAAGTATGAACCATATGGTAAATTGTTGCGTAATTGTTATAGCCGACAAATCTTAAAAGATTGGAAGGCATCAAACATTACACAATGGATATTAAAGTTTACGGAATTTTAAAGAGCATATTGTTGTTTGCATACAATGATGCTAATGAAATTGGGATGACACTCAATACTAGTCATGGTAGGATTTTATTCTTGTTAATGGCCATGTGTACTAGTTATGCTTAACTAAGAGCATAATTGCATTATACATTAAAGAGTTAGAATATTTTAAACTATAAAATGTTTGATAGTTTAATTGTCATAAATTCGTGGTTGAGGATGTCACGTATTTTATGAAATATTATGTGGCAATATCAAGATAGTTGAATGCACACATACAAGAACTTCACTAATTAAATTCTTGAAATAAGTATTCTCAAAATTCTAATAGATCAAAATTAGTTGATTTATGTCTTGTCAACAAGTATGATTGACATGACTTGAGGCATAATTCATTAACTAGAATTATCATGCATTGATCTATTTAGTATTTGGATAAGGGATGTTAAACAATTATTATTTACAATGAATTAAAGTACTTAATACGTTTGTTTTCATTAATAATAGATTGTATCCTATATTTGCATGTTTAAATCTGTGAATAACTTATGTTATTCTAAATTGTCCGTTTTCACTTAATGATATGGGAATATCATTAAATCAAGACAAATCTGAGTATTGGTAGAATATACTTGAAAGTATATTGTTGCGTTGACATGCCAATTTCACATGATATTCAATGAATTGAATATAGGACTCATCCCAACTTCATGAGTTTACTTTATGGATCTTGTCATCAAGTAAATCATGTATATATAGTCAGACTTGAGATACCAGATAACTGTCATGGATGTAGTGCATTTCTGTGAAGCAATTTACCGCTATACGTAACTGGTAGCTATAAGGATTGTTTTCAGGAATGTTGCAAAGGTCATGGGTTAGGCTCGTAGTCAAGAGAGAATTTGTTCCTTCAAATTTGTTTGAAGTTTAATACTGCTGGGCCCTTCGTAGGGTTGACAAGATGTTTGTGCGGCCGCACCCAAGATCTCCCCTGAATATGTTCAGAAGATTTGGTAATCTTGCTCAATCAGAAACAACGAGAAATAGAATGGTTAATAAAGAATGACTAAGATCCATATCTTTATTAACGTAGTATTAGAAACAAAAGGATAAGTATGATGATGAATCATCAAATAGTTTTTCTAGGAGACCACCACCCGAGTTGTACTAGGGGCATTGGCGTGTTGCTAGACGCTAACTGATGTCATTACTATTAATAGATGTCCAAGTGGGAGCTGTTAGTTTTAATGGAAAAATATTAATATGTATGACTAGAATCGAACTCGGGACCACGGGATTGCACACATTACGTATGAGGAATTAATGTATAATAATTAATATATATAAACCGTGTCACACCCCCAAATTTCGTGACTTGCAGCGGAATGAGTCATTCAGGGGCACGACTGGTCATAACACCAAAGTTGCAGTTATATTGAACGACCTAAAGTGTCGTTTAGAAAATACATCATTTGATTATTTAAAAACATTCAGAGTTTCAAAGCTAGGTCCCAAAAGGTGAAACAAGTTTTCATAAAACAAGTTCATACAATTCAAACGATGGATAAGAACATAAAATATAAAGTGAGACGCGTCGACTCCGCGACTCCATGATGTCCATATGCAAGCCAACATGCGATACCTTAATTACCTGAAAATACATTGCTAAAAATGGTCAACAAAAATGTTGGTGAGATCATAGGTTTATGTAAATGAAATGTTGTACGGATACCACAAGTATAAAGTGTATGACAAAACCATGCCACATAAAAATGATACATTAGCTCTAAGCTCATGACCCCGAAGCTAGACTGAATGAAATGCCCCAACCGAGTGTTTGCCAATCACTCAAATATGACAGAAATGAAATGCGTTCGTTTGACCAGTTGGTGCTACCAACCCGAACGGAGGAGTCACCCTCAATAGATCTATTCACTCACTCTCGCTTGCTAACAATTAACGGTTCAAGATAATAAAAGGGGACTTTAATCTGGGCAATGATGTAACTTAAGCAATGTAATGAGTTTGTATACTTTGGTCCGCATATGAAAATGGTGCAATGTATTCTCCCCCGAGAGTTTAGAAATCAATAAACAATTTAAAACGGGGTTATGAAAACTCACCTGATATGATATAGCAACAATGACAATGATGGATATGATGAAATAAAGCTCGGTCTCTAGCCGCGACCTATTATGAATGATGTGATTCAATGTAAGCAATGATACAATGCAACACATGCAAATACGTATGTTAACGATACCACTTGTTAGTTTTGAAAATAACGCTTATCGACGAAAAATACACTTTTGACGTCTCGTTAAGTTATAAACTACTTTTCGCGTAAACATGTTGAAACGGTACTCCACGATCCTTGTTTGGTGTTCTATCGGCAAAATGTAGCGTTTTCATCGCAATTTAATATTTTCCTTAACTTGTGAAAATATGTCCAAATTGGCTTCGTGAAACTAGTCGCGAAATATTGCACGTTATGTGTTAGTTGATCAAACTCGACGTTTTTGAAAACCTTGTAACAATGTATAAATGTCGTTTCATTTAACTTTTGATTGTACACGCCTCGATCAAATAGAAAATCGGCTAACAATGTTATGTTTCGCAAAAACACTAGTTTTTATACTTAAAACATTTTCTAATAGTGGGCTGTCAAAATGAATATGGTACGTCGGGCTTCAAACGTGAATAACTCGGCCGTTATAAGCTCGTTTTCTACGTTATTTACATCCACGACTTCGTATAAACATGAACTAACATAATCTCAGTGGGTCGGGTCGTCTAGATCACGTCTAACGCCTCGTTTTGTCCTTTGAATCTCGGCGATCAGCAACTAAATTTTCAGAAAATTAGTTTTCGTCGTCTAACTTTGAAAAATCATATCTCCTTCGTTATAAGTCGGTTTTTAGTGATTCTTGCGGCCACGGTTTCGTTTTTGAAAGAACTTTCTGAATATGAAGGCCAAAATATACCAAAAGTTACTGAGTTTTCCAGTTTACACGATTTTGGACAGTAGCTATTTTAGATTGTTAAAAAACTCATTTCCTTGGTTCTAAACTTGATCATACCACCTCAAATCAACTCCACAAGTTCGCAAATCCTACCATACACCTTCTTAGGGTGTCATGGGGTCCTAAACATCACCAACCTTGGTGGATTTCATGAGATCATTAGTGAAACATATAGATCTAGTGATTAAGATAGTTTATGTTCAAAAGTGGTATGTAAAACATAAATAACTTGCATGAATAACTAATATAACTTGAAAATACATAAACATATGAATCAAATGAAAGTATAAGATGATCAAAATGTGTTCTTGAAACTTACTTGATGATTTGATGAGTTTTGGTAAGCAATGAGTAAGAAACTTGAGATTTAATCACAAAATCATAACTAGGAAGGTAAATGGAGTGTGATTATGACTTGATCTTGGAAAATTTATGGATTATGGTTGGGTTCTTGGTCTTGGCCGAATGGGGAAGGAGAAATGGGAGGGTTTGGATCTTTTTTTAGCTAGTTGGTTTATGTGCTATGTGTTAGTGTTAGTGGAATTGGAATTAAATCACCAAAAATTCATTTAATGCATGTACTTAGCAATCAAGTGTTGGAAGAATTAGGGGTGATGAGGGGGGCGGCACATGTGGGTAATATGAAGAAGATTTGATGTTAATGTAAGGCATTGTCTCCCATTTATTTAAGAGTTAGCTAGTTTTGAGTATACATTGAGTGTTATCGGGTACCGAGTTAACTAGAAATAACTCGTGACGAGGTGAAATGAGATACGACGAAGTTGTAAAAATTATAAAATCATGTTCCTTACAAGAATCGGGTGTTAGAATGATTATCGGATTGAAATTTCGTAAACCGACGGAGTTATAAGCGTCAAACTAAAAGTATAGTGATTGGTTTAAAAACACCGGGTAAAGTAATAATATAATCTCTATATCATTAAAATTAGCTTGAAAATGTATTAGGATCATTGTCGGGAGTATTGGGTATATTGTTAGTTGGAATGACTGAGTGGTAACGTTAATTAAACAATTAAGCATACGTTAATAAAAGTCACACAAACCCATGCATGAACTGATATGGAAATGATGTTACTGATGATATGCAGACTACTCTAGTCTGTATGATGTGCCTTTTACTGATGATGCATGAATACGCAGCTAAACCTAACTGGTTACGCGCATTTGAATGCCCGTAAACCAAGTTTACGACATGATGAATGATGCCCATGAATAGTGATTTCCCTCCGGGAATGAATAGTGTCACGTGAATAGTAAAAATTTTGATGACTTCTCAAAGTCTCAAACTGACTTCAAAAACGATGAATAGTGATCGGTGAATAATGATTGATGAATAGTAACTCATGAATAGTAAATGGTCTGGGTTTGGAAAATGACATGAAATTACGAGTTGTGACAAACCGTTATATATTTAATTATTTAAACACAAAATAACGACTAACGGACGTTAAGTAATTAACGAAAATTGACTAACGACCGTTAGGGAATAAAGGAAGGACTATAGATGGAATTAGTGGGACAAGAAGATTCCAGAATCCCTTTGGAATGAAGGATCCGATCGGCATTAGGTTTACTAAGCCCAATCCAATGCCAACTTGTGCTCTAAGTTCCAACTCTATAAATACAAAGGCTAGGTTATTCATTCAAGACTCTTGCACTTGCTATAACCCTAGATCTTTGTTTTCTTCTTCTTTCTTTGTCCATAACCGATCGACCAAACAACCCCTTGGGTTGATCGATCAAAGCTTTTTATAAAACAAAAGTGTTTGGTTTTAATTGTGTTTAAAGATGTAGACGCATAGCCTGGACTGGGCCAGACAATGGGCCAGGCCCGGCGACAGCGGCCCACTCTACACCTAAAACCCTAATCCATGCCTATAAATACATGGCATGGGATCCTCTTCTACGACATCTTCAACAGGTTACCCTAAACCTAACACTCATACGCTATATCGCACCGATGACTAACTTGACCGTCGGAGGTGGATCCCGGGGCTACGGCCTCGGGTCCACTCCTAACGGGTTCTCTTTGTTGAACAGGTCTAATAGGGCTCGAGAAGACGACTAACGGCCCAAGGAGAGTCGTTGAATCAGTCCGCGCCAGATTATGTATCAACAAGTTGGCGCCATCCGTGGGACCCGACAAGTTTCGTGGTTCTCACATCGCCGGAAAGTAACCATGATGTTCAAAATCCGGTATCTTATTATTTACGATTCGTACATCATTAAATGGTACATGCGATCTTATTATTTTTATATTGATTCGTACATCGACATCATTATTTTAAATTGACATTAAACGTTGAGTCATACTTTGATTTAATTGGTCAAACATATTACATTATGTATCAATAAGATTAAGTATCTTATTATTTATATTGATTCACTGTAAATTGATTTGCTGTCACGTACACCTTATCGCAATATCTCTTAAGTATTGAGAATATCTTTTAAAGATATCCTAATATCTTTTAAATATCAAGAAGATTTTACATAAATCTTTTAAACTTGGTAAACACGATTTTACCTATAGCCACACGCTATGTCCGCACGATCGGACTTACTATATCTTTTAGCCGCGAACAGCGCAGTCACGATAAATCTACCCGCGTTAGGCCGTGCGTATAGAGATCTTCGCAGACTGGCGCCATGAGCGCACTGTCACGATACAGGCACCACGATGCTAGTCAATCGCTATGCGCGCACTGGACGAAAGCCGTGGTCAGCTGCGATCATCCACAAACGTTAGAGTCTATGCGGTCACGATAAATCCATCTGCGTCTGTGCGTGCAATTGAAACTATTAGTCGCGGTCACGGTACATCCATCCGCGCCATTGTTTTTATATATAATATAAAAAAGAAAACGATCATGAGCGTACTGCGTTCGTAGATTAGCTACGTGCCACTTTCTTTTATGTAGTTTGTAAAACCTCACGATAGGTGTAATTCGCACTACTACTCTTATGTGTTAATTTTACATGCTACGTGCTATATATATGCTACGCGCTAATTTTTTACTTCATTATCTTTTATATGTTGCGATGCGCAACATATACTTCTAATATTTGCATTGAGTTTTTTTTTCAGTATTTGAATAACTAAGTTTAATGCTCCTACACGAGTAGCACCATCAAACTTGGGGGGCTACCAGGATACGCACTGTGTGAGTACGCATCACGCAGGTATATTTGGAAGCAGATCGTACGTAAGAGGTATTGCAAGCCCGGTACAAAGACGGATTTAAATATTCGCACCCTATTGCCGCAGGGGAGACGTCCTCTGTCGTTTGTAAAGACGAATGTAAAGTTCGCACACAGCGCGCACAACGCACATCTTACATCTTTATCGCGCACGGCGCGCAACTTTGTCGCGGACAACGCGCAACTTTGTCGTGGACAACGCGCATCTTTGTCGCGGACAACGCGCACTTCTGCCACAGAAGTACATCTTCTGTCGCACCATGTTACATCGCTACTGGAACAAGGGTACGCCCTTACCCAGGATGCAGCATGTGGGATCCACCTTCACCACGGACACCTTCACCAATGTGAGACAATCTGTATCGCAACTCCAGTGCGCACTGTCGCATTTGGGCTGCGCAGTATGGTCCGACCCATGTGCCTACAAGGATGCGCACACATGGGCCGTGCCGTCATTGTTGATTAGCCTACGCGGCCATGAACAGAGCTTAAGTTTAGCATCCGCACTCAGGTCATGCGCATACTAAACTTGGGGGGCTTGTGGACGCATAGCTTGGACTGGGCCAGACAATGGGCCAGGCCCGGCGACAGCGGCCCACTCTACACCTAAAACCCTAATCCATGCCTATAAATACATGGCATGGGATCCTCTTCTACGACATCTTCAACAGGTTACCCTAAACCTAACACTCATCTACGCTATATCGCACCGATGACTAACTTGACCGTCGGAGGTGGATCCCGGGGCTACGGCCTCGGGTCCACTCCTAACGGGTTCTCTTTGTTGAACAGGTCTAACAGGGCTCGAGAAGACGACTAACGGCCCAAGGAGAGTCGTTGAATCAGTCCGCGCCAGATTATGTATCAACAAAAGATCTAGCAATCGCATTGATTCGGTTATAGTACGTGTGTACAAGATTGTGGTATCAACTCACTATAGTTGATACATCTGGGATTGAGATACAAAACGGTAAGAGGTATCTTGCTAATCCACTTGATATTTAAAGAAGAAGATTAAAGTTTGATCCTTGTTCTTGCTAGGATTAAAGGTACGTTACTTTTATTATTCGGTTAATCTTTTATATGTTAAATATGATCTTACGCTTCCGCAACGTGTTTGATTGTTATTAGAATAAATATATGATTGTCATGATATTAAAATTCTAACAAACATTTCATAATTGAGGCAGGCCGGAGGCATAATTATTTCCTGCTTTCCCCATTCCATAATCACGCTCTAAGGTTTTTGAAACAAATGTTGGGCAAGGGTTGACAAATGTGATGGACCCTGGGCTCACATAACACACAATCGACAAGCTTTTATATATAGTAGAGTGTTTGAAGACAGTACATGCCCATATCTATTAAGTTGTCAATCTTGTTCCCACATAATTGCATTCCCTTAATGTATTTGAACATTGGAAATATATAAAAGTGGCCATATCAAATTACTGATTGCTTCTTAATTTATACATAGACGTCGTTGTGTCAACTCAAAAGACATGGACAAGTACTTTGACACTAAGGAACATTGATTGACATTATTAGCACCCATGGTGCTCCTTAACACATGCAGTTTATGCTGGAGTAATTCAATGGCATAAAGCATAGGTGACTTTTGTATAGTAGAAGGTGAATCTTTGTTTTCATTGCAGTCATCATGAAAACAAAGTGATATTTGACTGAATGTATTAGTTTTATTTGATGAAATCTCCAACATCCATATGATCAGCAGTTTTACCTTCAGTTGTCAAGAAGCTAAAATTTAGTTTTACTGCTATAAGTGATCAAGTGAATGACTATTAAAATCATTTGGTGTTGCCTCTAAAATAAGCAACAGGACATTTCACCCAAACTAAAATAACGGAATTTGAAACAAAGCAGTGTAGGATAATACTGCAACCTAGTATGTATTATTTCCGTACGTAACTTGTGGCATCTCAACTTTGGTTATGTTCAGGCAAGCAATTACTTTTTTTCTTCTAGTTATTATTAGTCGATGCAAATTCGAGCAATTTCTTATAAGATGGTCATGTTTCCTTCAAAATAGAGTTTCGTGGATTAACATAAATCAATCTTCTTTAAGTTAGAAAAACCTAATAATTAATTAAGATGAGGCATTAAAAAAGTTGAAGTTGAAGATCTATGATTGAGAATTTTTTAAGGAAAGTTATACAAGTTTTAATTAATGTTAGGTAAAGATTCTAATGAGTTAAGCACGAACGAATATGGTTATAGAGAATGTTAAATAATATGAGGTCACTGGACTATTATATCTAGAGAAACGCATGGTTATACTAATGTTTGTACGAAATGAGAAGTTGGTTGCAAGTGTTTGTAAAATATGATTACAGCAAGGGATTTTTATTTTTGCTGAACGGCAAAATTTTTTTACACTCTATATCATCTATCTCACAATATATCTCACAAATGCTTCCAGCAAGACTTGAACCCACAACTCCTAAGTTAGTGGGCAACTCACATACCACTAGACCAAAGGCCTTGGGTCATCAAGGGAATGATTGTTATTAGGGAAAACTAATAATATAAATTGTAGTGAATGATTAATAGTGTCTATATAAATGCAGTAACAACGTTAATAAATTGAACACAACATCGTTAAGGCTGGGGATTATGATAACGTGATGAACATATGGAATATCGAAACCTGAAATGAATCCTGCTGGTTGAAGCAATACGATTGAACCACTTTAACATGTAGAAGCTGTCTAAGTAAAAGATATATCAAGATACGGAGCCTCTTCTTTTACGTTATCCAACTTACGTTATTTTCTATGTATAAAATGCAATACCTTCGCAAAGTAGTGTATCAACACAAATAAGTTCTGTTTTTTAGAAAATAACAAGTCTATTCAATATGCACACCACTAGAAAAACGAGAGGTTTATGTCTAGAAGATGAGGAGGTCTTGTGTGTCCATAGCTACTCGTTAAGAATGATTGATAGCAACTTATTAGAGGCAGTTTTATCATGAGTGTAGATTCAGCTTCTAAGAACCTGTAATGAATAGTGAACTGTTTATTTTCGTAGATGAGTGGCACGGATAGCTTGTGTTTGCCAAGGGTTACCTTGATTGTCACAGAAATTTTCATAACTGATGCTGGAAATTTTTGTAGAAGATCATACAAACTACCAAGTTCACAATCAATAAGTCTAGTCACATACGCTAGATAATACAGTATAAAACTCTACTTGATGGAAACCATCTCCAAGGTGTCATAGTGGTAAGGTGTTCCCGAAGTCTTAGAAGAGACCAAGGTTCAAATTAGTAAAAATGTTGGGATGACCGGATAAAATTTCGAAACGACCACCGGAATACCGGTTAGGCCACGTACATCAGATCAAAAAAAAAGACTCCACTTCCCAAACCTGGACGGATCGTTCTCTATGTACCCTTTAAAAATTAGTCGAGAGTGAGACAACCATTATAACAAATACATACAAGATTTCAAGAGTCACAATAAGCGTTTACCAATTGATTAAGTAGAGTTTCCTTGTTACAAACATGATTTCATGCTATTATTGAATTTGATTCTCAACCGGCGATTTCACTCGCTTATACATAAAATTTTCTGCCTTGGGCATTGGCGGATTGGTTTTAAATAGCTGATCTTTGACATCTCAAATAAATTTGCAATTTCTTTGGACTCTTCGTGTGTTCAACCTTGTGGCAGATTACGTAGCAAAAGTTGCTTGTGATTCACGTGTAAATTTTATTTGGGATGATAATTTTCTTGTTGAAATTACCTTCATATATAACGAAGATATCATGTAAGCTTGGGCTTTTTTCTAAGTATATCTTGATGTTAAAAAATTGGTTGACAAGAGTTTAATCGGACTTCAATGAGAAAAGTTAGGATTAATGCATTGTATTGTGTGATTAAAACTAAAATGCATCTATAAGTGTGTAATAACTTATAAATTTGTTAACATATTTTCTTGATGACATTATATATTACATTCTTGGATTAGTTTAAATGAAAATGCATGTATAAGTCATAAAACGAGTTTACCGTTGTTAATTAGATATTACTCTTTGATAATTTAAATGGAAATGCATCTATAAGTGTGTAAGAAGGTAATAAGTTTGCTAATACATTTACTTGTTTACTGAACAAATAATATATATTTGCTGTCCTAAACTACTAACTAGTTAGGTTCTATCAAATTCAGTTGAACACTAGCAAACAAGATTCTTGGAGTGAAATCATATCCTCACACCGTCCCAAATAATTAAATGTCCATTTCCAAATTGTACGCAGATTTGGAACATGTAATTTAATTATTACTATGTGCATCAATGAAATCTCATGTTTACTTTTCAAAACAATTTGATCGGCTAAAATCTAAAAAATGAACACGTATCTAGTGACAAACCAAAACAAAAAGATAAAACATATAATTTAGGAGAGAAGAAGTATTTGTTTGCAGTTAAAAAGTCACTAGCCCAAACCATGTTCATTGATATATTTTTTTTTTTTTTTTTTTTTAAACGGCACCACACTTGAAATCCGGCCTCCCGAGTTAAACCATCCAGACGGGCAGGCCCCCGGGACCCGAACCACTAGGAGAGACCCGGGAAGAGAAACCCGAACTCACGGCTTCGCACTAGGAGGAAAACCTGGATTTTTTTGTCTTTTGCGAGACTTGAACCCTGAGTAAAACCTCCCCCAAGCTCCAGAAGGAGCCCAGGTGACCAATTGAACTAACCCCGTTGGTTCCGTGTTCATTGTTATATAATGATTCTTGGACTGAAATGATCTCAATGGTTTTTGGTGGAGAATTGATGGTCCCTCAACTTCCCCGTGTTGTTGAAATAATCCCTTTAAGTTCTAAATCTTGTGTTAATTAGAAAAAGAGTTAAAGATGGGATCTTACGGTGTCAAGAGAAAAAAGAGAGTTAAAAGGCTGTGATTGCTCTCCCAATTCCCAAAGGAAAAGCCAAAACGCCATCGGGAACAGCTTTCTTGACAACATTCCAAAAGACAAATAGACTTTGAACGTATGCTTATTTTGTCAATACTTTGATTCCTCACTTGAAAAATATAATGAATCCTTTGTTTGCAGACATACATATTTTATGTTTTTATGCTATGCACCAACAACATTCCAAAATTGTGGGGTTCACCCATTGCCCCTATAAACGGTCTTGGCTTTTCTTTTATCATACCTCGCAAATTTATACGAACTCTCATCTATTCTCTCTCCCATTAGTTCTAGAAGAAATTTTATGCAAAGTTAATAGGCATCACATGATCAAGGGTCAATCATCCGTGCTTTCTTTGCATAAAGAAGACATGGATTACCAAAAGACACCACTTGTTTTCAATTCTTTGATTTTACAACATGAAGCCAACATACCCCAAGAGTTCATATGGCCCGATCATGAAAAACCCAACTTACAGAAAACCAAGGAGCTCGTTGTTCCTTTAGTGGACCTAGGAGGCTTCCTTTCTGGACGACCTAGTTCAGCCAAAGAAGCCTCCGTGGTCGTTGGAGACGCTTGCAAGAAACATGGTTTCTTTCTGGTGACCAACCATGGAGTAGATGCAAGCCTCATAGCGGATGCTCATAGGTACATGGACTTGTTCTTTGAGCTTCCACTTTTGGATAAACAACGAGCACAAAGAAAATTAGGCGAAAGTTGTGGATATGCTAGCAGCTTCACCGGACGGTTCTCCTCTAAACTACCCTGGAAAGAAACACTCTCTTTTCAATTCTCAGGTGAAAAAAGCCCAGCAAACGGGGTGAAGGATTACTTTGAGAACACACTTGGAAAAGAATTTACTCGACTGGGGTATGTGATTTTACTAAATTTATCTATTTGTAATACATCTTTTTGAACTTTATTTACACTAAATACCTTTTTTTTTCTTCTATTTTGTGATCATTATAGGAAAGTTTACCAAGAATATTGCAATGCCATGAGTAGACTATCACTTGGGATCATGGAGCTATTGGGGATGAGCCTTGGTGTACACCGAGCTCACTTCAAGGAATTTTTCGAGGAACATGATTCAATAATGAGGCTGAACTACTACCCACGGTGCCAAAAACCTGACCTGACCTTAGGAACGGGGCCACATTGTGATCCAACATCCTTAACAATTCTTCACCAAGACTCCGTTGGTGGTCTAGAAGTGTTCGTAGACAACGAGTGGCGATCCATTGCTCCAAATACAAACGCTTTTGTCGTTAACATTGGTGATACATTCATGGTAAGCTTTTGCCCTCAACGAGCTGAGATCAATATAGATCTCATATTTGTCATAGATCAAAATAATTAATCTTAGTCATACATTTTTCATCTAGATTAATAAAAAACCATTTTTCACCCTTTTTTTAAAAACAATATATCTTGCAAACGATAAATCTTCAAGCTACAAAAAATATACCATAGCGACGAGAATTAAATTATCTATATATATATATGCATTTCTCTACACTTTCGGCGAATTTTTTTATTCTTTTAAATTTTCACCCAGAAAAATTACATATGATTTGTAAAAATCACATGTGATTCGTAAAAATCAAATCACATGTGATTTTTACAAATCATATGTGATTTTTACAAATCACGTGCGATTTTTCTGGGCGAAAATTTTGAAAAAAAAAAAGTTCGTCGAAGGTATATAATAAGGCATATCTATAGAAAGATAATTTAACTCTCGTTGCGATGGTATGATTTTTTTCGCATAACGATTAACGGTTTGCGAGATATTTAATTTAAAAAAAAAAGGTGAAAGTTTATATTTTTGGTTTTGATAAAAAAAAATGAATTGTTAGAATTGGTTAATTGGATCTATAACAAATATGAGATCTATGGGGTATGTTATACATACCCTTCTTATGGGCTATTTGTACAAATCGCGAAGCACATGATACAACCATTCGGAGCTTGCAATCATTGAAAACCCCAATATAAGGGGTCCTTATAAAGTGCCCAAGATCTATATTGAACTTTTGACTTTGTCACTATAAAACTCCAAGACTAGGTTTTTTTTTTTTTTTGGATTGTATTTAAATTTGTTTGTCCTTTTCAGGCACTTTCAAATGGAAGATACAAAAGTTGCTTACATAGAGCTGTGGTTAACAACAGAATTCATAGGAAATCACTTGCATTCTTTTTATGTCCAAAAAAGGATAAGGTGGTGAGCCCACCAGATGAACTGGTGGACGAAAACAACCCGAGAATATATCCCGATTTTACGTGGTCTACCTTTCTGGAATTCACACAGAAGCATTACCGAGCCGATATGAATACCCTCCAAGCTTTCTCTAACTGGATTCAACAGAAAAACAGCTGAATTTCATTTCTTTTGTCCCTTTCACGCTCAAGAAACGAAAAAAATTCGATAACCTGAAGTTGAGTTTAAATCTTGCACTTTTGGTTAAAGCTTCCTACTCTAAACTGATCAGTGCATGGATTCTTAAATGAGGAAAGTAATGTTTAGTGCCATGGGCAAGATTTAGTTTTCATGGTAGTAGTTAAACTTGGAACCTATATTCGTAAGCCAATTTTGTAATTTTCTTATTGAGTAAATATTTAGAAAAATATTTTCACTTACCACAAGCCACTATCTAGTAGCATACCAACCATCTGGTAAAAGACAAAACATCTTGTTATTAACTGGAAGAAAACATCCCCACTCTCTGCTTTAATAACAAGACAAAACAAAACAAATTACTAGTACTAGAATGGGGATCCTATGCTTTACCTTAATAATTCATCTTGTTAAAATTGTTTTGTTTTTATGTTATGTACTTTTTATTCTTTTAAAAATTGAGCGATGTATTAATTCATAATTAAATTACTCAATTTTGCATATATTAACATTTCTCAAAAATTAAAAACTTGGAGATGAGTAGAGTAGTTTGACAATAGTACTTCGTTAAATTTAAATTAGTGGCCTTAAATTTAAATTAGTGGCTTTAAATTTGAAATATTTGCTTCATTCGCCATCAAATAAAAGTTGTCTTTAACTTTTAAATTCGATTATTTAAAAAAAATATAATTGAACGATTTTCTTTTGCTTCTCAAGTGTCACACGATTTCCTCTTTAAAAACTAGATCACATTATATAATGTACATTTTCTACTATATATAACACAATCATTTCCATCATCACCCATTTGTAAAAGAAGATTAAATAAAAAATTGTAGAAAAAAATGTATAAGGTTGATAATGTTGTGAAACAATCTCTTAACTAATATGAGACATTTTAATAATCGTTCTTTGAGTTGAATTATCGTATATCATAACATTTTTCAGTTAACATTTCATTATTTTACGTCGTATGCGTAAACGTTACACGAAACACTTAACCACACTATCGCAATTATAACTATTTGTCGCTATGCACGGGTACTCTGTTAGCCCGTATTATTATATTGTAGTATGTTTTGGCCGCAAGCCCGGTTCTAGAATCATCTTTGTATCACCATATATTGTATTGGTATTGTTCAATGAATGATAAGAAATCATTACCCTAATTGTCCACTTACATGGTATCAGAGAGTCCTCTCTCTATTTTGCTCTTCCGCAAATAAACACTAACCCTAAGACTAAAGACAGCCGCCACCGTTCCTTCTCTGACCGTCGGCTTTGGTCGGCGGTCCAGAGGGTCTTTCTCCCATCATCATCTTCGTTATACACTTTCTCCTATTTTATTTTCTTATTGATCTTGTTGAATAATACTCCGAAAGGTGTTTGATTCGTGCCATTCTCCTGTTTATACCCAGTGGTTGTTTTTGTTAGTGCAAATATTACAATATTTAAACTAAACGGTTTCTTCGGTTTTAATAATGACAAACATGTAACTTGTAATGCATAACGTAAAATGTGCAAGTTACTTGTAAACACAAATCATCAATGCATACTTACATCAACACTTCTCGACGTCTCAAGTATGCTTCAACAAAGTCGTAGATTTCTATCCCGACGTAAATCACTCAAGGTATGGACAAACAAATCTACTACTTGACAAATGATCAAAAGATTATAGTTTTCTATAAACTTCACATTTTTAATGCGACAAAATATTTCTTTCAAAAATATATTTTACAAATTATTTTTGAATTAAAAAGAAATGTTTTGTTTTGAAAAATAAGTTTAAAAAATCCCAACAGTCATTTTCCCCCCCAAACAGCTCCAAACATTCCCAAATAAACCTTCCCCACTAAAAACAAACGGAGGAGCGTCCACGGTACCACTAAAGTACCGACGGTACCACTAAATTTAGTGGTACCGTGTGACAATTAGTGGTACCGTGTCCCCATAACGGCTACTTTTTCTTTGCCTATAAATAGTGGACCATTTTACACTTCTAACTTGATTTTTTCAGTCAGTTTTCTCTGGTCTAATCCTTCATCACTTAGAACACTTTCTGTCACACCTCGCCAATGGCGGAAACGCGAGTGTAACATCATGGATAACAACACGACACTTGGCATCTAAATAGAGAAATACTACATGCAACTTAATAGAGCAAAGTACAAACACAAGTGTCGTAACGATACACCAAAATAAATAACCAAAACAATCTCCAATGTATCTTCATTAAAACGTAAAGTAAAAATGAAAGACAATCAAGTATCTCAACAAATCCAACTTAATCAAATTAAAACTTAAAGTTATTCATCCTCAAATGCAAACTAGTCTCTTCTAGTCACGCCCTTCTATCTTAGCCTTAGAATGCTCACCTGAAAATGATGCTTAAAAACGTCAACATAATGTTGGTGAGATTCATAGGTTTAAGACACACAATACACCTCGATTATCAGTTCACTGTGATTATAAAACATAGCAGGACAGCAAAAATATAGTTATTATACAACTAACATGCAATCACAGCTTACGGGACGGAACGTGCCCACCGATCCAAATACCACCACAATTGGGACGGAACGCGCCCACCGATCCAATATAATGGGTAAATTAATACCCTCCGGCCGGACCACACAGAATAATAATGAGTAGAGCCACTAGGACTTTCCCACTCAAATAATCACCACACAGAAACACCACAATAACATGCAGTATACATATAATAACCATTACAAGTCCATGCTTTTTATTAAACACATAATCACAGTAACTCAAAACATTTAAACAAGCATCATCTCCATCCCAAGTTTAAAACAAAGTAAAAATTGGGACTATGAAACTCACCTCAACCTTGCAGCTTCCAAATTATCCACACACAAATCTAACGAAACAAAACATTACCATATTACACGCGACCAAGCTAAAAGCTATAGTCCATGTAACACATATATGATGGATGTCTAAGGTTCATGTAACCCACTACGGATCACCTAGACTCCATGCTAATCCTCACCCAATACCTAACACTCACTAAATCCCTTAATTAAAACTTTCAGAAAACGCAGATTTTTAGGGTACTTTCACTCACATAAAATCACGACCAAAAATCATCCAAAACTCACACCAAAAATTCACCATGATCCTTCATAAGCATACAAGCTTCTCCCAGAAGGCCATGCACCAAAAACATACACAATTACCCAATGAAAAATCAAACATGACAACTATCCAGATTCGGATCTGAACGCACACCAAAAAGTTTTGACCTCTTAGACATACTCGCACAACTTATTATCATCTAATTTTAGCGTGGAAGTCAAACATAATATAGAAATCACTTCCCACAGAAGGGCTAACCCAAACTACATTTTTTAAACCACTTTTTATCTCATTAGTTCAAACCTAAATCTGTCCCGATTTAACTGTTTTGACACTTTAACTCATAAAATTCGTTTGACTGACTTCCCAACCTCGAAAACATTCATGGTTGGACTTTTTGGAAAGCTCTTTCTCTGAACTACAATTTAGACATAAAATTCGTGATCTAACTCATATTCATCTATTAAATATCATCGAATCTCTACAGCATTAATATTCTGTCAGAATCTTAACTCATTAATTATCAAGTTTTAAACCCTAATTACTTCACCAATCATCATAATATTACTATTTAATGATTCCCACATGTTTTATAATCATAATTTACATATCTAAATATAAACCCTAATCGATCATATTATTGCTACATGAATTATATAAATTAATTAAACATTAGTATTAAAATTTTACCTCAATTCTTGAATGATGAAAACCCTAAAAAAAATTCTTCTCCTCTTCTCCTTTAGGTTTGGCCGAAAATTTCAATAGGAGAGGAATGAGGGTTTTGGTTTTGTATTTATAGTGGTCTATAGAAAATTCTAGATAACTTTTCCACCAAGAATTGTAATTAGAATAAAATTTTGTTTCCTTTATTTTTTCCTCTATCCCTAATCGCCGCCCCCCTATATATATATATATATATATATATATATATATATATATATATATATATATATATATATATATATATATATATATATATTTATTTATTATATTTAATTATTACACTTAAAACCTTATACTTTGTACATTTTATAAAAACCCTATACCGAAATTAATACCTTACGCGATAAACTTCCGATTTTACGACAATTCAGAAAAATATCATTTTCAAAATAAAGTTTCCAAAAATTGATTTTCACACTTATATTTAATATAACCCATAAAAACAACCTCCACGTAACTTACTAACGCTCAAATATTTGAACGGAGACTTGTTACGCAAAATCACAAAACACCAAAATTACACAAGTCATTTCTACACCACCAAGGCGATCAAAATGAACTTCTCCCAAAATTCAATGCTACTCAAACATGACGAAAACCTCACATCAAGGGATTTAGTGCTAACACACGTACATATACCGCTCATACCACATATATACCATATATAACACATAATACACACCAAACAAAAATTAGATAGGTTGAGACTATTAGTCAAACTAACCTGCTAAAATCACGGTTGTTACATTATCCCCCACTTAGGGAAATCGCGTCCCGAGATTTATTAGCTTGTCTCATCAACCTCCTCAGCAAACAACTTCGGGTACTTGGTCCTCATCTGATCTTCACGTTCCCAAGTAAACTCAGGACCACGCTTTGAATTCCAACGTACCTTCACCAATGCTATCTTACCACGTTTCATACTCTTAACCTCACGATCCATAATTTCGACAGGTTCCTCAACAAAGTGAAGAGTCTTATCAATCTTAATCTCATCAAATGGCACATGCAAACTAGCATCCGCCAAACACTTCTTCAGATTAGATACGTGAAACGTATCATGCACACTACTTAATTCCTCAGGCAATCTCAACCGATATGCCACCGGCCCGATTCTTTCCGTAATTTCAAACGGTCCTACATACCTAGGCGCTAACTTTCCTTTCTTACTAAAACGCACAACACCTTTCCAAGGAGACACTTTCAACATTACAAGATCACCAACACTAAACTCCAAGGGCTTACGGCGATTATCCGCATAACTCTTTTGGCGATCTCTTGCTGCCTTAAGTCTTTCCTTAATCTGAAACACCTTATCCGTAGTCTCTTGCACTAATTCAGGACCAATCAGTTGGCTTGTTCCAACCTCTGCCCATAGAATAGGTGATCTACACTTCCTCCCATACAACATTTCAAATGGTGCACATCTAATACTGGAATGATAGCTGTTGTTATAGGAAAACTCAGCCAAAGGCAAATGAGTATCCCAGTTTCCTCCAAAATCAATAGCATACGCTCTAAGTAAATCCTCCAAAGTCTGAATAGTTCGCTCACTTTACCCATCAGTCTGCGGATGATAAGCAGTGCTCATATCCAATTGTGTATTCAACGCCTTTTGCAACGATTGCCAAAATCGCGAGGTAAACCTACTATCGCGATCAGAGATAATCGACACAGGCACACCATGTCTCGCCACAATCTCATTAATATAAATTCTCGCCAGCTTCTCCATCTTATAATCTTCAGGAATGGCCAGAAAATGTGCAGACTTCGTCAGCCTGTCCACTATGACCCATATCGTGTCATGTCCACTATTTGTTCGAGGCAACTTAGTAATAAAATCCATTGTTATTCTCTCCCATTTCCATTCCAGAATAGGCGGCTGTTGTAACAACCCTGAGGGTTTCTGATGCTCAGCCTTAACTTTCAGACAAGTCAAACATTGGCTAACATATTCAGCTATTTCCCTCTTCATTCCCGGCCACCAGTAAGCATCTCTAAGATCATAATACATCTTGTCCGACCCTGGATGAATCGAGTATCTCGTCTTATGAGCCTCATCCATGATCAACTTCCTTACACCTCCTACCGATGGAACCCATATTCTATCTAAGAAATACAGTCAACCATCCTCCTTTTTCTCAATTTGTTGATCCAAACCCCGCAACATCTCAGCAGTCGCATTCTCATCCTTAAGAGCTTCCTCTTGCGCTGCCAATATCTTACCCTTAATTCCCGACTGCAATGTCATACACATCGCTCGTACACGCTTAGGCTTAATCCTTTCCTTCCTACTTAAAGCATCAGCTACCACATTTGCCTTTCCAGGATGATAACGGATCTCGCAATCATAATCACTAAACAATTCAATCCACCTTCTTTGTCGCATGTTCAGCTCCTTCTGACTGAGGATGTGCTGAAGACTCTTATGATCTGTATAAACAACACTCTTTGTGCCATACAGATAATGTCTCCAATTCTTGAGAGCAAATACTACCGCACCAAGCTCTAAATCATGAGTGGTATAATTCTTCTCATGAATCTTGAGTTTTCGGGATGCATAAGCTATCACCTTACCCCTCTGCATTAGCACACACCCAAATCCTTGATTCGACGCATCACAATACACAACAAAATCATCTGGCCCATCAGGTAACGTCAGAATAGGTGCATTACACAAACTATCCTTTAGTGACTGAAAAGCCACCTCCTGCTCTTCTCCCCAAACATACTTCTTGTTCTTCTGAGTCAACAAAGTAAGGGGTTTAGCAATCTTCGAAAAATTCGCTATAAATCTTCGGTAATATCCTGCCAATCCTAAGAATGAACGTATTTCAGACGGCGTCGTAGGAGCCTTCCAGTTCTTGACCGCTTCTATCTTGCTAGGGTCTACATGTATTCCTTCACTATCCACCACATGTCCAAGAAAATGTACCTTCTCAAGCCAAAACTCACATTTTGAGAATTTGGCGTACAACTTCTCTTTCTCCAGCAATCCAAGTATCAACTTCAAATGTTCTCCATGCTCCTCCTTTGTCTTAGAGTAAATTAGAATGTCGTCTATGAACACAATCACGAATTTATCCAAGTAAGGCTTGCAAACGCGATTCATCAAGTCCATGAATACCGCAGGTGCATTTGTCAACCCAAATGGCATAACCGTGAACTCAAAGTGTCCATAACGAGTCCTAAAAGCAGTCTTCGAAATATCCTCCTCATGCACTCTCAACTGATGATATCCTGAACGTAGATCTATCTATGAGAAAAATCGAGAACCTTGTAGCTGATTAAAGAGATCATCGATTCGAGGAAGAGGATACTGATTCTTAACCATTAACTTGTTCAATTCCCGATAGTCAATACACATCCGGAACGAACCATCCTTCTTCTTAACAAATAACACAGGTGCTCCCCACGGAAAGTGACTAGGTCGGATAAACCCTTTATCCTGAAGTTCTTGCAACTGCGCTGCCAACTCCTGCATCTCAGAGGGTGCTAAACAATATGGAGATTTCGCCACAGGTGCCGCTCCAGGAATTAACTCAATATGGAATTCAACTTGACGGATTGGAGGCAATCCAGACAAGTCTTCAGGAAAAACGCCCGGAAACTTACATACCACAGGAATCTCTTCTAATTTACGTTCTTTGGCTTTTGCGTTCTTAATGGATTTCAGCTTGCTCCCTACGCATTCCCCTTGTATCCGAAGTATAACACCACTCTCTAAAGGAATACGAACTACCTTTTCGTGGCATATGACCTCGGCCCTATGCTTAGACAACCAGCTCATCCCTATCACCACATCGAAACTCCCATGCCCAAAAGGTATCAAATCAATAGTAAACGGGATACCCTCTAACACTATTGTACACCCATGAATAACCTTATCAACTTCTACTTCCCTACCGCTAGCTATTTCAATCACAATACTAGGCCTAAGCTCACTAGGTTCAACATTCAGCAACTTAGCAAATTCAGTGGACACAAAACAATAATCCGCACCCGTATCAAATAAAGTAGTAGCATAATGACCATTAAGAGAAAATGTACCAGTAACGACGTTCGGATCTTGTCGCGCCTCATTTGCAGTCATGGTGTACATCCTTCCTCTAGCTACATCCTTGTTGTGTCCTTGCCTTTGACCTCCTTCAATAGCCAACCTATTTCCTGCCTGCCCGGGTGCCCTATTCAGCTTGGGACACACATTTCAGAGATGCTCCATACTTCCACATTCATAACACGCCTTACGGCCATACCCTGCGCCAACCGAATTGATTGGAGTCGCTTGAGTAATCACCGCACGACACTCCTTAGCAAAATGTCCAGGTTTGTTACACCTGAAACACTTACGGCATCCAGCTTGCTCATGATGATAACCGTTACATTTCACACATTTGGGAGCAAGATTATTGTACCCCCTTCTGTCGGCATTTCCTGTCCCCACCGGTGTAACTGTCATTGTAGGACTCGCGGCCCCCACAGGATTCACCGCCACGAACCCTTTTCCATGCCTCACTCTCTTATTATCAGTCCCAGAACTACCCTGTTTACCCGCTTCCGTTTCCTCTTTCCTTTTCTCACTCGTCTTTGCAAGTACTCCACTCCTAACCTCTTCATCAGTTAGTGCCCCAGCCTTCTGAAAGGCACTCTGAAGTGTTGTGGGTTCCGTAGCCCTAACCATGCTTCGAATTTGCGGAACCAACCCACGAATGTATTTCTCAATGCGCTTCGATTCAGGAGTTACCAAGTGAGGAACCAACTTAGCTAACTCATGAAACTTATCAGTATACCCCGCATGGTTAGCTCCAACCATCGCATGATTCCAAAATTCCTCCTCCAACTTCTGCATCTCGTTACTTGGGCAAAACTCCTCCATCATCAGGGCCTTGAAATCCTCCCAAGTCATGCCCATTGCAGCAATCCTTCCCCTAGCTTGGATTTGCGTATTCCACCAAGTCAAGGCCTTATTGTTTAGTGAACTTGCTGCATACTTAACTTTCTGATTCTCAGCACAACCGCTAATATCCATCACAGATTCCATCTTTTCTAACCATCGAGTGAGTACCAACGCACCACCCTTACCATCGTACTCCTTGGGCTTACACGCCATAAATTCTTTGTAGGAGCATCCATTGTGGCCACCCCCACTACTTCCAGCACCATTAGATTGAGCACCATCATCCCTCTGTGCGTTCACATGGTTAACAATCTCTGGCAATAAGGCTTCCAGTTGTTGATTGATCATCTGCTGAAAGATGGGGTTACTCTCTCCAGCAGTGGCCTCCGGCCTTCGCCTCTTTGGCGTCCGCTTCTTTGGCGTCTGGTAAGATCCACTCATTGGTGACTTAAATAGGCGTCTTGGTATTTTTGGTGCCATTTCCTGGACACACAATTCATTAATACCGTTAGGCGCCATTCACGACATTCGCGAATATACATAGTCATAAGTATCCCCATCGAACGGGACAATTAACACAAATATCACAGTTAAATCAAATCCTACCACACGTAAGCATGTCATCATTGGTCAACGTAGCATTGGTCGTAAGTCCACATGTGTCGTGATACATGTATAATTATGTTGGCCACCCATAATTATAGATGTATCCTTTCACATGTGTACTCGCTTCCAATACCACACCTAACAATAATAACTCCTTACAATAACACATACACAAACTTAGAATAATCACATATCACACCCATAAAATATATTCCCAAAACCGCTCAAGCTTTATTATTAAATACTTGGGTAAAATCCCAAAATCCAACAGAATCCATATTCCAACACAATACCAAACATCTAACGTCACTAACAAACATCCCAAAACATAATACTAAATAAAACAAAATAACACACTGCTCGAGCTCCATCCTAGCGTTCGTCTATCTTGAAATAATTCAACTACTCGCCGTAGACTCCAGGTCCGAATCCACTTCGTCTTCCTCACTTAGCCATCCATTTCGGTTTCCCTCGGGCTGTGTCACTGGACGACTAGCAAAGCCACTCTCGGGATTCCTTCCTTCCTCCTCTATGAAATCCACAAACCCATACAATTCACAAGGCTCAGCCCGAAAAACTCCTCCATCTTCTATGAATTTGGGACATTTCCCAGGGTACCTAGTCGTGGAGCCGTCTTTATTGGTTACCTCCGTATCGTACACTTATACCTCTGATCCGTGCTGAATACACTTATAAATAAATGCAGACAGCGGATACGCATGAATAAATACAAATCACCCCTTTGTGAAAAAGGATACTTGCAAAAACTCACGTTCGTGTGTAGTGTGAAACCAGGTAAGTGATTACCCGGATCGTTTCTCAACGAGGTATGAATGGGCAAACTGTGGAAAGCTTTGGATTAGAGTGATAGATGATTTAGATATTTTGGATTTTGCTTTTTATATCTAATTAACAAATTAAAAACAAATATACACAAGAAAATTAAACGCGAATTTAAATAAACTGAAAACGCGTAACGGGAATTCTAAAATGGGACTAAAAAGTGAAATAATATAAAATTAAAACCTAAAAGTGTAAAATTACTTAAAACTTATTTTAAAACTAAAATTATATTTTTTAAACTTTTTATCTAATTATTATTAATTATTTATTATTTAATAATTATTAAAAACTAATTTAAATTATAATAAATACTAAATAAACAAAGAAAAATCTAAAACTTTTTCTATAAATATTATAAGATGAAAAGAAGCTAAGAAAATTATAAAAATGAAAAATTCTTAATTAAAATTTAAAAAGATAAATTCTGTTAAATAGAAGCTATCACTTATTTTCTATTTTGTTTTTCTTAAGGTCTAAAAATGTTATTATATTTTTCCTGGATTCTATTTAATAAAAGAAAATTATGAAAATTAAAATTATATTTTTCTGATTATTATTCTATTTATTATGATTTAATTACTATTAGAAACTAATTAAAAAGATTAAAAATATCAAATGACTTAGGAAAAATCTGAAAAATTCAGGATAAGTCTAAATTAATATTTAAAAGCTAGGAAAATTAAAATAAAAAGTCTAATAAGCCCTGATAAGCAGATGGGCAGATAAGCAGTTGGGCAAATAAGCTAAAAATAAGCTAATAAGCTCAAAACTTAACCAAAAGCTCAGAACAAGTGTAAACAACTTATATAAGCACAATACAACTGAAAAATACAAATAAGCACAAGAAATTAAGCTGATAAGAAGATTGGCAGAAGCAAATCTTAAACAGAAAACTCAGAAAAATGCCAATTTGCAGGGTAAATTAAGCAGTTCAAATAAGCAGATAAGTTGTATAATATGGGGGCAAAAGTGAGCTAGTACTATGAGCTATTCAGAAAACCAAAAAGCAAGGCCTGAGCTTATCTAAATAAGCCACAAATGAGGTGAGATCAGCAGCAAAAGCACTCAGTATACACTGAGTCTGCTGATGTGCAGAGTTGTGCAGAAGAGCACAAGCCAAAGGACCTAATCCAAATTTGTATCTACTCTAAATGGTTCACAAAGAACTCAGACAAGCAATGAAAAAGGGCCAAATAAGCTTGTGGCTATATATGGCTTATTTGAGCTTTTGAGCTTCTAAAAAATCCACAGATGGTTCAAAAGTACACAACCTATCAAATGAACTTATAATAACTTAAAAACAGCTTGTATTGACTCAAATAAGCTTGAACAAAGTTGGGCTTATGGTAAATCTACAGTAACAAGCTATGTTTGACCAGTTGACTGAGTTAAACCAAACACCCCTTTCAAGGTGTCTGTTTTGGAATTGAACTAGCACAGACAAATTAAGCTTATGATTTTGGATTTCAATGGATTAACTGACTTATTAAAGCACTAGTTAACAACTTTTAATTGATAAATAAGCAGATTAATAAGATATACTAATATTAGCTATTTTTGGCTTTTTGAGTGATTATGAGTAAAACAGAAATATGGCTATTTAAAACTGATAAGATGAATGAAATATAACTTGTAAACTACTAATAAGCTGAGAAATAATGAAATTAAGCTACAATTAAGCAGTTGCACAGTAATATGGAGAATAAAGCAAAAACTTGAAATTTTGCTTACAACTGAGGTGTGATTGTGAAACAAAGAACAAGGACCAGAACACCTAGCTTGTTAACACAAGCTAGAAACCCACAATAAGCCTTCCTGAATCAGCTTATACTCCCAATAAGAGCTTATTGGCTTCCAGGTTGACTTTTGTTGACTTTCTTCATAGTTTGAGATTTAAGCAGATTATTTCTAAGATAAGCTTACACAAAGCTATGAAAAGCTTTCATAAGCTTATAGTAATGGTTTCTGAACTTTATGTGATGATTAATAAGTACTTAGAACTAATTCGATTTAACAGATAAATTGAAACTGAGCATAACTTAATATTTAGAACAAGATTGCTTGAAATAAGATTACTCTGATTACATTAAACATAAATTACAACTGAGAATTGGAAATTACAAGCTATGGCTACTGAATATTGAAATACGGTTCTATTAATTAGCTACTTGCCATAAAAGGCTTACATTTGGTCCTATATATACTAAATTAAGGTGGGATGTATCTTCTCTTTATCTCTGAATCATTTCCAGCCCTTGGATGGTCTTCATTTGATCTGAGCCACTCAAACTGATTTTGGCGCCAAAAGTCCTAGTAGTGGATTCGAGCAGGTTTTTAGCAATTAAGGATTTTTGGGCGATTGTGGAGGTGGAAGGGAGTGGTTAGACAGCTGGGGTGATGAGGTGGGGGGGTTATGGGATAGAGCAGAGAAAACCATGGGCTTGGGTGGTATGGTTTTAGTTTTGGCGGTTTAGAGAAAGAAGAAGGAGAAGTTTGACCGAAGGTCAAACTTCGGGTTTTATTAATAAAAAGGATTGGGCTTGGTGTTGGGCTGGGGTATTCAAAAGGGTTGGGTTGGTTGGGCTTTTATTTGGTTTTATTTTGGGTTTGTAATATATAAGGGTCCGGTTTTGATTTATTAAACACAAGGACCATTCTTGTAATTTCTGAATTTTGAAGGGTTGAAATTGTAATTTTACCAAAGTTATCAAAAGGGTCTATATTGTAACATGTGAATAGTACAAGGGTTTTATTTGATAAATTACAATTTTTTAAAACCCGAGGACTAGATTTGCCAATTTTGAAATTTGAGGGGTAAAAGTTGCCATTTTTAGAAAACTTTCATCCAGGGAATAAAAGTGAATATGTTTGATATCCCAAGGACTAAAGTTGACTTTTCTTTCATTTTAAACCTTCAGGGACTAAATCTGCCAGTTTGTGAAACTTCAGGGACTGAAAGTGACAATTATGCAAACTTTGTTCGTTTTTCACTTGTTTTCAATCTTTTTGTTCCTGAGTCACATAAAAACACATTTTATGATATTTTCTGCATTTTGAAGCATATCTGCATGTTTTTAAATGTTTTTGCAGATAAAATGTAACAGAAATGATGAGTATTTAGACACTCATCAATCCCTCACACTAAACTATTGCTAGTCCCTAGCAATCTTTTATGAAGTTTTAATGGATTTTTCTCTTTACCAAAAGCCATTACTTCTGGAGTAGCCAATGTTTTAGTATGTGATACTTTGGTACAATGATAACCAAATGATTTTGAGCAAACCATCAGCTGTCAACGGTTTTGATTTGTCTTTACCAAAAGTCGTTTGCTTCTGGACTAGCCAACTCTTAGATAAATTACAACTATTATCTTTGGTGAGCTGATTACCAATCATGGTTTTTCACTGCCTTTACCACAAGCCATAACCTTGTGGGCTAGCCAACTCTTCACTTATAAGGATATGGTGAGTCGAATACCATACAATTTTCGGCAAATTGTAAGCCATAAACGGATTTGATATATCTTTACCAAGAGCCGTTTGCTCTCGGATTAGCCAATCCTTATGTGGGTTAGACATGGCGGACTGATAACCATTTATTGCGTTCTAAGTGAGAAATTTTTTTAAAATTTAGGCTAAAATGGGGGTACTAGATGGTACATTTGATCAAATTCGCTAGAATTCCCCCCCACACTTAGAACTGAATATTGCCCTCAATATTCAAAGTACCGGTTGTCAAACCAACACTTAGAACGTGAAAAGGAAATACTAATAGCCATTTATTTTATACATACACATGTTTTTTTTTTTTTTTTTTTTTTTTTTTTTTTTTTTTTGAAAATTTACATATATACAACATGTGGGGCATCTCCCCCACACTAGGCGGTAGAAAAGAGAAAGGAAACAAAGACACAGGTGAGAACCAATGTTTTGCTAATGTTTTTGTTCACCGACTCACTAGCTTGACTCGATCCCCGCATTCATTGGTTTATGGGGAAATTTTGAAGATCCGGGACAACCATGGGTGGTATGTCCTCTCCAAAGTAGTGTTTTAAACGATGACCATTCACTTTGAAATTAGGACCGTCAGCTTGAGATAACTCAACGGTACCATATGGATAAACTTTTGTAATAGTGAATGGACCAGACCAACGGGATTTGAGTTTGCCTGGGAAGATCTTTAATCTTGAATTGAAAAGAAGGACTCGATCACCAACGTTAAAAACGCGGTTCTTGATTTTAGAGTCATGAATCTTCTTTGTCTTTTCTTTATAGATCAAAGAGTTCTCATAGGCTTGATCACGCAGTTCATTTAATTCATTCATTTGAACTTTACGGTGATCACCCGCAGTTTGGAGGTCAAAGTTAGCATGTTTCAAGGCCCAGTAGGCTTTGTGCTCTAATTCGATCGGAAGATGACATGCCTTTCCGTACACAAGCTTGTAAGGTGTACACCCGATGGGTGTTTTGTAAGCTGTACGGAAGGCCCATAGTGCATCATCCAATTTATCCGACCAGGATGCACGATTTTCTCCTACAGTCCTTTCCAGAATTCTTTTAATACCCCGATTTGAAACTTCTACTTGCCCACTTGTTTGTGGGTGATACGCAGTAGAAAGACGGTGAGTTACACCATACTTTTGCATGACTTTATCAAATTTGTCATTGCAAAAATGCGTACCACGATCACTGATTATAGCACGTGGAGTTCCAAAACGGGCAAACAGAGCTTTCAGGAATTTTACAACCACTCGGGCATCATTATTGGGTAAAGCTTTTGCTTCAACCCATTTTGACAAATAGTCAACAGCCACGAGAATGTATTTATTTCCTCGAGATGATGGAAATGGCCCCATAAAGTCAATGCCCCAGACATCAAAGATTTCACAAACTTGAATAACATTTTGTGGCATTTCATTTCGTTGTGAAATATTTCCGTGACGCTGACAAGCTTCACAAGTTTTGATGAGATCTTGGGCATCCTTATAGATTGTGGGCCAATAAAACCCGGAATCAAACACCTTTTTGGCGGTGTAGTTTGGACTATGATGGCCCCCAGTGGGTCTAGCATGGCAAGCTTTGAGAATGTCAATAGCTTCCTGTCCGTAAACACACCGTCGGATGACTTGATCCGCACAGATTTTGAATAAGTAGGGGTCGTCCCAGAAGTAATGTTTAACATCCTTGAAGAATTTATTCTTCTGTTGGGTCGACATCCCTTTCACTATGAAGTTACCCGCATGGTAATTTGCAAAGTCTGCAAACCACGGGGTAGTAGAATCTCCAGGAAAAGCAACCGCATTGAGTGTCTCGAGAGGAAATGTTTCATTTATTTCCTTTTTTTCGAAAACATCTTGGTGTGGGTTCTCTAATCGGGATAGATGATCAGCAGCTAGGTTCTCAGCTCCTTTTTTATCACGTATGGTGATATCAAATTCTTGTAGGAGGAGAACCCAACGGAGCAATCTCGGCTTTGCATCTTGTTTTGCAAAGAGATATTTGAGAGCCGAGTGATCCGTGTACACTACACATTTCGTCAAGATCAAATATGGCTGAAACTTCTCAAAGGCATACACCACAGCCAACAATTCCTTTTCTGTAGTGGTGTAATGAGTTTGAGCTTCAGTCATGGTTTTACTTGCGTAGTGGATAGGCTGAAAATGTTTAGCTTTTCATTGCCCCAAGACTGCACCGATAGCAAAATCACTTGCATCGCACATGAGCTCAAAGGGAAAATCCCAGTCGGGGGCAACCAAAATGGGTGCTTCAGTAAGCTTTTTATTTAATATTTCAAAAGCTTTGATGCACTCGGGTGAGAAGATAAAAGGAGCATCCTTTTCAAGAAGATGAGTCATAGGCCGTGCGATTTTAGAAAAAATCTTGTATGAATCTACGATAGAAACCGGCATGACCCAGAAAACTCCTAATACCTTTGACGGTAGTGGGATGAGGTAATTTAGCAATGACACCAACTTTAGCTCTGTCAACCTCAATCCCATTCTTTGATATCTTATGGCCGAGGACAATGCCCTCTTTGACCATAAAATGACTTTTCTCCCAATTTAGACAAAGATTGGTGTCTTTACACCTTTTCAACATGTTTTCTAAATTGGAGAGACATGCTTGGAACGAATCCCCAATGACTGAGAAGTCATCCATAAAGACCTCCATTGTTTTCCCGATCATATCGGTAAATATGGCCATCATACACCTCTGGAACGTGCCTGGAGCATTACATAAGCCGAAAGGGATACGTTTATAAGCAAAGGTTCCATAAGGGCACGTGAAAGTAGTCTTTTCTTGATCTTGTGGATCAATGGGGATTTGAAAGTAACCTGAGAAACCGTCAAGGAAACAATAATACTCGTTTCCCGCTAATCTCTCAAGCATCTGATCCATGAAGGGTAGAGGAAAATGGTCTTTACGGGTGGCATCATTTAACTTACGATAGTCAATGCAAACATACCACCCCGTAACCAATCGACTTGGGATCAACTCATTCTTATCATTTGTGACAACAGTTATGCCACCCTTTTTTGGAACACAGTGAATGGGACTAACCCAAGGACTATCAGAGATGGGATAAATCAATCCGGCATCAAGAAGTTTGAGAACCTCTTGTTTGATAACATCGTGGATTTTGGGATTAACCCTTCGCTGGTGTTGGACTGCTGGTTTAAAGTCATCCTCCATTAAAATCTTGTGAGTACAAAATTCAGGGTCGATACCCTTTATGTCGGAGAGTTTCCAAGCAATGGCTTGCTTGTGTGACTTCAAGACCTTTATTAGAGCAGTCTTTTCCTCATCACTTAAATCTTTAGCAATAATGACGGGTAATTTATCATCACCCTCCAAAAATGCGTACTCAAGATGAGGTGGTAAGTCTTTGAGTTCGACCTCAGGAAATTCATCGTTTTTCTCAACTGATTTGATTTCCTCATTATGAAGTTCAACGGGAGGGAGTGGAGGAGAATTGTCCTGATTTAACAATTTCTCAAGAAGAAGAATATCTCCCTCCAGATCAATCTCAGCGTCATCAATTCCTTCCAGAAATGAATCACACTTGAGAAAAGCCTCGATCTCTTCCAAATTGAAATCACTTCCCTCAAACGGAGTGAGAGAAGGGGAAGAGTCGGATTTGATAGGCAGAGAAGATGTGGTGGGATCACCACTCACAGAATTATGAAAATAACCAAGACTTTCTTGAGAGTACTCCTTTGAAACAACATCAATGACATCGATTCGGTTAACCGATTTAGAGTCATAATTTGAGGAGTACCTCGAAGTTTGATCATTGTTAAAGGTAACAGCTTCATTATCCACACGCAAGGTGATCTCATGCTTAAATACATCAATAAGAGCATGGCCCGTTTTTAGGAATCCTCTTCCAAGAATGAGAGGAACCTTTTGATCCGCGTCAAATTCAACAACCACAAAGTCAGCTGGAAAATGGAACTTCCCTACTTTTATAAACACATCCTCGGCAATGCCGAGAGGAAGTGATATAGTTCGATCTGCAAGCTCAAGAGTCATGCAGGTAGGGGTAAGAGCCGGAAGAGAAAGTTTCTTCCATACTGAATGAGGCATCAGGTTGATGCTTGCACCTAGATCGACCAAGGCATAGCATTCAACCATTCCCGGAAATACACAAGGTATTAGAAACTTTCCAGGATCTCCAAGCTTCTCCGGAAGCTTTTTCAAGATAACCGCTGAGCAGTTCTCATTTAATGGAGTTTTAGCCATTTCAATCAGTTTTTCCTTGTTGCTTAACAAGTGTTTGATTGTTGATGCAAACTTGGGCATCAGAATGATAGCATCCGCAAAACTTATGTCAAAATGTAATTCTTTAAAGATTTGAAAGAATTTGTCCATTTGTTGACTAGCCTTCTCACGGAGCTTTTGCTCATTTAAGCGCGATGGGTAAGGAATATAAGGTTTGGATTTAGGGGCAATGACTTCAGGAGTCTCAACAGATTCAAAGACAACTCCTGGTTTGGATTTCTTTTTCGGGACAACCGGAGGATGGACTTGTGCTGTACTTTGTGGGTTTGGAATTTGCACTTTGTCCGTTGTATCCTCCGTTTCTTTTTCCATTTCAAACAACAGAGGAAGAATAGGACCAGAGGGTCCCTCATAAGCAGCACCACTCCGAGTGGTGATAGCTTTGACGAAAGTGGTATCTTCATCATCATCACTGTCATCAAGTACACTGACCGGAGCAGCATTGAGCATATCGGAATAAGCTCTAGCTGTCCTTTGCTCACTACGTTTGCTTGACAAACTTGTAACCGTAAATCGTGATAGAGTAGGATCTATTCTTGATGGCCGAGGAGCAATTGTGGGTGTAGAATTTTGGACAACCATAGGTTGGACGTATTTAGCACTTCCATTGTTAGTGGGAAGTACCGGGTCCTTTATCACCTTGAGTCCAACATGAGCTTTACCACTACGTGTAGTGACAGCTTTGAGTTCACCCCTTGGGTTGACAACAGTGTTACTTGGGAGACCTCCCGAGGTAGAAGGTAGATCATTTAAAGATTTTTTTATATCATTTATTTGGGTAACCAATAACTGGTTTGTCTTATATTGAGTTCTATTTGTCTCCTCTTGAGATTTTATGAATTGCCTAAGCAACTCATCTGAGGATGTCTGATTATGGTTTTGGACATTCCATGGCTTTTGGTTAAAGTTACCCTGATTCTGACCTCGGTTTTGATTGAAATTTTGGGGATTGTTGAAATTTTGTCCCTGATTTTGAACAAAGCGATTTTGATTATTCTGATTTGACACGGGTGGAAAACCAGGTGGTACCATAGCATTCGGTGCTCGGTACTGAGTCTCAGCATGCGGACGGTATTGATTTTGGTTTACTGCAGCTACGGGAGCTGGGTAAAGAGAAGCATCGGTTGCTTGACAATCATAATACGCATGTGGGCCACCACAAGTTTCACACACTTTGTTTATTACTTTGATTTGTTCCGGTTTATGAATTTCACTCTTCAATTCTTTCATTTCCTTTATCATACAACGCATTGCGTCCGTTAGAAAGGCTAACTCTGATGAGTTACCGGATGAAGAAGAAGTAGGAGTGACAGGAACATTCACTTTGTTTCGAGAAATAGGAACTTTTGATTTATTTTCACAAATTTCAACCACCTCTTTAGGTTTACGATTCAAGATATTGCCACCGGCGGCTGCGTTAAGTGCATCTTGATCATTTTGGTTCAACCCATTATAAAACGTATTTATCTGTTGTAACTCCGTGAAATCGTGATGTGGGCATTTTCTTAGGAGATCTTTAAATCTGTCCCATGCCTCTCCGAAATTTTCATCGAAACCTTGACGAAATCCAGCAATTTCATTTTTTAGATTAGTCGTCTTTGATGGAGGGAAGAAATAATTGACAAATTTCTTTACGAGATCTTCCCAGGTTTCAATGGATCGAGGGGGTTCTTTATCCAGCCAAATCCGGGCTGCCTCCTCAAGTGAGAATGGAAATAGCATCAATTTGATAACTGTTTGTGGCACATTCTTGTTATTGATTGTAGAGGTCAACTTATTGAACCAACGAATGTGTGCATATGGATCCTCTCGTTCAAACCCGTGGAATTGGTTTGTGGACACGAGCTAAATCAGATGTGTTTTCAGTTCAAAATGATCATAATCGATGGTTGGTAAAACGATGGCATCTCCGTAACCCTCGGTGGGTGCCTGGAGCATTTCAGCCATTGTGCGTTCGTCTGCCATATTATCAGTGAGAACAGTATGAATCTCGGGTTCGACTATTTGGGCAGCACGTCTACGATTACGTCTTCTCGGAATATCTACGAGTTCACGTAAAGGGCTTGATGACGTGGAAGAACGAGTGCGCATGCACTAAGTAAAATATTTTAATTAAATCAAGAACCAAGCAAAACACAAGTGAACTTAAACCAATAATCAACAAGCGTACGGTAGCTCTCTAAAAGATAAACGCACAGAGTGGCGGAGAAGCAAAGGTGGGCAATTAATGCTCCTTAAAAACCCGCTTCTTACAGTCCGAAAATTTAATGTCAAACTATCCTTAAACCTCAGTTATAGTTTGTTTATCAATCAAAGGTGAGCCGATATTCGCAAGTGATACAGAGGCAAGTTTTAAATCTGATGTTTGGGAACTTATTATGGTCGTACCCCCAGTTAGATAGTACTCTGTCTTGGTTCTCGATGGTAAATTTTATTGTTGTTTATTATTTAACAAAGAAAACGGAAAATGTTTTTGGGTTTTTATTTTTTATATGATAATATATATAGAAAAGAAAAGAAAAATATTTTTGTATTTTATATTGTTTATGGGAGATAGGAACTTCTGGAAGAAGGATCTCAGATCACTATTCGCTTAAACTCTACACAATAGTCGCAACACAACCTCCCCGGCAGCGGCGCCAAAATTTGATCCGTGCTGAATACACTTATAAATAAATGCAGACAGCGGATACGCGTGAATAAATACAAATCACCCCTTTGTGAAAAAGGATACTTGCAAAAACTCACGTTCGTGTGTAGTGTGAAACCAGGTAAGTGATTACCCGGATCGTTTCCCAACGAGGTATGAATGGGCAAACTGTGGAAAGCTTTGGATTAGAGTGATAGATGATTTAGATATTTTGGATTTTGCTTTTTATATCTAATTAACAAATTAAAAACAAATATACACAAAAAAATTAAACGCGAATTTAAATAAACTGAAAACGCGTAACGGGAATTCTAAAATGGGACTAAAAAGTGAAATAATATAAAATTAAAACCTAAAAGTGTAAAATTACTTAAAACTTATTTTAAAACTAAAATTATATTTTTTAAACTTTTTATCTAATTATTATTAATTATTTATTATTTAATAATTATTAAAAACTAATTTAAATTATAATAAATACTAAATAAACAAAGAAAAATCTAAAACTTTTTCAATAAATATTATAAGATGAAAAGAAGCTAAGAAAATTATAAAAATGAAAAATGCTTAATTAAAATTTAAAAAGATAAATTCTATTAAATAGAAGCTATCACTTATTTTCTATTTTGTTTTTATTAAGGTCTAAAAATGTTATTATATTTTTCCTGGATTCTATTTAATAAAAGAAAATTATGAAAATTAAAATTATATTTTTCTGATTATTATTCTATTTATTATGATTTAATTACTATTAGAAACTAATTAAAAAGATTAAAAATATCAAATGACTTAGGAAAAATCTGAAAAATTCAGGATAAGTCTAAATTAATATTTAAAAGCTAGGAAAATTAAAATCAAAAGTCTAATAATCCCTGATAAGCAGATGGGCAGATAAGCAGTTGGGCAAATAAGCTAAAAATAAGCTAATAAGCTCAAAACTTAACCAAAAGCTCAGAACAAGTGTAAACAACTTATATAAGCACAATACAACTGAAAAATACAAATAAGCACAAGAAATTAAGCTGATAAGAAGATTGGCAGATGCAAATCTTAAACAGAAAACTCAGAAAAATGCCAATTTGCAGGGTAAATTAAGCAGTTCAAATAAGCAGATAAGTTGTATAATATGGGGGCAAAAGTGAGCTAGTACTATGAGCTATTCAGAAAACCAAAAAGCAAGGCCTGAGCTTAAGCCACAAATGAGGTGAGATCAGCAGCAAAAGCACTCAGTATACACCGAGTCTGCTGATGTGCAGAGTTGTGCAGAAGAGCACAAGCCAAAGGACCTAATCCAACTTTTGTATCTACTCTAAATGGTTCACAAAGAACTCAGACAAGCAATGAAAAAGGGCCAAATAAGCTTGTGGCTATATATGGCTTATTTGAGCTTTTGAGCTTCTAAAAAATCCACAGATGGTTCAAAAGTACACAACCTATCAAATGAACTTATAATAACTTAAAAACAGCTTGTATTGACTCAAATAAGCTTGAACAAAGTTGGGCTTATGGTAAATCTACAGTAACAAGCTATGTTTGACCAGTTGACTGAGTTAAACCAAACACCCCTTTCAAGGTGTCTGTTTTGGAATTGAACTAGCACAGACAAATTAAGCTTATGATTTTGGATTTCTATGGATTAACTGACTTATTAAAGCACTAATTAACAACTTTTAACTTATAAATAAGCAGATTAATAAGATATACTAATATTAGCTATTTTTGGCTTTTTGAGTGATTATGAGTAAAACAGAAATATGGCTATTTAAAACTGATAAGATGAATGAAATATAACTTGTAAACTACTAATAAGCTGAGAAATAATGAAATTAAGCTACAATTAAGCAGTTGCACAGTAATATGGAGAATAAAGCAAAAACTTGAAATTTTGCTTACAACTGAGGTGTGATTGTGAAACAAAGAACAAGGACCAGAACACCTAGCTTGTTAACACAAGCTAGAAACCCACAATAAGCCTTCCTGAATCAGCTTATACTCCCAATAAGAGCTTATTGGCTTCCAGGTTGACTTTTGTTGACTTTCTTCATAGTTTGAGATTTAAGCAGATTATTTCTAAGATAAGCTTACACAAAGCTATGAAAAGCTTTCATAAGCTTATAGTAATGGTTTCTTAACTTTATGTGATGATTAATAAGTACTTAGAACTAATTCGATTTAACAGATAAATTGAAACTGAGCATAACTTAATATTTAGAACAAGATTGCTTGAAATAAGATTACTCTGATTACATTAAACATAAATTACAACTGAGAATTGGAAATTACAAGCTATGGCTACTGAATATTGAAATACGGTTCTATTAATTAGCTACTTGCCATAAAAGGCTTACATTTGGTCCTATATATACTAAATTAAGGTGGGATGTATCTTCTCTTTATCTCTGAATCATTTCCAGCCCTTGGATGGTCTTCATTTGATCTGAGCCACTCAAACTGATTTTGGCGCCAAAAGTCCTAGTAGTGGATTCGAGCAGGTTTTTAGCAATTAAGGATTTTTGGGCGATTGTGGAGGTGGAAGGGAGTGGTTAGACAGCTGGGGTGATGAGGTGGGGGGTTATGGGATAGAGCAGAGAAAACCATGGGCTTGGGTGGTATGGTTTTAGTTTTGGCGGTTTAGAGAAAGAAGAAGGAGAAGTTTGACCGAAGGTCAAACTTCGGGTTTTATTAATAAAAAGGATTGGGCTTGGTGTTGGGCTGGGGTATTATTTTGGGTTTGTAATATATAAGGGTCCGGTTTGGATTTATTAAACACAAGGACCATTCTTGTAATTTCTGAATTTTGAAGGATTGAAATTGTGATTTTACCAAAGTTATCAAAAGGATCTATATTGTAACATGTGAATAGTACAAGGGTTTTATTTGATAAATTACAATTTTTTAAAACCCGAGGACTAGATTTGCCAATTTTTAAACTTGAGGGGTAAAAGTTGCCATTTTTAGAAAACTTTCATCCAGGGACTAAAAGTGAATATGTTTGATATCCCAAGGACTAAAGTTGACTTTTCTTTCATTTTAAACCTTCAGGGACTAAATCTGCCAGTTTGTGAAACTTTAGGGACTGAAAGTGACAATTATGCAAACTTTATTCGTTTTTCACTTGTTTTCAATCTTTTTGTTCCTGAGTCACATAAAAACACATTTTATGATATTTTCTGCATTTTAAAGCATATCTGCATATTTTTAAATATTTTTGCAGATAAAATGTGACAGAAATGATGAGTATTTAGACACTCATCAAACTCCGTTCCACCCACGTTCACTAAGGTCAGCTTTTCCTCGATCAGACATGGCCACATGCTCGCAGGAATCAAAATCCTTTTGCTAACTCGCTTCAAGCTACCAATCCTTTTGCAACCAGTAGCGACAACAATTGCCCAATGAAGCTTGTTATGCGCGAGAGGTGCCATGCTAAAAAGTGACACATAAAATACTAAGTACGAGGGTCCAATAGACGTCCAAAACTCAACAAAACTACCCATAAACTCAAGAAGAATAAACACATAAAATACCGTACTCACACATAGGCCCTAAATGCAACTATATGAGGGACTCCTAGGTTATAGTCTAGGTTCAACCACCTACTTCTCTACAACCAAGGCTCTGATACCAATCTGTCACACCTCGCCAACGGCGGAAACGCGAGTGTAACATCATGGATAACATCATGACACTTGGTGTCTAAATAGAGAAATACTACATGCAACTTAATAGAGCAAAGTACAAACACAAAGTGTCGTAACGATACCCCAAAATAAATAACCAAAACAATCTCCAAGGTATCTTCATTAAAACGTAAAGTAAAAATGAAAGACAATTAAGTATCTCAACAAATCCAACTTAATCAAATTAAAACTTAAAGTTATTCATCCTCAAATGCAAACTAGTCTCTTCTAGTCACGTCCTTCTACCTTAGCCTTAGAATGCTCACCTGAAAATGATGCTTAAAAACGTCAACATAATGTTGGTGAGATTCATAGGTTTAAGACACACAATACACCTCGATTATCAGTTCACTATGATTATAAAGCATAGCAGGACAACAAAAAATATAGTTATTAACTTATTACACAACTAACATGCAATCACAACTTACGGGACGGAACGTGCCCACTGATCCAAGTATAAATTGGGACGGAATGTGCCCACCGATCCAAATACCACCACAATTGGGACGGAACGCGCCCACCGATCCAATATAATGGGTAAATTAATACCCTCCGGCCGGACCACACAGAATAATAATGAGTAGAGCCACTAGGACTTTCCCACTCAAATAATCACCACACAGAAACACCACAATAACATGCAGTATACATATAATAACCATTACAAGTCCATGCTTTTTATTAAACACATAATCACAGTAACTCAAAACATTTAAACAAGCATCATCTCCATCCCAAGTTTAAAACAAAGTACAAATTGGGACTATGAAACTCACCTCAACCTTCCAGCTTCCAAATTATCCACACATAAATCTAACCAAACAAAACATTACCACATTACACGCGACCAAGCTAAAAGCTATAGTCCCTGTAACACATATATGATGGATTTCTAAGGTTCATGCAACCCACTACGGATCACCAAGACTCCATACTAATCCTCACCCAATACCTAACACTTACTAAATCTCTTAATTAAAACTTTCAGAAAACACAGATTTTTAGGGTACATTCACTCACATAAAATCAAGACCAAAATTCATCCACAACTCACACCAAAAATTCACCATGATACCTCATAAGCATACAAGCTTCTCCCAGAATACCATGCACCAAAAACATACACAAGTACCCAATGAAAAATCAAACATGACAACTATCCAGATTCGGATCTGAACGCATACCAAAAAGTTTTGACCTTTTAGACATACTCGCACAACTTATTATCGTCTAATTTTCGCGTGGAAGTCAAAAATAATATATAAATCACTTCCCAAATAAGGGCTAACCCAAACTACACTTTTTAAACCACTTTTTATCTCATTAGTTGTAACCTAAATCTGTCCCGGTTTAACTGTTTTGACACCTTAACTAATAAAATTCTTTTGACTGACTTCCCGACCTCGAAAACACTCGTGGTCGGACTTTTTGGAAAGCTCTTTCTCTGAACTACGATTTAGATATAAAATTCGTGATCTAACTCATCTTAATCTATTAAGTATCATCGAATCTCTACAGCCTTAATATTCTGTCAGAATCTTAACTCATTAATTATCAAGTTTTAAACCCTAATTACTTCACCAATCATCATAATATTACTATTTAATGATTCTCACATGTTTTATAATCATAATTTACATATCTAAATATAAACCCTAATCCATCATATTATTGCTACATGAATTATATAAATTAATTAAACATTAGTATTAAAATTTTACCTCAATTCTTGAATGATGAAAACCCTAAAAAAAATTCTTCTCCTTTTCTCCTTTAGGTTTGGCTGAAAATTTCAATATGAGAGGAATGAGGGTTTTGGTTTTGTATTTATAGTGGTCTATAGAAAATTCTAGATAACTTTTCCACAAAGAATTGTAATTAGAATAAAATTTTGTTTCCTTTTTTTTTCCTCTATCCCTAATCGCCGCCCCCCCTATATTAATATATATATAGTTTTTTTACTATATTTAATTATTACACTTAAAACCTTATACTCTTTACATTTTATAAAAACCCTATACCGAAATTAACACCTTACGCGATAAACTTCCGATTTTACGACAATTCAGAAAAATATCATTTTCAAAATAAAGTTTCCAAAAATAGATTTTCACACTTATATTTAATATAACCCATAAAAACAACCTCCACGTAACTTACTAACGCTCAAATATTTGAACGGAGACTTGTTACGCAAAATCACAAAACACCAAAATTACACAAGTCATTTCTACACCACCAAGGCGATCAAAATGAACTTCTCCCGAAATTCAACGCTACTCAAACATGACAAAAACCTCACACCAAGGGATTTAGTGCTAACACACGTACATATACCGCTCATACCACATATATACCATATATAACACATAATACACACCAAACAAAAATTAGATAGGTTGAGACTATTAGTCAAACTAATCTGCTAAAATCATGGTTGTTACACTTTCTTTGATCATTTAGAGAGTCTTAATTTGTTTAAGAGTGATCCTTTCATCCTGCCAAGAGATCATCTTCATTCCTTTTCTAGTGCAAGAGAAGAATACAAGGTATCCAAGAAGATACAAATTGTTGTAGTTGTAGGTAGAGCACTTGTAACATTTATTACACACTTGATTGTATCATAGTATACATCAACTCTATCTTTCTTTTGAGAGTTTGTGAGGGAAGATCATTGTGATCTTATAGAGATATTGAATATCTCTTGTAGCTTGTGAGCTAGTGTGTTGATCAAGTTGATCAAAGGTAGATAGGGTAGATTGAGTCAAGTGAGGGTTGATCATTGTGATCTTGTCGAGATCTTGGAGATCTCTTGAAGCTTGTGGGCTTGTGTGATTGATCAAGAAGATCAAGGGTAGATTGGGTAGATCGAGTCAAGTGGGAGTAGATCATTGTGATCTTGCCGAGATCTTGGAGATCTCTTGAAGCCATTGGGCTTGTGTGATTGATCAAGTGGATCAAGGGTAGATCTTGGTAGATTGGTGCTAGCTAAGATTAGCACTCGATATCTAGCTTAGTGTCGAAAATAGGATAAGCGACGTGTACGGTTTTCTCCGCCTGAAGGGAGCTTGTTGATTAGTGAAGTAACTCTCGAATTGGGTACTCGGGGAGTGGAGTAGGGCGAAGAGGAGCTTCGTGACCGAACCACTATAAATCATCGTGTCCGGTTTGCGCCTTCTTACTTATCTCTTTACTTTTATTTTATTCTTTATCGCTTTATATTTATATTTGCATTGCACTTATGCTTGTTTGCTTTGTTGCTTATATAATGTTGACTATGTTTGTGTCATGATGTGTTTATGTTTGTGTGGTAGTTTACTTTATACCATCTCTAGATGTTATATGACCATAGTTGACACTTTTCATATTACGTCATACTTGATCGGGTGTTTGATACAAATATTTTTTAAGTTTTTAATGGAAACGTATTCACTCCCCCCCCCCCTCTACGGTTTCCACAGTTTTTTAGTTGGTCGATCGTTGGTTAAAAGATAACCAGTTGCCACGTTTGTTATCTTACGTTGATCGTTGACTTTGTGTTGATAGTCAGTCAATGTGTGTTTTTAGTAATAGTCGATTGTTGGTTTGGTAAAGATAACCAGTCGACTCGTTACCGTGTGGATCAACTTTGTTTTTGGTGTGTTGTTGTTCCTTCATTGGTACTGTGAGTTCTTTTTTTGTTTAATCAATCATTGGATTTAACTTGCTTCATTGTTTGGCGAGTTTTCCGGTTGCTGTGCTCCATACTATTACCTAAACCCTAGCCCTGCAAAGCACTACTATTCACGCTAATATTACTAACCCTACTATTCAATTATGACAGGTAATAGTTCTTTGTGGTCGACTAGTAATACTTGTACTACATTCTCCTCGACCACTCCTCTAATGACTCATGAGCAAATGCCGAATTTAATTCTTTGTTGGGAAGATACTATGGACGTAAGAAAAGTTATGGTGGAATTAGTTCTTGGAGGCTTCATTAATATATTTAGTGCTTGGGGTTTGTGAAAGGTCCATATATGTCATCAGAATATTGGTATGGAATTAGTTAAATTTTCTTTAAAAAAAAAATAAAAAAAATGGACCGGGTATTGTGGTAATGAGGTGGATCTTTATGTTTTTCTAGGAAAAAACACGCCCCGTTTTTTGGAAGGTTCTTTAGGGGTTGAAGTTTTATAACCAACTTTCGTTTTCTCATATTTCTGTTATGTTGGTGATTTGTGCTAAGGTCACAAATCCACACATTATTATTGTGTTGTTCGTGCTTTAGGTCACGAGCCTGTTATTTGTCTTCTTCGGTTGTGCTGCTGATGTTTGAAGAGTTTCGCTCAGGGTTTATATATATATATATATATATATATATATATATATATATATATATATATATATATATATATATATATATATATATATATATATATATATATATAATATATATATATTTTTAATGTTTAGTTTTTCTTTTCTTTTCTTTTCTAGTTTACTACTCTAGTCCGAGCTTTCGCGATTTCTCCGCTCGGACTGCAGGGGAGTGTTAGCTCGTATTATTATGTTGTAGTATGTTTTGGGCTCAAGCCCGGTTCTAGAATCATATTTGTATCACCATATGTTGTACCGGTATTGTTCAATGAATGATAAGAAATCATTACCTTAATTATTCACTTACATACTCGCCTATTTACATATAAAAAGAAAACACATTTGCTTACAACTTAAAATTAAAAAAAAAGAAAAAAAGAAAGAGTAATGTTGTAAGACTAAAATATCTTTACTTATAAAAAATAATGCAATCTATTAAATATGTAAATATTCAATTATAATTTTAACTATTACCTTCATTCACTCTACTTACTCTACAACCACATATACATAAAAATAATTGCACATACAAATTAATAATACTATACATCGTCACAACTATGCGTGAGTAATTGTTTATATTTTTGTGAAGTTCCACACTCTAAACACTTAAGGGTCTGAGATCTCAATCTTACGATTAACAAAAAATAAAAATGAATAAACATTAGGCTAAAAACAGTAATGAGGGTTAATCCCTCTCATTTTCTTTGACACGTCAGCTTTTTCTCTCCGACGACCTACAGGCGATACTTTCTTGCGAGAATCATCTTATCTGTGAAAACTGACAGAACCACCAAAAAAATACATGCACGCCTTTTAAAATAAAATAAAAATACATGCAAATCATCAATAATCGTAAGTATCCACCTAAGTTCTTCAATATCATCGTGAACTCATCATCTTTTTTCACAAAAACCTTACACACGGCCATAATATTGTCATTGCACGCCTTATAAGAACATACATGCACACCTTCAAAGAAAACTTTTGTATTTCCAATTTCTTATGAAATTCTTTAGAACAACCATGTTTTTTTTTAAACATATATGTTGTATCTAGAACATATGTGCAAAAATACAATTATTGAAGGCGTGCGTGTATGTTTTTGGTGGTTCTGTCAGTTCTCGCAGATAAGATGGTTCTCGCAAGAAAGTCTCACTATATATATATATATATATATATATATATATATATATATATATATATATATATATATATATATTGGTTCTTGGAAAAAATACACTTTGGTGAAAAAGTAGAAAAATAGTGCAAATTACCCCTCCCTTCCCACCTCCTTTTTTTCATCAACTACAAGGGTCTTATTGTAACATTTTACATTTTACAAGGTTTAATTCGTTCTTTTTTAATTATTAGTTTACTGAATCGTATATAAGTCGAATTATAACTTCATTATTTGCAACAACTTTCCTCAAATTCTCTGATCTCTCCCTATATAATCCAAATATCAATTCGATTATTTTGCACGCATTAACGCAGATTTTTCTCTCCATTCTATCGTTCCTCATCTGATGTCTCAGCTCAATCCTGAATGTAAGTGTTTTTAACTGTTTTTAGTATAATTTTTTAATTTTTGTTAGTTAAAATTGAAATCGAAGCTTATTGTTTGATATTTAGCGGTTATATGAATCGTTTGTTGATTTTTTTTTTTTTTTTTTTTTTTATTGGTAAATTTTCATTGTATGCTCAATTGTGTATCGATTATATGATTTTTTTGTTGTAATGTTATGTTTATAGTATGTTACTTGATTTTTAGATTTAATTTTTTAAGTTAGTTTGTATTTTTTTTTGTTATTTTTGTAGATTTAAAATATATATATATATATATACTGATGCATTAATTTTATAGATTTTTTTTGTTTAGCTTTGATGATGATGTTTACATTATGCATATTTTTATTTTATTTTTATTATAGTTTTTACATTATGCATGTTTTTATTTTTTTATGTTATCTGATTTTTTGTGATAATTTTAATTCATTATATTATCTATGCTGATGCGCTATTTTGTTCGATTAAATGTTACATGTTTTTTTTGTTATGATTATGTTTAATGTTTTTCTGTTATTTATTAAAAAAAAAATGTACGCTGATGCACTAATTTTATATCTGATGCATACTATTATATCTGATGCTATGATATTTTACATTTACTATTATATTTGAAACTATGATATTTATAACAAAAAATGTATACTGATGCTGATACATTTTACATTTATAACAAAAATGTATACTGATGCTATGATGTTGATAAACAAAAATGTATACTGATGCTGATACATTTTACATTTGCTATTATATCTGATGCTATCATTTTGTTATATATGTTGATGCACTGATTTGAATGATAATTGTATTTATGTATATTTTTTATATTTTATAGTTTTGATGTCAACTTTTAGTGTTACTTCTTGTTCTAGTTGTAGTTCGTCTTCCAGTGGTGTTGTTTGTGATCCTGTTGGTAGTATAGATGTTTCTAGTATTAGCGATGTGGTTTGTCGTTCTGATGATAGCGTAGAAACTTCTAGGAAATGGATTCCTGAATTAGGTGATGATCAGAAGCCTAGCAGAGGAACTGTGTTTGCTTCGTTGACTCAGGCTTATAACTTTTATATGCATTATGCGAAATTAGCTGGGTTTGATATTAAGCTTGGGACGGAGTGTAGGGACGATTCTAGTGATATAAGTATCAAATACTTCAGTTGTAGGAAAAGTGGTAAGAAGAGATACTCAAAATATGATAAGCATAAGTCGGATTATGTGGTTGACTATCGTAGGAAGGGGAAAAGTAAGTGTGTTGACAAAGGGAAAGGTAAGTGCGTTGACAAAGGGAAAGGTATTGATACGTGTCAAGTTAGCGATGCTGTTGTTAAGAAGGCTTTTAGAAAGAATACTTCATGTAAGACTGATTGTTTGGCTTCTATGAGGGTTAGAAAGATTGAGGGAGATAGGTATGAGGTTTATTGGTTTGTTGAGGAGCATAATCACCCTCTTGTTTCGCAAAAGGACATGCAGTTTCTGATTAACTCACGGGATTTAGGTTATTCCAAACAGAATTTCCTTATGCAAGTATCAAATTCTAACGTTGGACCAGTTAGGGCTTTTAAGCTAATGAAAGAAATTTATGGAGGGTTTGAGAATATTGGAGCGACTGTTGCTGATTGCAAAAACTTTAGACGTGATATGAATCTGTTTATCGGGGACCGTGACGCACAGATGGCGGTTGAGAAGTTGCAGAACATGGAAACGCACTGTGAAGGTTTTTCTGTGGATTACTACATGGGGGAAGGTGATGCATTGTGTGGTTTATTCTGGGCTGACAATGCTGCGAAGTTGAACTATAAGCGTTTTGGAGATATTATTTCTTTTGATGCCCCGTTTAGATCGAACAAGTAATGTTTTTTTGTCCTGAACTTTTTTATTTTCACACTGATGCACCTTTTTGTTTAATACTGATGCACTTTTTTAATACTGTTGCACTTTTTTGCAGGTATAAGATGGTATTTGTACCATTCACTGATATAGATAACCACAACCATTCCGTGACATTTGGAGCTGGCCTTCTTTCTGATGAGACTATCTCTTCCTACAAGTGGTTGTTTTGTGCGTTCCAGAAGGCGTTTATTACTCATCCACAGGTTGTTGTTACAGACTAGGACCCGTCGATGAAGCAAGCGATTGCTGATGTTTTCCCAAATGCTCGTCACCATTTGTGTATGTGGCACATTATGCAGAAGCTCACGACTAACGTATGTTTAGATTAGTTATGTATATATTTCAATTTTTATAATAATGATACACTAATATGTAACACTGATGCACTAATATGTAACACTGATGCACTAATATGTGACACTGATGCACTAGTATGTAACACTGATGCACTAATATGTAACACTGATGCACTTTTTTTGTTTGCAGGTTGGTTCATCTATTTGTAAAGACACGGATTTCAAGCGAATACTCTGTGAGATAGTTTGGAATGATCAGATCTCACCTAGTATATTTGAAGAGGAGTGGGCCAGAATTATTGCTGATTTTGACCTAAGTGAGAATAAGTGGTTGTCTGATATATATGAAATGAGGGTTAGATGGATTCCAGCTTTTCTCCGAGATGAAGACATGTTTGGACTAATGCGTACGACTTCATGTTCTGAATCTGAGAACCACTTTTTTGGAAGATTTACCACTCCACACCTTACGTTAGTTGAGTTTCTTAGCCACTTTGATAGTGCTATGGATTCCCAGCGGTATTTACAGCGGAAGAATGACCATGAGACTCGTTATAAGACTCCTGAATTCCGTACTGAATTGAAATTGGAGAGGGATGCTGCTGAGCTGTACACTTTGAGTGTGTTTTTTGATGTTCAAGATGAGCTTTTCTCTTCTATTACACATTGCTTATCCGTCAACATTGAGAATATTGGGTTGTTTGAAAAATACTTTATTCATGATACTGAGGTTAAAAAGTGGAAGGACAGGAATTCGTTTGAAGTTTATGAGGTATGTTTGATTATAAATTGATGCACCTTTTATTCTATATTCGGATGCATTAATTTATTAGGTGTTATTTACTTATTTCTGTTTTTACTTAAAAACCTAAAAAAGATCTGAGTTTCATAGTCCTTAATTTGTTCATTTCTAGTATAAAAATTAAAAACAGTCAAGTAAATGAGTGTTTGGAATAGGCTTTAAAATGGGTAAAAAAGAAATGTACTGTTCATGTGCTCATTAAGTGCCTTTAATATAGCTTGAATCACTTTGTATAAGTTGTTTTGAGGTTAGTTTAAGCTGTTTTGAAGAGTTTTCTAGAATTAAGTAATTTTGTGCTTGACTAGAAATTGCAGACAGTCCATTTAGCTTATTACTCATATAAGTTGTTTTTAGATCTAGTTTTACAAATTTAATGTTCATTATAGTGAGTTAAGTTGCTTTGCTAGAGTTGATCAAGTTTCATCAGGATTTAAGGAGTTTTGGCAAGTTTGCAACATAAATCTGATCACAGAACACAACAATAGCAGCCTGCATAAGTGTATTGCGCCTCATATCAATTTAAGCCCTCTTGATCTGAAATTTGGTAACTATAATCTTTGGTTGCTAGCACACTTATTCCACATATTTTATATATTTTTTATTAGCTTATAAGTAGCTTTTCATAGTCTGCAAAGTAGGTCAGTAGCCCATTCTTAGGCCCGCAACACAGTAGCCTTTAGCTTATTCTTTCAGTGCTTATCTGCTTTTCATGTTAGCTTATCCTGATATTATTTGTTCATTTACATTAGACTTTACTTGATTTAGCTTCTTCTAGTTTATATTTAGCTTAAGATAGCTTATCTGCCCATTTTGCTCAAAACTTAATTGCTTTTGCTAATACATTTCTATATTCAGATGCATTTATTGATTATAAATTGATGCACCTTTTATTCTATGATCAGATGCATTAATTTTTTCTATAATGTTTATACATTTCTATATTCAGATGCATTGATTGATTATAAATTGATGCACCTTTTATTCTATATTCAGGTGTTATATTCTTCGTTTGATATGAGTATCACTTGTTCGTGCAAGCGTTTTGAGCTTTTTGGACTTCTATGTCGTCATATTTTTTACGTTTGAGGATGAACAATGTGCAAGATTTTCCAAAGGAGTATGTTCTTGATAGGTGGTCGAAGACTCCCGATAGTATTTGTTTTGATGCTACTGTAAATTCTTCTGAGACAAGTTCATGTTCTGATGTTCGTGCAATTCGTAAGATTGTTGAAGATACTGTTGATAGGTTGATGCCATTCAAATACAAACTTGATCTGTACCATTTACGTTTTATGGATTTACTGTCTTCAGCTCAATATGAGGTTCCTGTTGCTATTAACAAGAATAAGGCGGACGTTTTTTGTTCTATGCTTGGTGTCACTGAACCATCTAGTGTTGAGATTCAAGTTCCTAGGCAATCGAAGAACAAAGGTACTGGTTCCCACTCAAGATGGAAGAACATGGATGAAATATTACACAAAGAGGCTGAAGCATCAAAGAAGCGAAGAACTTGCTTTACATGTGGAAAAGTTGAGGGTCACAACTCTAGAACCTGCCCGTACAAGGCTAGCATCAGTGGTGGCCGCAAAAGATCATCCCGTTCTACTCATTCCGTTGATGTTGATTACCAGGAGTGATGCTTTATTATGTTTCTGATTTATATACTTGTTCAAACATACATTCTATTCCTTTTTTTTTTTCTTTAGGATCTGTGTTTGAATAATGAACTTCAGCAAAAACGAACAACAAAGAGTAAAACTTGTTTTGTCTGATGGATTTTATTGAATTGTATTTTGGAGTTGATTTGGATTTATGGAAATTTCATTTTTTAGTTTTATATATGATTGTATTTTTTTGATGCACCATTTTTTTTATTATGTTACCATATATATGTTTTCATGATTTCATTTTGTTTATGGGTAATTAAATGTTGTTAAACTGGATGTGTTGGTAAAAAAAAAACACACACACAGATGCATCAATTATTATAAATTTGATGCATCTTTTTTTTTTATCCTATTATTAGCATTATTACAATATTCAGTTGGTTTAAATTGCTTATTTTTTGCATTTTGAGCTTATTGATTATTTATGATAGATTAGTTTGACTTATACTTCTTATTAGTTTGTGTTACAACTTACATTCAAAACATATGCACTAATTAATCAAAACAGATGCACCAATTTATGAAATCAGTTACAACTTACATACATACTGATCAAAAATCAATTACAACTTAATGATGTACAAGGTCATAGTGATTCTTACACTCTCTCTATCACATAAGTATATACTCAAAACACAAATTTATGCATAAATCAAAGCTTGTTCAATGTTGACCTTTTGTGGTCAAACTAAATCTATCCAGTACTAAAAAATAATCTACAGCTTATTTTCTAAGCATATAGTATATCGAGTTTCCAAGCAGATAAGATTTGAAAACATTGATCGATTATGCATGATTAACAATAAAATAACTAATCATCATGATACTAACACTTCAGGTTTGCGAGACAAACAGGTTGTGCAATACACGTCATAATGTTTGGAAATTAAGTAAATCTAGTTCTAATGTAAGCTTATTACATCATATTGTTTGCTCGGATGCCAATTTTGCAGAAAATATATCGTGATGCCATCTTATTCTTCAATTTCTCATCATTGTTCTGGATTATGCTCCACACATCGATTGCGGCGCTTGCGACTTGTAGGTTTGGATACATGCTTTCAAATACGACCCTTAGAATCGACATGTCGGATGTTTTGAATACAATATCCCTGTATTAATTCAAAATAAAGATGCATTAACAACATTGTTACGATGCATAAAAAAAATAAAAAATAAAAAATATATACATATATATAGATATATAATTTTAAATTTAGTGGTTCTAGCTTTACTTACATAGGAGGAAACATCCCGCTGAATATGCTATCAATGATAAATTTCTCAGAAGCTTGCAAGTGGCTGTTGATGTTAACTTTTCTTTTGACATATGGAGAAAGAAACACTTTAGTAGGTACAGTTGATCTTTTCCCTCTGAGTTTTGTTTCTTTCTGCATCCTACTTGCGTCTTCTAGTGTAATCATCCTTAATGGGACTGGACTAAATATGGCTTCTTCTTCGGATGTTTTCGTTTGTTTCCCTTTTGCTTTATCAGTTTTAACAACTAAAGCTAGTTGTTTCCCTTTAGCTGCATCATATACATCCTCATCTGGTGCATCATTATTTATTGCACCACTTGTTTCCACTACATCATCCACCATCTTATCCACCATCTCATTTTTCTTTGCATCAGCCTTTGTTTCATCATTTTTCTTCTCTGCATCAACTTTTGTTACATCATCCACCATCTTATCCACCGTCTCAGTTTTCTCTGCATCATCTTTTGTTGCTTCATTTTTCTCTTTTGGCTGAGTTATTGGCATATTCATAACCTTTTCTAGACTTTCTTCACTTTCCTTTTCGTCGGTCGACTCGTCACTTTGCGATAAAAGGTTGAAACTTGGTGGCGTGAAATCCATCCTGTGTCGTGAATATTCCACTGATCCACCTTCTTTACCTTCTGAGCTTCTTTCTTTTAAAACTGGAAATTGAATAGGTGGAAACCTTGTCAACTGTCCTTTATTCTGGAGGTTTCTAAGTATTTGGCTTAAGGTCCTCTTTTCACCTGTTTCTGATCTTTTGTTACTATTCTTCATCGATGATCCTTCATCCCTTGATGCATCCTTCTCTTTGACAACCCCTGCGTTTGCACCCATCTTAGTCTTTATACCTTCAACATGTGATTCAGATGCACTTTTCACCTCTACTGGTTTTCCAGTTGTTAATTCTGATGCACTTTTTTCTTTCACCTCTACTCATTTTTCAGTTGTTGCTTCTGATTCACCTTTCTCTTTAACATCCCCTTCATCTCTACCTTCTTTATCTTCATCAACAGCCATTTGATTGCTGTTTAAACCTTCAATGATTTCCTCTTTTTCTTTTTCTTCTGCATTTCCTTCCAACACATCTTCTGGTGTTTCATTCACTAAATCCATCTCTAAAAATTCGTCCGTGCTATTTTCATCTTGAGATATATGTGCGCCGCTTATATGTTCATCATCTTCTGTTAATGTTTTTTTGTTTTCGAGTGCAGCATCGGCTTTCCCTGGTTTAAAAGCTTTCATCCATTTTTCATTTCTTGCTTCGATTAGTGCTTTGAAGTCATCGTCTTTCGGGTAGGAAATCGATGCCATTTCAAGCATGTCGTCTACCAGCCCTTGTATACCAATGGTTAGAGATAAAGCTTTGTGTATCTCTATCTTCATCTCCTGTAAACACACATATGCTATTAATCAAATCAGAAGCACCAATTAAACAATACAGATGCACCGATTAAAACAAAAAAGATGCACCAATGAAACAAAACAGATGCACCAATGAAACATCACAGATGCACCAATTAACACAAAACAGATTACAAACTTTTAATGCACATCATATTACAAATATTCGTCAGAAACAAATATTCATCTACAAAACCGCGTCTTACCTTAAACAAACATATGCTGTTATACCCAGGATTCGCTACAACTTTCAAATATTACATCAATTAAACATCACAGATGCACCAATTAAACATCATAGATGCACCAATTAAACATAACATATGCACTTATATTCTACAATAAAATGCTCCAACCAATGTACCTATTCTACTGATTCAGTTTCGCATTAATTATACATATCATATAGTGTAAATTTTATTTAAATATAAATGAAATTACCTCAGCTGTTTTCTTTTTAAAGCTTTCTATCTCATCATTTCTCGATGAAGGTTCCCCAATTTTAGAAATGAGATCTTGCAAATCAACTCTTGGAGTGTAAACCTGTTGCATTATTTCTTCATGTCCTTCCTCGAGTTGCTTTGCTGTAAAATTATTGATGAATTTTATTAAAAAATCAGTAAAATATTTAGAATATATGATAACTTGGATACGTTAATACTTTTTTATTCATTTTTTTGTATATATTACGTGGTGAATTCTCCTTGTTTTTTATTGCCTTCTTTGTAATCTTTCTTTTCTTCTTTGGCTCGACAAATTCCAAACCTTCTTTTATTGGCATCTTTCCAAAACCACCCATTTTAATCTCTTTTTTTTCCCTCTTCTTCAATGTTTGTGTTTCCCATGCTTTAACAGCTGGGATTTCTTCATCTACTTTAACTTCCTCCGAAACTGTTGAATTTAGATACAAAAGCTGCAAAAAAATAGAAAATAAAAAATAAATGAATAAAGAAACATATTTCAAACAATCTGAATACTAACATTTTTTTGTACTTACCACCATCAACATAAGTGGCCCGCCAAATCCGGTTGTGCTCTTGTATTCTCTCCTGGTTTTCTTCATCACTTCTAACAGGTACGTGCACCAATCCATATTTCTTATGTCATCCTCCTTCTCAATGCATTGCAAGAATCTTTGGTTAACCAACCCATTTTTTGTGCATTCCCCTACAATTGAGATAAATGCTACCAGGAAGTTCAACTTGAACTCCTTTCCAACATGGTGTGAATACAACAATTTCTCTACTACCGCTTTCAAATAAAATATTTCGTCCGGTTCTTCATACGTGTACCTCCAATCAACTATCAACGGGTACTCAGTTGTTGCAAATCGTACGTCTGTCACCTTCATCTCTCCCATTGGAATGCCTAGCATCTCATGTATCATCTTTGCTGTAATCTGAATTGCTCGTCCGCCTTCCATTTTGATTGTGCAAGTGTCCGGGTCAAAATTATTTACCACCCAATAGCCCAATTTTGTCGGCGTCGAATTTATCTTGAATTTATCATCGAGCAATGACCCAAAACCCATCTCTTCTACATCCTTTTTTTGGGAAACCGTCAGCCTCTCTAAAATTTTCACCAAGTCTCGCGGAGAAGACCTAGATGTGATTTTTGGAAAAATCACTTTCGTTGCCTTTTCAATAGTTTCCTTGTCTATTTTCTGCTTCTTTTTCTTGTTTTCAGTCTGCTTATCTAATTTCCTTTTTTTTGTTGCGATTTTTTTCTTTCTTCTCTGGCTCATATTTGAGTTGCTGCTGACGTTGTACTTGCCTACATAAGAACAAAGTAATAGTTAGTGATGCTGCAATTCTAAACACTGATGCACCAGAAAATATTCTAAACAGATGCACCAAAAAACAAACATTGATGCACCAAAACAAACAATTTCATACGGATGCACCAAAAACAAACAAACATATGCCGCAATACAAACACAAACAGGTGCACCTAAATACACAATTTCATACTGATGCCATAATATTATCTATATTCACTGATTTACCAAAACCATCGCTATAATCAGAACAAAATATATCAACTAAACACACGTAAAATTCCATATCATCATAATCAGTAACAATCACAAATCGCTATAATCAGAACAAAACAAGGAAAAAAGTATTGAAACATGTGACAGGTGATTCGGACAATAAAAATATATCAATTAAACACACGTAAAATTCCATATCAGCATTAGAAAGCATCACAGTCTCCTTCAATAATACAAACATGCATTCCCAAAAACAGAATAACTAACATTTCATAACTTCCCTATAGCAGAAAAAGTAAGTACGAACATGATTGATAATCCAGTCATTTGCAACAATAAACACAAAAAGAGCGACCAGAATTCATTATCAGTATAACAAAACTGGCACCAAGTTGCAAATTAACAAATATCAGAAGTCATTATCACACTGGTCCATTATAAAATATTCTAAACAGATGCACCAAAAACAAACATTGATGCACTAAAACAAACAATTTCATACGGATGCACCAAAAACAAATAAACATATGCCGCAATACAAACACAAACAGGTGCACCTAAATATACAAATTCATACGGATGCCATAATATTATCTATGTTCACTGATGCTTCAAACCCATACGAAACGCATTATGTGACTATTAAGCATCGATTCACCGAAACAATTCAAAACATATGTTGCAATTCAAACACTTATAGATGCACCTAACTATACAATTACATACACATGATGGATTCAAAACATATGCTGAAATTCAAACTCCTACAGATACACCAAAACCAAACAAGCATATGTTGCACTACAAACAGGTGCATTACAAACATTTGCAATACAAACAAGCATATGTTGCAATACAAACAGGTGCAATACAAACATTTGCAATACAAACATGGTCTATAAAGATTCACCAAAACCAAAAAAGAATATGTTTGCAATACAAACAGGTGCAATACAAGCATTTGCAATACAAACAAACAGATGCTGTAATATTAATTATTAAGATGCACCTAAACCAAATAAAATACAAGCATATGTTGCAATACAAACAGGTGCAATACAAACATTTGCAATACAAACAGGGTCTATAAAGATGCACCGAAACCAAAAAAGAATATGTTTGCAATACAAACATTTGCAATACAAACAAACAGATGCTGTAATATTAATTATTAAGATGCACCTAAACCAAATAAAATACAAAAAATAAAATAAACATATAAAAATAAAAAAATGTTTCCATTTGATTCAATAAGAAATGTATATACATATGAATCATTCAACAATAATATACATACTATATGTACACATATGAAAATCAGTGTATGCGTATGTAATAATTTTTTTACAAATGCAATAATTCATACACACATTTTTTTTTACAATAAAGAAATTATAATATAATGTAACACCCTCATCAATTGTCCAATGTCCTCCTTTCACTTACTATTTTGCGAATTCTCTGTTTCAGGAGTTTTGTTATCCTCGCGTTCGACATCCATTTCGGTAGCTGTAATTGAAATTGAAGATAAATGGCATGTTACTGTTAATTTTTTTTAATAAAACAGATACTATTATTGTTTTTGTTATCATATCCATGAAACAAATGCAATATTTTCTTATAAAACATATACTATGAATATTTCTTCTATTAAATCTCATTCTAATAACACAGATACACTAAAATTATTTCTCTCTATCTAATAACTCAGATGCACTAAAATTAAATCTCATTCTAAGAAATTTTATAAATCACATTCTACTAACACAGATGCACTAAAATTATTTCTCTCACTCTAATAACACATATACACTAAAATTATTTCTCTCTCTCTCTCTAATAACATTGATGCTTCAATAACTAATAACACATTACGCTAAAATTTTATTAGACTATTACGCACCACACATTAGACTTTAATTTCTCTCTCTAATAACACATATGCATTAAAAATATATATTTTAAAATTCTTACATTCGGCTTGATTTTCTTCTATTATTACATTCTTCCCCCGCGTTCTTGGACTAATTCGAGTAGCTACATTTGAAAAAATGCAACAAATTAGACTATTAATGCAAAAAAAGGATCACTTTGTTGATCGGAATACATAAAATTAGGGAATACATAAAATTAGTGCACTTACGGTTCCTGAATCTTTTTTTCGTCATTTTTATGTTGATCGGAAACCAAAAATGATGCTAATGATATGATTTGAATGGATTTTACTGTGGAATTTGCGGTTTTTTTTTTTTTTTTTTTTTTTTTTTTTTTTGGAATGGCGGTTATTTTTAGATCGGAATTGGGGTTATTAGAGAGAGAGAGAGAGAAAACAGAAATTTGTTTGTGGTGTTAATGAGATGGGGACGGGGTGGATTCACGCATTAGGCGTGTTTTGGTTTAAAGTTGCAGTTTTTACCCTTATCTTTGGACTGTTGTCAAATTATACCTTGTAACTTTTTTTCTTACTTTTCTATCTAATTACACTTTTCCCTAGAACCGGACCCTATATATATATATATATATATTTATTTATTTATTTATTTATTTTAAAAACATTTTTAACACAAACTTAAATTTCATTAATAATTAAAACCTCACATAATATTTCAAATAAAATTAAAACATTACAATACTTATTAAAACTTAAACTAAAAATCTAGGTTGTGGCGTGCCTTGATTTCCTGCATCTTTTGTCGTTGTAGTGCGGGCAAAGATGGGTCGATTTGTGCGAGATAAAATATGATGTCTTTTTCCCGTTTCTTTTCCCGCTCAAATTCAAGTTTTTGTTGTTCTAGTGCAAATTTTCTTTCCTCCATTTCCGCTTCTTTCTGATCTCTTTTTGCTTGCAGCTCCGACTCATATTTCTTTTGCTCCAACTCTTGTTTCTTCAACTCGTAGTATTTGTCTGCCATCTCCTTCTTCTTTCCCAATGCCATGGACTTAATGGTTTTTCATTTGTTGGCTATCCCTTTCATATACGAAGACTTGGAACTCTCGGATGATTTATTTTTATGTTTCTTAGCTTCGTCACGACCCATTGGTCGTTCATTTCGAGGCTCTTCAGAAGCAGGCACATCCGAGCCGGTTTCAGAAGTCTTGGCTTTTTTTTCGACTTGTTTCTTGGCTTTCAAATTGAGGCATCTCAACATCCTTCCAAGCCTCATGATCCCTCAAAATTTCCCAACAATGCTCCAATGTAAAGGCATGCTCATACACCAATAGGTATTCTTCACACGCTCGTCTGTAAATATTGAAGTCATTCTCACCACTTTCATGATTCTTATTAACATTGTTGTAAATAGCACAAAATTGACCAACTCTAGGACGAAACCTATTTTTCCACTTGGTAATGATCGAGTTGTAAGTTCTGTTTGCACCAACTTCTTTTTCAAAGTAAGCAATAATCTTCTTCCAAAATCCCTTAGCCTGCATATTGTTTTCGATCACGCTATTCTCGGACACATCACACCAAGCTTGGCACAATGCCACCTCTTCCTCGCATGTCCAATTCGACGAATCATTCTTAGCATCTTTCTTGGCATCATTCTTTTTTTCCTTTGTTGCTCGTTTCGTTGGCTTCTTAGGTTTGACCGGTGACGTCTCTTCAGAAGAAGTGTTGTCGTCATCATCATCATCATCATCATCATCATTTGGAACCGAACCGTGAAACGATCCATAAGCCGAACCTTGACCCATAGAATACTCTTGACTTGGATAACCTTGAGCAGGATAACTCGAACCAGTTCCCACATAAAAATCTGGATTATTGTATAATTGTTCTTCAAAACCACAAGTACCAAGATTAATTAATGCAGTTAACCGGAGAACACTGTTGATAATTTGACTGGGAAGACGTCGATGGATCCATTGTTGGACGATACAACGATTCTGGTGAGCCAAAAATAGATTATTGGGATAAGCTTTGACGGGATTGGCTTTGTTGTTGTTGTTGGTTGTTATGATAGGGTGAAACAAATGGACGATTTATAAAAAAGTACTTATAAATATGAACTAATATCACATAACTGTTTCTACTACCATGTGGCACGTACTCGTAAACCATGAGTCTTTGGTCTCCGTCTGTGTCGTAACCATTTTGACAAATAAAACCAATCAACATGTAACATAAATCCTTATACGCTATGAATAAACACCCGTTGCATCAATATATAAAATATATTAGATTAATTATACAAACTGCTGTCATAACATGTAACGTGATGCACCAAACACAAACACATATGCATTTATCTTACACACATTCTCCAAATACTTGATGCACCAACCACTAACATGTAACAGGATGCACCTACTGCATCACTATGTAAAATCTACTGCATCAAACATACATCTACACAGACAAGACTTTTTGAAAGATAATAGTAACCTACACATCCTAGTTGAACCTTATATGCCATAAATAAACACCTACTAGTAGAAGCAACAATCTTACACACATATTCTATGAGATTTGATGTACCAACCACTAACATGTAACCTTATATAAAAAACACCTGATGCACCACTAACATGTACCCTGTTGCACCTACTGCATCACTATGTAAAATCACCTGCATCAAACATACATGTAACTTGATGTTATACTGCATTAAACATACATTTACAGCATCAAACATGTAACACGATGTTCTAAATATACACATATATGTTATAGGATGTCATATCATTCAACAACATACAAATTATTATATAATTTACTCATCGATGCTCTAACACAAATGCACTAATTTTACACATTGATGCCCTAAAAACACAAATGAACTAATCGTACACACAAATTATCTAAGATGCCTTATAATTCAATAAAGTACATTCTTTTTCCCCAATATTTAACCTGGTGCTCTAACCACTAAAAGATATGCACTAATATGTAATTTGGTGCACTAATCTTACACACAATACGTATAACCTGATGCTTTAAACATACACACATATGCCTCAAGATGTTATATTATTCAATAATAATCGTACATGCTGCAAATTAATGCATCGCAGTTATAAAATCTCATTCAAACATTTCATCAAACACATGGTGTGCAACTTTAATAAACACTTTTTCAAGCAATTTTTTTGTCAAATTTGTTCAATATCTTGTAGAAAACATGATGATATGATTATAAACTTACAATAAAACTTTAAAAATCATTAAATATTTGGTTTAAATTTGAAAAATTAATAAAATTGGTGCACTTACAAGTTAAATCTTGCTTTTCTTCATTATCAGGTGATTCACAAATCAATTAACAAACACTAGTGTAGATCGATTTAAAAATTAAGGCACTTACGAGTATTTTGATCAGAATTTGCACGACAGAATACGATGGTGACGGTAGTGGTGGTGGTGACGGTGACAGTTAATGTATTGTTTAAACTACCATTTGAAAGTGAAAACCTAATTCTATTTTAAGAATCTTAACTACATATAAAATAAAAATAGTCAAATGTGAAAAATGAAATAGTCAATATTGTTAAATGTTGAAAAAGTATATAAGAAAATATTTTACCAAAGAGCACCATGCGTTTGGAAATTGCGAAGCCCTTTTTTGGCAAGTTGATTCATATAAGTGACAACACAACTGGACAACTTATGAAACTTACGAAACACGCGGATGACTTTATACGATTTCATAAAAACACAAAATACTCTCACTTTTTTCTCTCTAAAACAACACGCACGAAGCCCTTCTTTCTGCCATTGAAACTGCCGCCACCATAACCTACCTTTCTTTCGGTTGTTATGTTTGTTCTTTTCTATCAGATCTATTAGGACCAAAAACGTCGAAAGCAATGTCAATTTAGCCAAAGAAAAAAGTTAGATTACTTTATCAAACACACTGATATATGTACTTTTTATAAGTTTAATGCAATCTTAAGCTAATACGGTTTCTTGTAAGGCCATTCATATCAGTTAACTTTGCCTTAAATTTTAAGGCATGCCACGTCAGCTTTTTCACCCCTTAACTTAACTCAGCTTTAACACACACAACGGTTAACTTGGTTTTAACACACCTTAACTCACCTTTATATCAAATATTTTTACACAAACTACCCTTAAAAGGGGGGCAAAGTGAAATTTTTTTTTTTTTTTTTTAGAAAGTAGCTTAACGCTACGTTAACCGGGTAACGCACCCCGTTAACGCAACTTTAACACAAGTGCTCCCATCAGTTAACTCGAAGTTAACGTGCGTTAACTGCCAAAATCATGCCTTTAACGCATGTATAACGGCACCGATGTAAATGGTTTAAGCGGGTAAGTACATATTTTTTGTTGATCGTAAGGTTGCGGGTGCGGGTGTCAAAATAGACAATAATAGAGAGATAAGCAACAAGTTAGAATGCACGACCCTCTCTATAAATTCAATAACACAATTATACACAATGTTGCAAAAATCGGCCGTGGCGGCCGATTAATCGCCGATATATCGGTAATCGGCCGCCGACCTTGTCGAATTATGAAAATCGGACAAAAAATCGGTTTGGGAAAAAAACGGCCAAAAATCGGCCGTATCGGCCAGAAATCGGCCTTATCGGCCGATTAATCGGCCGTATCGGCCGTATCGGCCAGGTTTAAAAAAAATTAAAAATTTAGGCATTCTACTTAATTTGGGGATCGTTTATTTCACTTATAACACACAATGAGCCTCATAATCAGAATTGGAGCTTTTTATTGAGGTTTGAAAATATAGTAGGCTTGGAATCAGTTACGATCTTTAGTTTGGTCTCCAGAAATACCCAAAACATGCAAAAAATGCCAATCCGATTAATCACCGATTAATCCCGCCTTGGCCGATTAATCGCTACAGGGTGGTCGACCGCCACGCTATCGATTCACGATTTTTGCAACATTGATTATACATAAGTTACATACACAAAAACGTTTTTGTAGCTGCATATTTATTTGATTGTCTTCATAATAGTTTTTGAAAATTCCTCTATATAAATTATTTGTGCAACCATGCAAAAAAGGGCACACACCACATGGTCCGAGAAAAGGTTTTCATTTTCAACCGAAAAAACAAAACACTAGAACTTATCATCTCGAGGAAGCTATTTATCGGTAAATATTTATCGCCGCTGTTATGTACGGGTACCATACTATAAATTGCCATCGCTATTCAACCATGCCACAGAAAACAGTTCCTCAAAAAGGATTCCCGAGCGCTACAAATACATTTTTCCAAAAGAAAATAATTAGCCGCGGTAATTTTATTGAAAACTAGACACCGTTTTCGCTAGGCGCGGGTACTCGGCTATCTATACTATTTAAAAAATAAAATGTTGAAACTAAATAAGGAAATGTTGAAAACATATATTTCAAAAGGAAACTATTAATACACATCGAAAACCGGGTTGACCCGGGATGCTTCAAACCCGGCGGGTTGACCCGGTTTAATTTGACCCCTTTTTTCGACCCAACCCGTTAGGATGACCCAATTTAAATTGACACGTTTTCCGACCGGAACGGTTCAACCGGTTGAACCACCCGAGTCGAACCAGGTTTCAAAACATTATGTTTAATCATTAAATCCTCAAACTTTTTCTATTTTTCGTTTATAACCCATAAACTTTTTTTATCACTAAACTATATGCCTCTATAAAATCTCGTTGCTATGCACGGGTACTCGTCTAGTATATATATATATATATATATATATATATATATATATATATATATATATATATATATATATATATATAGGGTAAAGTTAAAATAAAAAGACAAATATCCGTACACTACGTAAAAAGATTTTTTTTTTCAAAAAAGTTCTCGAAAAAATCCATAAAAATTTCACAATATCAGGAATGTTGGTGCATGAAACTTTTGTGAAAGAAGTTTTTCATATTTTGTGTTTTTATACGTTTTTTTTAATGCACAAAAAATGAATTTTGATGCGCAAAAAATTTTTGATGCACAAAATTTTTAACTTGATTTAGTTAGATGCGCAATGTTATTTTGATTAAAAAAGTCAAAAGAACTTGGGTGCAAAAACGAATTTTGGATGCACAAAAAATTGATTTAATGCACAAACGTATTTTTTCATAAATTTTTTTCGGAAAAAATATCAACTTTTAGAAAAACTTGCTTCACAACTTTTTCATGCACCAACATACCTGATCTTGTGGAATTTTTTTGGAATTTTTCGAGAAAATTTTTGAAAAAAAAAAATCTTTTTACGTAATGTACGGATATTTGTCTTTTTATTTGATCTTTATCCTATATATATATATATATATATATATATTCTTTCATAAGCATAGATACCCACATGCAATACCCTATAAACTTAAAAGCAATTTCTGAAATTTGTAAGTCAAACATTTAAAGGCGAATGTGCAGAACTGGTTTAAACTATATATATATATATATATATATATATATATATATATATATATATATATATATATATATATTCTTTCATAAGCATAGATACCCACATGCAATACCCTATAAACTTAAAAGCAATTTCTGAAATTTGTAAGTCAAACTTTTTAAGGCGAATGTGCAGAACTGGTTTAAACTTAAGATTAATGGTTGTTGCTCTTGAAAGAAGCAAAAGTTAACCAAGGATGATGTGGCTACTCGAAGGATATTGTCGCTGGACTTTGGGTCATGTTAGAAATCAAGTGGGAGATATAAACAACTCATGATCCATGGCTCTATAGGTGGAAACATGGGAGTACTGGATGCATCCATCAATAATCAGAATAATTAAGTATACGTAGTGCAGAGTAATTAATTAAGAAGTTGCAAAGATACAAGTTGCAGCCAAAAGCATGAAGATAACAACTTGGCAAAAATAGTACTAATAAATAAAAAATAGTAACTTGGAACCATGAAGATGCTTTTGGCTAATCTTCAGGGAACCAAAAATAGTAATAAATAAGTCTTTAATCTGTTACGGCGCAATCTTCAATCTTTAATAAGCCATTTGAAACTCGCACATAGTGGCGAATGGCGATGATGTATAATTTTGATAAAATCCGGTTCTCGATATTGTGTGGCGATGATGTATAATTTCGAAAATATAATTTTTGCACTTTATTAAAAAATAAATAACACCTAACACACCCACTCACTCTATATTACTCTCAATCATCTTTATCTTCTTCTTTATTTTTCTCTCTCCACTACATTATACTCTCTAATAATTTTTCAACAACCACCAAACACCGTATCTCAACACCTATCGCCACCCAAAACCCGCCACCCATAACCACAACAAGTCAAAAAATCACCAACCATGTACACCACCTCAACATCCATGCCACCAGCCACCAAACCTACACCACCCCAACAATCAAATTCACATCAATAACCCGCCACAACTAGTCACATCAGAACCACCATCAAAATCCATACCACAACCATTAAAACCTATCGCCCTACACCACCTAGCACCACCACCATTAAAACCTGTTAACACCCATCACCACCTCAAAAACACCACCCACCCCCACCACATACTTCACTATTCTCTTAGAGAGCGATCAACATCTTGGCCTTGCCCATACTATACACGATTCGGTACACTGCTTAAGAGGTTGTAAAACTAGGTGTTGCAACCGCCGCATCATGTTTTTGGTGTCGTTTCGGGGAATATTCAAGATTTCAATTTCCGTCTCATTAGGTCTAGGTCACGAGATTCCTATCTAGTGAGCATTCTTCTTTTTCTTTTTCTTTAGTTTATCTTTCTTCGTTCCGTTTGTTCGTAAACCTTTTCATTCGCCATCATGGAGAATGAAAATCCACCCATGCCATCTAGACCCGTACTTTAGGTGGGTATTCCCGACCAAGCGACGAAGGCTACCGTAACACCATTAAGCTTCCCGAAGAAGCTAGTGTATCCCACTTGTGATCCGACATTATCCAGTTAGTGCAAAGCGGATGTGCATTTCACGGACTCCGGTCCGAAGACCCAAGAGAACAACTTAAGGATTTCCTTGAAATAGTTGATTCTATTGTCCTTAATGGTGGCTCTAGAGAGACGACGCGATTGCGTCTATTCCAATTCTTTATTCATGATCAAGCTAGAAATTGGCTGGAACATTTACATGCGAGATCCATCTCAACTTGGGATCATCTCACTTCTCATTCCCTCGTGCAGTTTTTCCCATCGGGGAGAACTAGTAAGCTTAGAAATGAAATCTTGATAATCCAACAACATCATGATGAATCTTCATAAGATGCGTGGACTCGTTTCAAGAACTTACTTCAAAAAGTCCATCATCATGGCATTGATCTTTGGCTTCAAATCCAAATCTTCTATAATCATGTCAATTACTTGACTAAGCGAGCCATCGACCATGCAGCTCGTGGTAAGCTTTGTTATAGAAATCTCGAGGACTCGTGGGCCATTAAAAGGACCTTTCCCTCTATGACAAAAAAAGTTGGAATGACCTTCGTGACCTTGTTTGGAAACCAGTCAGGCAATATCCTTGCCTTCTAATGTCTCAAGCATTTCCGACCGTTGGCTCATTGGGCTTGAAGATCAAGTAAAATACTTGATGAGTTCTCATAATGTTTTTAATCATTCCAATCAAGTGAAAAAAATCGCTTCTTCATGTGAAACATGTAGTTGTCCTCAAGACACTCGTGATTGCACGGAACATCCCGAGCAAGCTTCTGTTGATTATACATCCTCGTGTACCAACGAAGTGGGAGGTAAGTGGTTCACTTTCAAACCTGATCCAAAATTTTTTGTTGATGCTTATAATTCTTGGAAAGATCAACCAAATTTAAGTGGAACGAAAAACTTTTCCAATGGTTCCCAACCTTACGGTTCTAACTCGAACCGTGAATAATCCTTCTCAAACTTTTTATAAACAACCAAATCTCGAAGGATTGGTATCAAATTTCATGTCATCTAAAGAAGCTTGTTTGTCCAAGTTTGAAGCCGTCTTCAAACAACATCAAAGCCAGATTACAAGTAAACTTAATAGTCTCTTAAAGGTAATTTCTGGCCAAATGACAGGCACACCCCCTGGTAACCCCCACCAAGAATAAAAATTGAGTTCATGTTGTTTCATTCGGTCCTTTGACTAGTGAAACACCTCAAATTCATGGAGTTCTTAAAGACCCATCCAAACTCTTTTCTCTTAAGTATTCATTGTCTTCGCCGTATAAAGAAGGAAAAATTCACGATCCCTCTTCCTCAAGACATGTTCATTTTGGTAACACTATCACCTTAGTTTCAAAACCTACTAATGACAAAAAGGATGAACAGTGGGAGAAGAAAAGGTTAGTAAAGAGAAAAGTGTAGAAGAAGAGGAGATTGATTATATCGAATCCTTCATAGATTTGGTAGTTGAGTCGGCCTACAATTAACTAATTGATGAAAGCGCATGCCTTGTGTTAGATAACGGTTATAGGTTAAAAAAGGGGGCCCAATGATGCTAATTTTACCTAGATCAAGTTTTAATATTTATAAGTCTTGTTTACCTATGATCTACGTAGCACTATCAGGTAGTGTACCCGGTCGTGGGTAGTCTAGAAATGGTAAAGTCGAGGTCGTCCCAAGAGCTATCCTGCGGATTTTAACTTAAGTATAATTGTCACAAAAGGGGTTTTGAAATGATTTGTAGTAGCAAAATGAAATAACGGAAATTAAATTGAAATTAAATCAGTGGGAGAAAGTTGTGCTAGCCTAGTTACTAATCTCATTATGTCATGACTTAGTTTTCCTAACAATGTCTATTATCGCCTTATGTGGTGGTTAATTGTCACTAGGATCAGTTGGTCAAATTGCCTAGCCTATAATTCCAAACCCGTACCTCCTTTGGTCAATTCAGCCGAATAGTCTGGTTTTAGTCATTATGTTCCAGCTATCAATCTAGACCTAATCTGTACCAAGGTGTGTGTGGTCCTTTGGTCAATTCTCACACATACAAACATAGCCCCGCATTTCTTATCTATGTCTACTACGATAGGTAGTCCTTTGGTCAATTCTTACACGAGGTGTTGTTTAGTCCTTTGGTCAATTCTTACACGCCTCGTAACCTACCGGCTGGGTCTTTCGGTCAATCCAAGCTAGCCTAAATAGGTACTACCTAGCATACATATATCCAAAACGCGGGGATCATAGAAAGCCTATATTGATAAACACATAATGCGCACAATAAACAGTAAAACAAACATCATAGCAATAATAATTTCATATCTAGGCTAACACATAAAGTGATTAGCCAAACATAATATAAATTGCACAAACAATTATGAATAAAATATAAATTGAATTAAGCATGACATTTTGACACAATTTACTTGATGTTAGACTAATTAAAATTGATTGCAATTGGATTCTCCACCAAAACCTAAAACCCCTCGTGCTTCTCTTTTCCTTCTGTCGGTTCCTCATAGAACCGAAAACCTCAAAAACAATAATAATGAGTGGGGTAACCCGCGCGTTGCTGCGTGGACGTTGTGTTGATATTTATTTAGATGCAATTGTTAATTAAGACATCTTGTGAAGCCCGTTTGTACGAAACGGATGATTTAGAAAGACATTATCATAAGTTGATGTATTATAAACATTAGTACACATTCAAAACTATTGAAGCTAAACCAATACCAATAATAAGGATTGTGTTCAGGTGGAGGTGACAACAGTGGTTGTTTATTCCTAAATCACTAACATATTTTTTCTTCATAACTACATTATGAACCTTCTCTATTATACCTTTCATGTACACAGTTAACGCTTCCCGTCAATTTCTAATCTCATTCAGTCACAACTTACTACACTTTTCATGCTAAAAAGAAAATGTATTCGCTGATCTTCAAACCTCAGGTCGGAAGCTGCATTCAAAGTTATATACGCTATTTTTTTCCAATCTTTGGTACCACAGACCACAGCTCAAGAAGATAGTAATTCAACATTTCTTTGTGGCACGTTTCAGCCTTCAAGTTTTTTATTCGCGCGATCTAGTGAAACAGGAAAACATGTGAAATACATACCATTCCGAAAGCGTTTTTTGCTTTTATAGTTTTTTGATGCGGCAAGTGGATAGCAGCGGTCAGGAAGCTGCACACTCGAGAAAGCATTACGAAGGTCACTTTTCAGAAGCTAACTATACCAACTGATAAGCGGTACCAAACTCATTCGGCCTTAGCAAATACCAAAGATGTCACGGACTTTCACCTGCAAATGGAGATTTAATCAACTCAAATGTGTATCAAGAGCATGTTGTAAGGGGTGTTTGGGTTAGCTTATGCATAAGCGTTTACGCTTCTTTAGGTTATAAGCTCACCCCATATATAATACCTGCAAAAAGTATCCCTCTTGGCTTCTTTAAGAGAACGTATTTTGTTCAGAAAAGCTAAAAAGTTTTTGGGCAAAAAGAGTAGCCAAGAGTACTTTGATAATACGGTATGCATTTGAGTTGAGCCAAACACCCTCATAATTAACAGGCAAGTACATTCGCGTGTAAATACTATTTCATGTAGATACGATGTACTAATTTATTGTTTCATTTTCTCTAGCGAAAATGAACATCTACCTCATTGAGTAAAACTGAGACTTATGAAACCACTTACCTCTAATTGATAAGCCGCGGAAAATTCTAGAAGTATTGTAGTTTTTCTATAGTATTCGTGACCAATAGTCATCAGCTGTCGGCTCATTGGTAAGCGCCTTCATCAGCTAATACGTATTAGATGCTTTGAATGCTAATACCGCCTAAAAAGCTGTAATCGATGAGTCTTTCTTGTTTAAGATATTGGCAGCCCTTGTCCACTTGTCTGTATCAAACATAATCTACCATAAGAATTTTCACACACACAAATACACAATTTACTTCAGTTCAAATGGGTGAATAGACAACTCCGCTACATTAAAAATCTGCTAAAACGATAAAAAGGCAAAATTGTTTTGTACAAACCGACTTAATAAGGATGGTGAAGCCCACATATCTGTTTTAATAAAGATGGTGATCTCTAGGTTGTTTATGCAAACGATAATGGCATCAAAATATTGGCAAACTGTGATGGCCTTCGGTTATTACACAAAGCTACCAAATACTTGCTCGGCAGTGGCAAGCTGCAATGAGCATCGGCAGTGCAAGCTGCAATCAGCAGGATAACAACTGAAGCCAAGGAGACCCATAATGTAATGGGTATCGACTGTCTAAGAGTAAACTGAGAAGCGTTGAAGAATGCGTCAAGGACTATTTATCAGAAACAAAAATTCCTCAGTGTAGTGTTTGTGGAAAACTAAAAGGGGGGGGGTTGAATAGTTTTACCGGTTTTTATTTAGTTATAAAAATTTACTTGTGAAAAACTTTGATTCGATTCTTTTGTGAAATCAATCAACACCAATATAAACACTAAGCTATACTATCTAATATAAACAATAAGTATAAAGAAATGAGATGGAAAGATCAAACCGAGACAGCGAGATTTATAGTGGTTCGGTCACGAAGCTCTTCTTCGCCCTACTCCACTCACCGAGTACCAAACTAGAGAGTTCTAAGCACTATGTCAACAAAGCTCCCTTCAGGCGTAGAAAACCATACAACATCGCTTATCCTTATTTCCAACACTAAGCTAAATGTCGAGTACTAGTCTTAGCTAGTACCAATCTACCACGATCCACAAGATCCTTACTAAATCACACAATCAACACACTTGACACGATCTACCCGATCTACCCTTGATCCACTTGATCAACACTCAAGCACACAAGCTACAAGAGATCTCCAAGATCTCAACAAGATCACAATGATCTACTCTCACAAACTATACAAAAGAAAATTCAACTTGGTGTATGCTAGGATACAAGTATGTAACAAATGTTACAAGTGCACTAAACTATGACTACAACACTTTATATATTCTTGATACTTAGTGTTCTTCTCTTGCACTAGTAGAGGAATGAAGGTGATCACTTGGTTGGATGATAGGATCACTCTTTAAACAAAAGAGAAGCTAACTAAATGATCAAAGGGGAGAAGATGTGATAAGAGTTTTAAACTCAGAAAGTTGTGTGTGAAAAGGGATACCCAAAAACTGTGAAGAGGGCTGGTATTTATAGGGAGAAGAAATTTGCCCGTTATAGGGTCACGGTACCACTAAATACCACACGGTACCACTAAATTTAGTGGTACCGTGGTACTGTGCCAGACAAGGACGCTCCAATTTTTGTTTTAGTGGTGAAAGTTTGTTTGGGGAAGTTTGAAGCTGATTTTAGGGGGGAAAATAGCTGTTATGATTTTTAAACTTATTTTTCCAATAAAACATTTCTTTATAATTCAAAAATAATTTGTAATGTATATTTTTGAAAAAATGTTTTTCACATTAAAAATGTGAAGTTTGAAACACAAATTCACTTCTTTGATCATTAGTCAAGTTGTAAATTTGTTTGTTCATACCTAGAGTGATTTACGTAGAAACGGGATATTTCGACTAAAAACTTGTTTACGTTAATTTTGACGTAAAGTGTTTTCACATTTTGTTATCATCAAAATGTGGAGTTATCGAAAGATATAAATAACGTTTTTAGAACATTATTTGCATCAACAATCTCCCTCTTTTTGATGATGACAAAACATAAACTCATTTTAAGTAAAAGATTAATTTTAACAAGTTTTTAGCATGAGTTTATATCCCATTTCTCCCCCTTTTTGTCGAAGCAAAAAGATTGCAAAGGCTCCCCCTTGATGTATACGCCCCCTCGTTTGGAGGACACCAAGGAATCGAGCAATGGTACTTGCTAAAAAACAAGGTTAGATGACACATATACAATATCTAACATGTAGCAACCAAGAAAAATATCCAACCATATAAATCTTTAGTGACAAGAGGCCCTAAGATTTGCTTCAATTCCAAAAGGGATCCTAAATGTTTATTTTTGGAAACTAAACATCAATATGTTTAGTTAAATGGGCTAGTGGGAGGTGGAGAGGGTGACACGATTGGAGGTGGTGGGGGTGTCAAGAGATGTTCAACATAGGAGAACATGAAGTGTAGCTCATCTCTCAAAGAGAAGATGAGGTTGCGGTTGTGAAGACAACATAGGCAATTTGCACTATGTATATCAACCGGATGAGGTTGGCCCATGATTGGAGATGGAGGTGGTGGTGAGTATGTTGGTGATGGGGTTGGCATGGCATTATCCAATGGGGTAATAGGTGAGAGTGTGTAATCTATGGAGGATGGCATGGTGTTCAAAGAGGGAGATGATGAAGATATTGTTCTAGATGATGTTTTAGAAGGGGCATTAGGTGAATATTGTGAGTTAGGAGTTCTTTGGGAAGGTGGTGTTGTAAATTCATCATCTTTGGTGAGATCAACAAAGAGAGGTTTGTATGGTGGTCTAACGGTGATCCTAAGTTTCTTGGAGATATGGGTTGTTGATCCTTGTGTGGAAGACATGGTGAGTGAGTAATGGGAGGTTGAAGATGAGATGCAAGAGATGCTTGCAATGGTGAGGCTTTAAATAGGCAAGAGTTGTGGGATTTGAATTAAAGTTGGTGGAAGTGTCCTATGGTGTAGTGAGGGAATCTTAGGGTGTATAAGAGTTTGCAAAATATTGCAGGCTTGAGGTTAGGGATGCAGGAATCTAGATGAAACAGTGAAAGAGATGAAACAGTGAAAGTTCGTCAAACAAGGGCACGGTACCAGTAAATACCACACGGTACCATTAAATTAAACGATGCCGTGGCCTATTTAACGGTACCGTGAACTGGGAGTCACGAATTTTCTTGTGCTGCCTAGTTCTGGGCAGCTAAAGGGAGTTTTCTAGGGGGACTATTCGCAGGAAATGTTAGTGCCTCAAACCACTAAAGATTAATTTTCCAAATATATCCCATATTTAGCTATTCCTGTCAATTAAAGATTAACATGCAATTATCTAAAATAAGCTATAAGCATGCAATAAAAAAGGAAAAAATAAGCTATCATCCAAGAATCACATAATTTAAAATCATGTAAGGTGATAGAATAAAGGTCAAGCATGCAAGATAGTTAGGAGTATTCAGCCCTAATATAATTTATCATCGATAAATCCTAATATAAGATGGAATTACTAATCCCTCCTGTGGAAAACTAGAAGGGGGGGTTGAATAGTTTTACGTCTTTTTAATTTTATTATGAAAACTTTGTTTCTTTTTAAAACCTTAGATTTGAGTTTATATGAAAAATAATACTTGAACAATATTATTAATTATATGTGTATCCTTTTAGATTTGTTATAAAAGTTTTCTTTTTATGAATGGAGTTTTAAATTGATCTTTATGTGAAATCAACTTCTAATTAATACTAATAGTTATATATGCCTATATGTATGAAAGTAATGACGATATAAAGAAATAAGTAAGAGATGGAAAGATCAAACCGAGACACGAGGGATTTATAGTGGTTCGGCTACTAGGACACCTTCCTTGCCGTACTCCACTCCCCGAGCACACCTTGCTCGAGAGTTTTCTTCACTACTTCAACAAGCTCCCTTATGGCGGAGAAAACCTTACACAACTTTCGATTACACTGGTTTAACGACACAAAGCTAAATGTCGAGTTCTAATCGTAGCTAGAACCAATCTCACAACTTCACAACACAACTTCTTCACAACTTATTCACGACTTCAACACAACGGCTTCACGACTTCTACACAACGGCTTCACGACTTTTACACGACGACATCACAACTTCTAAGCTATGGCTTCACGACCACGACTTCACACCTTCTAAGCTACGGCTTCACGACCAAGACTTCACAACTTCTAAGCAACGGCTTCACGACCAAGACTTCACAACTTCTAAGCTACGGCGTCATAACTTCAACATGACGACTTCACAACTTCTAAGCTACGGCTTCATGACTTTACCATGACGACTTCACAACTTCTAAGCTACGGCTTCATGACTTCAACATGACGACTTCACAACTTCTAAGCTACGGCTTCATGACTTCAACATGACGACTTCACAACTTCTAAGCTATGGCTTCACGACTTCTACACCATGACTTCACAACTTCTACATGACTTCTTTACACCACAACTACTTATACACCTTCTTCACTACTTACACACTATACATATCTAGTCACTTATGTTTACACCTTATACACACACTTTACACAAATGAATGAATGATTTACAGTTATGATACAGCAACAACTTGGATGGAAGAGATACACCAAGTTGTAATACTTCTTGTCTTGAAGGATAGAAGTATTCTTCTCTTGCACTTGAGAGGTTGAAGCTTTGGATCACTTGAAACAAAAGCTTATAATTACATGATCAAAGGGTTTTTGAAAATATGAAATGAGATCTAAACCAGAAAGTTTTTAGTGCAAAAGGTAAGAAAAAATCCAGGGGAAGGCTGGTATTTATAGGCAGAAAACTGGACAGCTGGAAGGCTACTGGAGCGTAGCCGGCCCCCTTAAATAGGGGGCGGTCCCCTTAAAATTAAGGGGGCCACCTTGTATAATTAAGGGGGCCGCCCTCCCTAGCCGTTGCCCAGTTTTGTCTTTTTGTGGGGAAGGTTTTTCTGGAACACTTTTACTGATTTTGGTTAAAAATTTGAATTCATAAATTTATAATGAATTAAACCTTTTTATTTATTACCAAAAATGTTTTTCTAAAAGATATAAAATGTTTTTGACATTTTATAAAAAATCTAGTGTTTAAGAAAATGTTCCTTTGATCATATAATGCATTAAGCACTTGTTTATTCATACCTTAAGTGATTAAGTTGTAGAAATGAATATTTACAACTAAATACTTGTTTATTTGATAAGTTTATGTTTAATGAGTTTACATTTTGTTATTATCAAAACATAGAGATATGAATAAGTATGAATAATGTTTTTAGGCATTACTTATGTCAACACCTCCCTAACTACTCATCACGTGGCTTCTTAAAAGTGACTCGAACTTGCTTCCGTTTTCATCACACTCTCGACAAGAGCTTGAATCTCTTCCTCATGATTTGGATCATCAAAGGGTGCATGGTTGGTGGAAGATTCGGAAATGAGAATGGATGAGATATGTGACTCACTAAGGGGTTCCATGACGGGATTAAAGAGTGATTATTGAGGACCACGAAGGTATGGATGAAAGTTCATGAAGTGGTGATAAAGACGAGTTAGGAACATCCCATAAGGTATCAATTTATATTTGTTACCCTTGAGATGTACAATTCACTTAGCGAAGAAGTAGGCGAGATTGTATGGTTGTTGAGTATGAAGACAGTAAATCATATGAACACAACACGCCAGAAGTTGCTCACGATTTCCTTTTAGACTGAGAACATTTTCTCGCAGGATGACTGCCCAAGAGATTAGTTTATAACGAACCTCTTACAAACGAATTTTTGTTGGATCTGGGTAAAAAGAGTACTTATGAGTACGAATGAGTTTGGTAAGTTCAGTTGGAGAGGGTATGTAGGAACAATACGGACTATCCTCTTCTCGATAGTTGAAGAGAGACTTAAGACACCAATCTGCAATATAGGCACATTGCCCATGATTGGGGATTCAGAGAATTTGTGCAAATTGCTCAAGAGTTAAGACAAATTTGAAGTTTTGGATCCAAAACCAAAGTGACAAAGATTGATCCTCGTTACGTACGAGTTCAACTTGTCGAAAGAATTCCAACACAAAACAAGGACAAATGTGCTCGTTGATGTGAAGCAAGCAATCGAAGCCTATAGCTATAAATGAAGTGTTGATATCCCTATGATAAACTAAAGATGGATCAATCGAAGCCTATAGCTCTAAATCGAAACCTATAGCTCTAAATGAAGTGTTGAATGTGACTACCGGGTGTTGTAGGTTTACAAGAGATTTTGGGAGTATAGGTGTCGATTAGAAGATGATCAAAATCATACTCATGAGACATTTTTGTTACCTATAAGAAAATTTTAAGAAAAAATAAAATTGAGAATAGTTGTTTTGAAGACACATGCCTAGTGTGTGCCTATATGCAAACCATGTGGAGGTGCGATAATCTCGACTTTAGAGCTAAAAATGATGAGATTACCCAAACGCTCCTAACTTCACTTTTGCTCAAACGGATATGTCGAAAAATACATATTAGTTATGTAATTCGATCAATATTCGTGAGATCATGTATGCATGAGAAAACGTTTTTAGTTTGTATCAACAATGCACGAAAAGTGTTTCATGATCCTAGTTTCGTGAAATTTTTCGAAAAACAATGGAATTGGGGTGTTTGGCGACTTCAAGGTTTCGGTGCCAATAGTTTTAAGTTTGAAAAATTTGTGTATTAATGACTTCTAATCCTAGTTTCAAGTACCCTAGACATGATTCCTCTACACCATGCTTAATCTAGTTATAAAAACAAAGTTTGGACCAAAATATGTGATTTAAGTGGGTTTATGCAAATCCTATGTTAAGGGAATCATGAAGGTTATACATTGTCTAATCCTAGTCCTAATTTCATAAAGACTTAATCAAAATTGAAAAACCCCAATTTGATTTTCATGCATGAACAAACCCTAGACTCAAGATTAAAGAGAATTAGAGTCAATTGACTTATAATTTATGTTGAAAAAGTGGTAGGAGTTGATGGTCTTGAAAATTAATGTATCGAATTTGATTTTGAAAGGGTGTAATTGAGTTTTGGGTTGTGTGGTTCGGTTTTGACAGCAATGGTAGAAATTGGGAAAGTTAAAAAGTGAATAGTGTGGGAAAAGAAGACTGGAATACGAGCAGTGTCAGATCCACGGTACCACGATACCATTAAAATTAATGGTGCCGTGCCACTTTAGTGGTGCCGTGATCTGCTGAGATGAGTTTTTGTCCCATTTTGATTTTTGACGAATAAGTCTCTCTGTTTTAGTGAGACTTTTTGACACAAGGAAAGAATTTATACCTAATAAATTCTTTTAACGAGAAGAACTCCACTAGATGCTAAGCGATGACTTTAATATTTCCGAAGAAATACGTAAGTAGTCATTAGAGGGGTACGAGGAATGACTTTAATATTTCTAGTGAAATAGTTAGATAGTCATAAGATTTACGGAATATGTTCCATCATTCCTAGACCTAGACGAAGATAGTTGAAGGATTCTCATTTGAGAGGTTTGGTTAAGATGTCACCGATATTGTCTTGAGAGGGAATTTTCTCAATAGAAATGTTTCTTTTTTGGACGTTATCGCGAAGGAAGTGGTGACGAATTTTGATGTGTTTAGTACGAGAGTGTTGAACGGGGTTTTTGCTCAAGTCAATAGCACCTTTGTTATCGCACATAATAGGGATGTCGTTGAGATGGATGTCGTAGCCAATAAGAGCTTGTTTCATCCATAGTACTTGTTGACATGCCTTTCCGGCGCTTACGTATTCGGCTTCGGTCGTGGAGATAGCAAGAGTCGTTTGTTTCTTGAAGAACCAAAAAATTAGACAACAACCCATGAAGGTACAAACGCCACTCGTACTTTTTTGATCCACATAATCTCCCGCATGATCAGAGTCAGCGTAGACAATAGTTTCTACACCGGTCCCCTTGGGATAGAATAATCCCAAGTGTATAGTGCCTTTAATGTAACGGAAGATATGCTTAACCGCTTCAATGTGGGAGGTTTTGGGGTCCTCTTGGAAGCGAGCACAAAGGCAGACACTAAACATGATATCGGGACTGTTGATGCAAATAATGTTCTAAAAACCTTATTTATATCTTTCGATTACTTCACGTTTTGAGGATGACAAAATGTGAAATCACGTTACGTTAAAATTAACGTAAACAAGTTTTTAATCAGAAGATCTCGTTTCTACGCAAATCACTCTAGAACAAATTTACAACTTGACAAATGATCAAAGAAGTGAATTTGTGTTTTAAGACTTCACATTTTAATGTGACAAAACAGTTTTTCAAAAATACATATGACAAATTATTTTTGAATTATTAAGAAATGTTTTAATGGAAAAATAAGTTTGAAAATCACAACAGCTATTTCCCCCCCCCCCCAAAATCAGCTCCAAACTTCCCCAAATAAGTTTTCACCAGAAAAGACAAAATTTGGAGCGTCTTGGTCTGGGACGGCTCCACGGTTCCACTAAATTTAGTGGAGCCGTGGTGCATTTAGTGGAGCTGTCCGTACAAAATTTTCTGTAACGTTCAGATTTTTCTTGCCTATAAAAACCAACCCCATTCACAGTTTTTAGGCACCCTTTCACATAGAAAAACTTCTGAGTTTAAACCTCTCACACATTTCTTTTCTTTTGATCATTTAGATTAGTTTTCTTTTGTTTTAAGAGTGATCCAATCATCCACCAAGAGATCATCTTCATTCCTCTTCATTAGCAAGAGAAGAACACAAGTATCCAAGTTGATACAAGGTGTTATCATTCATCTTCATTCGCAAGAGAAGAACTCAAAGTATTCAAGAAGATACATGAGTTATAGTTGTTAGGTTTTTGTAACACTTGTTACAACCTTGTTGTATCATAGCATACATCAAGTTTATTTATCTTTTGTGAGTGAGAGTGAAGATCAAGTGTGATCTTATAGAGATAGTGAATATCTCTTAAAGCCATAGGGCTTGTGTGATTGATCAAGAAGATCAAGGGTCGATAGATTAGTGTTAGTTGAGAGAGTGTTGATCATTGTGATCGTGTTGAGATCTTGGTGATCTCTTGTAGCCATTGGGCTTGAGTGATTGGTCACGTGGACCTTGGTAGATTGGTGCTAGCTAAGATTAGCACTCGACATCTAGCTTAGTGTCGGTAATAGGATAAGCGACGTGTACGGTTTTCTCCGCCTGAAGGGAGGTTGTTGAAATAGTGTTTAAAACTCTCGAGTGTGGTACTCGGGGAGTGGAGTAGGGCGAAGAAGAGCTTCATAGCCGAACCACTATAAATCCTTTGTCTCGGTTTGATCTTTCCAACTCTACTCTTTACTTTTATTATTTAGCATTAGTCAGTCTAGTGTGTAGTTCATATTGGTGTTGATTGATTACACATAGAGTTTGAATCAAAGTTTCAAATAGCAAACTTTTAAAGCAAGATTTTTAAAAGAATTTAAAACCGGTAAACTATTCAACCCCCCCTTCTAGTTTCCCACAGGGATAACTTGCCGTTAGGTATAATAAGCTTTCTCTCATACCTCTATACTTAGTGTTATCCACAGACTCACCTTCTTCATCTTTCTTGAGTTTCGTTTCCGTGGACATGGGATTTTTCACGGGCTTAGACTCTTCTAAACTAAATTTCTTAAGCATCTCCTTAATATACTTAGATTGATTAAAGAATATACCATCTTCCATTTGTTTTATTTGTAGACCAAGGAAGAAATTTAATTCACCCATCATGCTCATCTCAAACTCGTCACGCATGATCTTTGAAAAATCATCGCACAGTTCTGGACAAGTTGAGCCGAATATAATGTCGTCGACATATATTTGAACAATGATGAGATGTGAATTTCGTTTCTTCGTGAAAAGTGTGTTATCAACCATTCACATGGTATATTCATGTTTAAGCAAGAATGCTTTTAGTCTATCGTACCAAGCATTGGGAGCTTGTTTAAGACCATAGAGTGCTTTCATGAGTTTATAAACATGATTCGGTTTTTCGAAATCAACGAATCCTGGAGGTTGTGCAACGTATACCTCCTCGTTGATATAACCATTTAGGAATGCACTTTTCACGTCCATTTGGTATAGTTTAAAGTCTAAGGCACAAGCATAGGCAAGGAGTATCCTAATAGACTCTAATCTACTACAGGTGCATAAGTTTTATCGTAATCTATTCCTTCTTGTTGGTTATAGCCTTGTGCCACCAACCTTGCCTTATTCCTAGTTACGACGCCATTTTCGTCGAGTTTATTTCTAAACACCCACTTAGTTCCTATGATGGTATGATTCTTAGGTAGAGGCACTAGATCCCAAACTTGGTTTGCGGTGAATTGATTTAACTCTTCTTGCATGGCGCTTACCCAGCTTTCATCCTTAATTGCTTCACCGATATTCTTAGGTTCTACGATAGATATAAAACAAAAGAAATTACTTTTGTTTTGTGCTTGTGACCTAAGGGTTATTTGGTTTAGGTTTCCTATGACATTTTCAATTGGATGGTTCTTGGATTCCTTAATGTTTACAACTTCGTCAACTTTAACTATTTCATCCTCAATGTCATTTTCTAAAGTTTTCTTGCCATTGACCTTAAATGACTTCTTCCTCATGTAAGTCATCATCCACCAAGGGTGATGTCTTAGTTGGTGGAGGACTTTCATCGAATGTCACGTTGAGTGATTCTTCGACTTTTATTGTTTCTTTGTTTAGGACAACATAGGCTTTGCTATTTTGGGAGTAACCTAGGAAAACACCTTCATAAGACTTGGGTCAAACTTGGTGAGGTAGTCTTTTGTGTTTAGTATGAAGCACTTGCTTCCAAACACTCTAAAATAATCTAGAGTAGGTTTTCTACCTTTCAAGATTTCGTATGGTGTTTTTCCTAAGATTGGTCTAATCAAGATCCAATTAAGTATGTAAGTAGAGGTGTCTACCACGTTACACCAAAAATTTTGCGGAATGGATTATTCATCCAACATCGTTCCACTCATCTCTTGTAGAGTACAATTTTTCCGCTCAACTACCCCATTTGATTGTGGAGTGTGTGGAACCGAGAAATTATGTGTAATACCATTAGCATCACAATATACTCCAAATTGCACTTCATTATCAAATTCTCGACCATGATCCGTCCTAATTGAGACTATTGTACACCCTAGTTTATTTTAGACCTTCTTACTAAAGATTTCGAATTCCTCGAAAACTTGTGTCTTATCCTTAAGAAATCTAGTCCAAGTATACATAGAGTAGTCATCAACTATTACTAAGGTGTAGTAATTTCCTCCGTAGCACCGTACGGCGGATGGACCGAATAAGTCCATGTGAAGGAGTTCTAGGCATCTAGAGATCGAGACCATATTATTAGCTTTGTGACTAGAATGAGCTTGTTTTCCAACTTTACAAGCGTTACAAAAGTGTTTATCAAACTGAATCTTAGGTAGGTTTCTAACTAGTTCCTTAGACGCCAATGATTGTATTAAACGCATATTGGCGTGACCTAGTATCCTATGCCATAGAGTGGAATTATCATCCATGGTTGCTAGGCAAATCTTATCATGAGGCTTATTTCCTATTTTCATAACAAATAAGCCATTCTTCCTAACTCTTTTTCCTATGTATTACCATTCTTAGTGATCTCACTACCCTCTTCAGAAAATATAACTCTACACTTATTTTCAACCATTTGACTAATACTAAGCAAGTTAAATCCTAAGTTGTCTACATGCTCAACATTTCTAATAGTGAGGGAGTTTTGAGTAATCGTACCTTTGCCTATGATGTTGCCCTTAAGTTTGCTACCGAAAGTGACATTACCTCCGTTGTAAGCCTTGTATGATGAGAATAGACTTCGGTTACCCGTCATATGATTAGTGCATCCACTATCCTTGACCCATTCATCGGACTCCAAGTCGATTCCCAAGCATATCTATTGAATAAGACAAAGATTCAAACATTCGGTCCCCAATATCTCATGGGTCCAAAGTTGTTAGTATTAAACATCCCATGCATTTGTTGCATTTGGATAGGATGTTGAAACGGAGGACAAATTTCCCATGGCAAATAACTTCGTGGTTGAAGGTTATTCCAAGTTACGGGATAGTTACTTGGATAACTTGGTCTTCAAAAGTTACTTCTCGGTTGAGGAGTTCTTGACTGAGGTTTAGGAACATTTGTTTTTCTAGGTGGAGGAGTCTTTGATCTAGTATCGGGTTTTACAGAGCCAAGCCCGGGGGTCGACAAAGGTTTGTAAAAACTTTTGACCTTTTTACTAGCAACAGGTATTTTAACATTGTTAACTACTATGTGACTTGGTTTAGGACTTAGGTTATTTTTCAGACTTGACTCAGTTCTGTCTTCAGTACCAAACGGTACCACGGTACCACTAATTTTAGTGGTGCCGTCTGTACCTTTAATGGTACCGTCCACTATTTCGACAGGACTTGTGGGTTTGACAAATTTTACTTGTTTCGTTTTACTTGTCGAAGCTTCATTTTGATTAAAACCTAGACCCGCACCGACATGTTCACTATATCTAATATTATCTAACATGTCATTTAGTGTTTTTGTTTCTTTTTCAAACTTAATGATCCTTAACGCATTTTCTTTGAGTTTTTCATTCTCTACTTGAAGACACATGCATGACCTACATCCAATATATATTTCTTTATTTTTCTCAAGTCTTTTGTTCTAAAATTTGCACTTCGAGTTCATGCAATAATTCTTTTAGTGGTTTGTTTCTAGTTATGATTTTAGAACTTACTTCACATAGTTTATAATATTCATCATATAGTCTATTATCATCTATTGATGAATTATCATCAATATAGTAAGAAGAGTCGGAATGTACCTCATTTGACGCTTGAGCCATAAGACATGTTTCGTCGTTGGGCTTCTTCTCTTCTTCTTCACAGCTATCACTCCAAGAGCCTCCTACGAAAGCTCTTTGGTTGTTGGTTCTCGGTGGTTTAGGACATTCTCCGATGAGATGATTAGGATCTCCGCATCTAAAACATTTCCTATCACTCTTTCCTTTCTTCTCATCTAGGTTCTTTTGGGACGACTTCTTTTCATCATGAGGTTGTCTAACAAATCTACCTCTTCTCCTAAAAAACTACTTAAAATCTCTAACGGCTAATGCATACTCTTCGTCTTCACTATCGGAATCTGAACTTTCATCATCACTAGACTCCTTTTTGGCTTTCAATGCTACAGGTCTAACTCTGTCACTTTTGTCTTTGACTATGTCGGAGTCTTTCTTGATTATCATTTCACGAACTTTCAAGTTTCCTATTAGTTCATCAAGTGATAATGTCACCAAGTTCTTTGACTCTTCAATGGCTGTGACCTTTACTCTCCATTTGGGATGTAGAACCCTAAGAAACTTCCTAACATAGTTCTTGCCAGAATAACCTTCATCAAGAGCTTTAAGACTAGTAATAATAGTATTAAATCTAGCAAATGCATTATCAATAGATTCATCTTCCGGAATGGAAAATTGTTCATATTGTTGCACAAGAAGATCTATCTTGTTCTTTTTGACTTGATTAATACCTTGATGAGTGACTAACAAAGTTTTCCAAATTTATTTTGCCGTGTTACATATAAAAATTCTTTCAAATTCCTTTTTCGGCAAAGCATTAAAAATCATCATTTTAGCCTCATCATCATTGGCTAGTTTTCTTTTAAGGTTATAACTTTGTTTATTATAAGGAACTATTTCATCCCTTTTTGTTTCCGGATTCTTTTCAATCGGTTCAAAGTCACCCTCGGTAATAATATGCCAAAGATCAATGTCTTTTGATTTCACATACGTTTCGAATCTTGTTTTCCAATATATAAAACAATCGGTTTCAAAAAGTGGTGGTCTTTGCATAGATTGCCCTTCTTGATATTTGTCGAAATCCATTGGTCGATTCAAGTTTTAAAATACAATTTATTTTAAAATCTTGCCTGACGTGGCTATGGTACCAATTGTGGAAAACTTAAAGGGGGGGGGGTTGAATAGTTTTACCGGTTTTTATTTAGTTATAAAAATTTACATGTGAAAAACTTTGATTCGATTCTTTTGTGAAATCAATCAACACCAATATAAACACTAAGCTATACTATCTAATATAAACAATAAGTATAAAGAAATGAGATGGAAAGATCAAACCGAGACAACGAGATTTATAGTGGTTCGGTCACGAAGCTTTTCTTCGCCCTACTCCACTCCCCGAGTACCAAACTCGAGAGTTCTAAGCACTGTGTCAACAAAGCTCCCTTCAGGCGGAGAAAACCGTACAACGTCGCTTATCATTATTTTCGACACTAAGCTAAATGTCGAGTACTAATCTTAGCTAGTACCAATCTACCACGATCCACAAGATCCTTACTAAATCACACAATCAACACACTTAACATGATCTACCCGATCTACCGTTGATCCACTTGATCAACACTCAAGCACACAAGCTACAAGAGATCTCCAAGATCGCAACATGATCACAATGATCTACTCTCACAAACTATACAAAAGAAAATTCAACTTGGTGTATGCTAGGATACAACAAGTATGTAACAAATGTTACAAGTGCACTAAACTATGACTACAACACTTTGTATCTTCTTGATAATTAGTGTTCTTCTCTTGCACTAGTAGAGGAATGAATGTGATCAATTGGTTGGATGATAGGATCACTCTTTAAACAAAATAAAAACTAACTAAATGATCAAAGGGGATAAGATGTGATAAGAGTTTTAAACTCAGAAAGTTGTGTGTAAAAAGGGATTCCCAAAAACTGTGAAGAGGGCTGGTATTTATAGGCAGAATAAATTTGCCCATTATAGGGTCACGGTACCACTAAATACCACACGGTACCACCAAATTTAGTGGTATCGTGGTACTGTGCCAGACAAGGACGCTCCAATTTTTGTTTTTGGTGGTGAAAGTTTATTTAGGGAAGTTTTGAGCTGATTTTGGGGGGAAAATAGCTGTTATGATTTTTAAACTTATTTTTCCAATAAAAACATTTCTTTATAACTCAAAAATAATTTGTAAAGTATATTTTTAAAAAAATGATTTGTCACATTAAAAATGTAAAGTTTGAAACACAAATTCACTTCTTTGATCATTAGTATCTGTGGAAAGGATTCAAATACTAGGGATGTGAATCTTAGTAACGTGTTTGAGAGATATTTATGTATGAATGTGTTTAGCATGCGGAATCTACTACAACACACTTAAAAGAATACAAAGGTGGTGAGTTATGTAAACGTGAGGATGTATTGAACAATGAACACAACTTTAGTTAGCACAAAATGATTCAATATTATTGATGAAATAATACGGATGATCTAAATATCACCGGGATTACAAAGTAATCTTGAATCTTTGATTGTAAAAGGATTTGTGAGTTGAGTAACTAAGTTACTTGAGAGATAGTTCAGTTTTGGTTAATAGTTAGAAAGATGCATGCATGAAGTGTGACTAAGGGAACCTTTTATACGATAAGGCACCCTTATTACAAGTTGTCAAGTGGTTTAATATAATAAGATACTTTGACTATTCTAGCCTACAATTAAATACAACTACCAATGTACAACTCTGCAATATTCTTCTGTACACCACAGAAGACTAAACTACTTCTACATAACGTATAACAATGTACAAAGACTAATAATTCAACTAAATATCTTTTACAAAATATCTAATCAACTTGACATATAGCTTGGCAGGCCCTTTGTCAACTAGCAGTACCTTCTACCCAGAAGGTACTTTTAGTACATCTTCATACTCTTCAAAATCAACTAGCAGGTTCTTTGACATCTTTGGCAGGCTCTTTGACTTGAACATTTTATTTCCAACAATCCTCCCCTAAACTTGTTATTTCCATTAAAATACACAAGTTTCTGATGAATAAAATACATACCTTGAGGATTTGAGGGAACTCTTCCAAAAACCTTCACTCTCTGTTCTTCCTTTTTCTTTCACATTGCTCAAAAATGCTCCTCAGCAAACTTTGAACACTTTCTGAATTCTCTTCATCTTTGTCACATCTTAATCTCTTGGAGATCATAGTTTTAAGCACTTCATAACTAAGTGGATACTCTTTCTCAGCCAACATAAAGAGTTCTATCCCACTTTGTGTGTAAAGATGATGAATATTGCTAAGGCTTAGAAATTCCCATGTTGTTGAAGGATCATAATAGGGAAATTTCTAATGAACATCTTTGGGATCAGGATCAAACATCCTATTGAATTCTACCCATAATTCCTGTTCCTTAGCATCAATACTAGAATTTATGTCTAGCCTAATCTGCACTAGATTCCACAATTCTTCCAAGTCTGCTCTGTCACATGCTCTAACTAAATTTTCAAAATTCTTAAAGATAGCAAACTGACCCCTAACCCTTATTATTTTCCATGACTTTCCTAATCTATCATGGTTGATCTCCCAATCAATAATAGGGCGTCTACAGCTAATTGGATCAACATGTATGATAGTTGGAAAAGTAATTAACATCTTACTTACTTGCTCTGAGTCCAATTTTGCTACTTCTTTCTTCTGAGCATCTTGCTTCTTCATAGAGGGCTTTGCATCAGATGGAACTTTGTAGTAAAGACTTTTGTAGGCTTGAAGATATAAGTAGTAGATTTCATCAGCAGATTTCTTCTTCAGTTGATAATCAGTCCAATTTGCTTGACCTTTTAGAAATCTCTTCATAAAAGTTACTTGATCTTTCTGAGATTGTCCCACCTTAAAACCTCTTTTCTGACTTTCTTTCATCTTTTCAAAAATGTCAGCCAGAGCAGCTTCTTTATACTTCTTGTTGATAAAAGATTCAAGCTCTGCTGTTTTCTCATCAGAATTGAGATTCTTGTCATTCACTATTATTGCTGCTTGGCCTTTCACAATTGGATCATTAGCAATAATCCATTGCATCTGTGCATCAAAGGTTTCTTGAGCAATTTGAGTATCAAGAAGAGTCTGAGCAGCATCTTTATGCTCTTTCATCTCTGCAAGCATTCTTGAAGCTTCAAATGCTTTCAGTTCTTCTTCATGAACCCTTTTGGCCTCTTCTTCTCCTAAAGCCATCTGAATTTGCTCTGTTCTTTTCAACTTCTTGGGCTTTGGCTCATCTTCAATCATAATGCTCTTGCCCTTATCCTTTGGAGTTGGTTCTTGAGATGGAGCAGAAGATTGCTCATCAGCAACAAAAATCCTCCCTTGAACAACAAATTCCCTTGAGGCTCTAAATCTCTCTTTCTCTTGTACACTTTCTTAGCAGACCCTTTGTACTCCATAGCCAATAGCCTCTCAATCCTAGCAGGCTCTTGTTCTGGCCTAGCAGGCTCTTGCCCTGCACCAGCAGGCTCTTCATCATAAACTTCAGTTCCTTCATGGAATTCAAATTGAGCCTCCTCTTCATCTTCAGAAGTAACCATCCTCCCCTTTTTGGAAAAGTGACCTAACCTATTAGCATCTGATTTTGAAGAACCAGATAAAACAACCTTTGAAGATCTTTTACCCTTTAGCTTCTTCACTTCTACCTCCAATTTCTTTACCTTCTTGACTAATTTGGTGTTGATCGCAGAAAATTTCTTGTTTTGACTTTTAAGAGCATCTTCTAAGAGCTTCACCTTCTCTTTTAGTTCTTGCATTGTCTGAGGTGATTGAGGTGGTGTTACATGATGTGATGATGTTGGTGGTGTTGCTGATGGTACTGGAGATGGTATTGGTGATGTTTGATGTGTTGGTGAGATGTAACCAGTTGAAGAACTAGATGATGGTGATTCAGCTGATGGTGTTGGTTCTTCAGGATGTTGTGGTAACATTTCATCAAATAGTGGTATTTCCTCCCCTCTGAAACCAATTCTCATGTTTGAAAATACTTTGTGAGAAAGTTTTGGTGTTTCATAAAGTGTGTCTGTGGGAAGTAACAAATGTTTTGATATTGCAATGATGCATGCAATAAATCTTGGATACATCAAAAACTTTGTTTCACTATTCACATTTTTAGTCAATCCTTCAAAAATATGTTTGGAAAAATTGTATTTTCTGTTTGTAGCCAAGCAGATGAGAGCAGAAGCCATGTTTCCACTAAATTGCTCCCAAGAGGTTTTCTTCTGGCTCAAACAATGAAGGATTGTGTGAATCAAAAATCTCCATTATGGAGTAAGATGCTTCTTTAGAAAAGTGAGTTTTGTAGAAGTAGCATGATACCCCATTCTTTCTAAATTTTCAAAAATTTCAGTATCTGGCAACTGACTAATACCATCAGAATCATCCAAATGAAGATGTCTTCTTATGGATGACTCAGTAAGAGTCAAAAGTTTGCCATCCACTTTGGCCTTAATCCTTTGTTCCCCATTTTCAGAAGTTTTAATTTTAGCAGATTGCCAAAATTGTAAAATTTGAGATTCATAAATAGTGGGATTGACTAGTAAAGCAAACCTGATATAGGAGTTATTTAAAAAATCCACTACTTGATGAAAAGAGGCATTATCCTCTGACTTCTCCAAAAATGCTAATTGATTGTGACGTTGGACAAAGTTTAGAACAACTGTGGAATCCATAATGAAAATTTTAAATATTATGGTGGGATTCGTTGGTAGTACTGGTAGAAGATGAAAGGAGTATGTGAATTATGATAAGGACTGATGAAAGAAGATATGTGAGAATTACTTTTAACCGACAATAATAAAGATTATAATAAGTAAATGAAAAGGCGGTTAAAAAGATCTTTTATATGTGAAATATAATATAATATAATCATCAGTAATTTACATAACTACCAACGGCTAATTTTAACTACCAGGCCTAACGGCTAAAACTTTTTCTGACAGGCTCAACGGCTATCTAGCAGTACCATTTTACTCTAGCAGTACCAATTTTTGAACTACCAGTACCTTTGAAAGTTTTATAAAAATCCCGTATAGTTTTTAGCAAACTACCAGCTATCAACGGATTTGAGTTGTCTTTACCAAAAGCCGTTTGCTTAAGGACTAGCTAACTATTTTCAATTAAGTATGGTTAGTTAACAACCATATAGTTTTTGGTAAACTATGAACCATCAACGGATTTGAGTTGTCTTTACCAAAAGCCGTTTGCTTAAGGACTAGCTAACTATTTACAATTAAGTATGGTTAGTTAACAACCATATAGTTTTTGGTAAACTATCAACCATCAACGGATTTGATTTGTCTTTACCAAAAGCCGTTTGCTTATGGACTAGCCAACTCTTTAGTTTGTAAAAACTTGGTGAGCTAAATACCAAAAGCCATATTGGCCTAAAGATGGTGCAATTTCCTTGGATAGAGGAAATTAAAAAGGCAATGATGATGTGTATCTTGGATGATTGGTTCAACAAGTGAAATCATCTAATAGCATGCCTTTGAGTTGAAACTTTTCTTATTTTGATCTAGATAGAACTTTCTCCTTTAGAAATGCTTCATCCCTTCTAGATATGTGATCTAATTCTATCTTTTTCAACCTTTGCATCATCTTGTATGCTTTTGTCTTTTTCATTCATAAATTGGTTTTTCTTACATTCAGGGCTATCATATCCTCCCCTGAGATTGTTACCTCTCCTGAGATTAATATAACTTTTGTTTCCCCTTTTTGTTTGAAAGATCTCTTGTTTTGTTATTAACCTGAAATGTGTTAGTTGCAAACCAAAAGAACAAAGTGCAAAGTACTTGATCTATAGCATTTTAAACATTTAAGCATTAATATGAACAAAACATAGCAAATTTTATACTAGCAGGACCAATTATGAATTGACAGTACCTTTTGACTAACTAGCAGTACCATGTTTAAAAGCTAATACCAGTTAATTTTATGTACAAAAACACATGTTTTCAAAGATTTATCATTCCAATACCTCCTACAAGATATTTGAATCTACCTAAATCAAAAGCTTTGGTGAGAAGGTCTGCATAATTCTTTTCAGAATCAATTTTAACAACTTGTATTAACCTTTTCTCATTGCAATCCCTTATGAAATGGTGTCTGATTTCAATGTGTTTTGTTTTTGAGTGTTGAACTGGGTTTTTAATGATACATATAGTACTGCTATTGTCAATATAAATAATGGTGTTCAGAAAATTGTACCTATAGTCAAGCATTTGATTTTGGATCCAAAGAACTTGCCCACAACAACTTGCACCAGCAACATATTCTGCTTCAGTTGTAGAGTTGGCCACCATTGTTTGTTTCTTGCATTGCCAAGAGATGAGTCTGCAACCAAGAAATTGACATCCACCAGTTGTGGATTTTCTGTCTAGAGTTGCACCAGCATAGTCACTATCCGAATAAGCCACCAATTCAAAAGATGATTCCCTTGGATACTAAAGACCCAACCTTGGTTGACCCTTGAGATATCTAAAGATTCTTTTGACTGCTGTGAGATGAGAGATTTTGGGATGTATTTGAAACCTTGCACATACACATACTGAGAACATGATATCTGGTCTTGAGGATGTAAGGTACATCAAAGACCCAATCGTTGATCTATAATTATGCAAATCCATATCTTCTCCTTCAGCATCCTTGAGTAGCCCTTTATCTGGATCCATTAGTGTACTTGCAACCTTAGAATCAGCAAACTGAAATTTCCTTAGGATCTCTACTACATACTTATCTTGGCTGATAAATATGCCTTCTTGAGATTGTTTCACTTGGAGACCCAAAAAGAAAGTGAGTTCCCCCATGGAACTCATTTCAAACTTACTATGCATAAGTTTTTCAAATTCTACACACAAGTCTTGGTTTGTTGATCCAAAGATAATGTCATCAACATAAATCTGCACTAGCAAGATATCTTTCTTTGTTCTTTTGATGAACAAAGTTGGATCAATCCTGCCTCTTTGGAATCCACTTTCTAGTAGAAAACAAGCCAATGTTTCATACCATGCCCTAGGAGCTTGGTGTAGACCATAAAGAGCCTTGGTAACCTTATAAACCTTGTCTGGATACTCTGCATCAATGAAGCCTGAAGGTTGAGACACATATACTGGTTCTTCAATTTCACCATATAAAAATACACTCTTAACATCCATTTGATAGACAGTGAAGCCTATGAATGAAGCATAGACCAAGAATAGCCTAATTGCTTCAAGTCTTGCAACTGGAGCAAACACTTCTTCATAATCTACCCCTTCTTCTTGAGTATATCCTTGGGCCACCAATCTTGCTTTATTTCTGATCACTATACCCCTTTCATCTTTCTTGTTTCTGAAAACCCATTTGGTTCCAATTGCCCTTTGACCTTTGGGCAAATCAACCAATATCCAAACCTTCTGAATCTTGAATTGGAGAGGCTCTTCTTGCATTGCTTCCACCCAACTTGCATCATCTAAAGCTTTGTTTATGTTTTTGGGTTCAGCCTGAGATAGAAAACATGAAAACAGGCATATATTGGAAATATCATGATTCTTTTCTTCATAAATAGAGGATATAAACCCTTCTTCTTCTGAAGTTAAGACTTGAGATAAACCAACTTGAGATCTTGTTCTAACACCAGAATTTATGCTACCAATCACATCATCAGTTGAGTGATCTTTGAGAATTCTAGTGTTGGGTGTTTTAGGAACTTCATAGGTAGATGGAAGATTGCTAATCCCCACCTCTTCTGGTAAAGAATCATCTATTTGAACATTCAATGGCTCAGCAGTATCAATACTTGAACTAGCAGGACTATTTGGTGAACTAGCAGTACCATTGTCATTTGCACCACTTTCTTGATTCTCTTGATTCTGAGTTCCATGATCATCTTCATTGCCTTCATTTTTTGTGTTTGAAAGTTCTTCTTGACTTGAAGATAGATCCATTCCTTTCCAAATTGGCATCCAGATGTAATCTTGATCTTTAGGAGTTTCAACATTATCTTCAAAACCTGCATCATCATTAGTATTTGTACCTGTAACAGGCACATAATTCATAGATTCTGAAAGCCTATCAATATCAAACATCCAATCTGGTCCAATTCCTTTCACATTTTTTAGTTTCTCTTGAAACTCTATGTGAAGATTCTCTTCCACTAGCCTAGTACAAGTGTTAAACACTCTATAGGCCTTACTCTGCAAGGAATACCCTATCAAATAGCCTTCATCTGCTTTTCCATCAAACTTGCCTAAATGATCTTTGGTATTGAGAATAGTGACATGACAACCAAAAGGTCTCATAAAACTTAAAGATGGTGTTCTACCAAAGAAAAGTTCATAAGGTGTCTTTCTATGTGGCTTTGTCACAAGAACCCTGTTTTGTACATAACAAGCAGTACCAACTGCTTCAGCCCAAAATGAAATAGGCAACTTAGAGTCTACTAACATAGTTCTAGCAGCCTCTATAAGTGTTCTATTCTTTCTTTCTGCTACTCCATTTTGCTATGGGGTTCTAGCTACACTAAATTCCCGTTTTATGCCTTTTTCCTTGCAAAAGTCATCCATAACCCTATTCTTGAACTCTGTCCCATTGTCACATCTGATGACTTTGACTTTCTTATCAGATTGGTTTTCTACCTCAGTGATATAAGTTTTAAGAATCTCACTAGTCTCATGTTTAGATCTTAAAAAGAAAACCCAAGAAAATCTGCTATAATCATCAGTAACAACAAGACAATATCTTTTACCATTCAAGCTACACACATTAGTAGGACCAAAGAGATCCATATGAAGCATATGTAAAGCCTGAGAAATAGAGTTTTGGGTCTTGGGCTTACAAGAAGCTCTATGTTGTTTGCCTTTTAGATAATCAACACAGGTTTGGTCATTTTGGAAAATCTTTTTGGGTAAACCTTTTACCAAATCATATTTTGCAATAGTGTTGATTGTTTTAAAGTTTACATGACCAAGCCTTCTATGCCAAAGCATAGATTCATCCAATGAGGCTTTTGCTACCAAACAAGTTAAACTCTCCTTAGGATCAATGTTCTTTAAATTAACACTGTACATATTGTTCCTTTTTGGGATTTTAAGAAGGATCTGACTCTCATCAGGCATTTTGAAATCAGAAGAAAGAACCATACATTCATTGTCAGTAAATAGAACATTGTTCTTTTTGTCACACATTTGTGAGACACTAAGGAGATTAAACTGAAGTTCTTTCACAAAATACACATTTTCAAAATCTAGTTTACTGGTTTTGATAGTACCTTTACCAGTGATCTTTCCTTTTATTCCTCCCCCAAAGGTAACATATCCTCCATCAAATGTTTTGAAGTCTGAGAGGAATGACATGTTGCCTGTCATGTGCCTTGAACATCCACTATCTACATATCCTTGATCTCCAATATCAGATGAATGTTCCTGCACATGAATAAACATATTAGTTTCCTTGGGGTACCCAAGCCATGACAGACTTGGGTTTGCCTCTTGCATCAATGAAATCAAACCTTTTTAGGATTGTTGATGCACCTTTTGATTGGATTGGTTTCCAAATCCAACATGCTGAGGACTTAATATCACTTTCCCTTTTAATCCATTGTGTGGTCTTTGGTCTATTAGAACCAATTTTGGCAGTACCAACTTTGGCAGTACCATTTGGTCTAGCAGGACCTTTTGGTCTAGTAGGACCTTTGGTTTTTGGTTTCCAAATTTGTGTTTTGACCACAGATTTCTTTTGAATAGGACTATTCACAACTTTTGGTACATGTTTGAAAGTGTTTCTTGTACCCTTATCAGTTGATTTTGTAATAACAGACTTATTTTGTCTAACAGTATGTTTAACTTTTGTGGTGTTAGACTTAACAAAACTTTTTCTGGGGTGAGTAACATTTGTTTTAGACTTTGATTTACTCCCAGAAACCCATTTATTACAATAAGCATGAAGATGATTAAAGCTACCACAGTAATAACAAGCCTTATTGAACATAACAAAGTCATCACCTAGTTGTTGTGACTTAAGGTTGTTCCAATTTCTTTGGCTTCCTCTAGGTTTGTTATTACATTTTTTACAACTTTCAACTGTTTTCAAAACAGCTTTAACCTTATCTTTAACTTCTACCCTTTTAGGACTGATTGGTCCTACTTTGATTCCTTTGATAGGAACAGTCTCATCTTCATCATCATCAGATACCCAATCTTCAATAATTAGAATATCTGGTTTCTTATTAGTGAGCACCTTAGAGGGTGAGGCAATCTTAGCACTCTTAGAAGGTTCACTTTTCTCTACAGGCTTAGCCAATGGTTTGTTAATGATTTCATGCAAACCTGATTCAGCAAGATCTGATCCTGGGGGACAAGGAATTCCTCTATAAGGAGGTGGACATTTATTGTATCCTATCCCAGATTTTATTCTCTTATTCATCTGATTCTCAACTATGCTTCTAGTGCAATCAGAATCAATTTCCAATTTAGTAACAGTCAGTTGAATATTATCTCTAGCCAATGTCACTTTAGTACACTCAGTTCTTAGCATTTCTATTTCTGAATCTTTCAAAAATATTTGTCTATTAAGATTAGCTTTTGCATCAGAAAAGGTAAGTTCATTTTCTCTAAAGTGAATGATTTGTTTTTCTAGCTTGGCCATACCACACTTATAATTGACTAAGTTTTGATGTGTTTTTCTATGTTCTAATGTGAGATCATCATAACATTTTCTTAAAGTTTGCAATTCTTCAAAAACTTCACATGTATTAGAACATTTAGAAATTTTTACCTCAGGAGTGGAGAATGCCATCAAAGCCAATTCATCAGAAGTTGACTCATCTTCACCCAAGAAACTCCAATCAAAACCCATGCCATCAATAGCAACCATTGCTTTGGGCTCAATTATTTCCACTTCCTTACTCTTGCTCTCAAAGCCTCCTTTCTTCTCAAAGCTTCCTTTATTCCTGTTGTCAAACCCTCTACCCTTGTCATCCTGCTTCTTAGGTCTTCTACACTCTCTAGAGTAGTGACCCTTCATGTGGCAGTTGTAACACTCCACTTTTGACTTATCATAGCCAGCAGGCTCATTTCCATTTATCATTATCTTCTTACCAGTCCTCATCAACAACTTCTTAGCTCTGATGCTCAGAAGTGAAAGTTGCCACTTAATGTCCATTTCTTCAAGATCATCTTCATGAATCTCTTGAAGATCTTCAAAAGTTAATATGGACCCATTGTGTTGAGATGTAAGAAAAGCACACCCAATTGTTTATCTAAAATGGTTTTGGTACTGCTGGAAGTACTAGCAGTACCAAAGTTTGTGTTGGCAGTACCTTCTTCTCTGCCATCTTTTTCTTCATTAACAACCTTTGAGGTGCTTGGAGATGAAACAAAAGCCATATTTCCTAAGCTTGACCTAGTAGTCTTCTTTACTTCATGCTCTACTATTTTAAAATTGTTGTAGAGATCATTAAGACTCATCTGATCAATATATGGCTTGTTTTTCCAGACAATGACATGCATGGACCATTCTGTGGGTAAACTCCTAAGAAATTTGGAGTTTAGGTCTTCTTGAGTTATCATCACTTCATGGATGGCTAACTGGCTTGAAAGCTTCTGAAGTCTATTGAACATACTGTCCAAAGACTCATTTGGTTGTGGCTGTAAAGTTCTCAAACTGCTGTTTGAGAAGTGTTTTCTGTGTTTTCTTGGTAGCATCATTACCACCAAATCTAGCCACAATAGCTTCAAAGAGGGTTTTGGCATCTTTGTATTTGTTAAAGATCAAAAGCTGATCATTTGGAATAGTCATTAGTAACATACTCCTGGCTTTTAGATCATTTCTCTTCTGAATTCTTTCTTCTGCACTTGATGGGCTTGTTTGTATTTGTGTTACAAGTGCATCATTTACTGTTGTAGTGGTGATTGAGGGTTTATATGAGTTGCCTTCTTCAATGATCTCCCAAAGTGCATAGTCTTGCACTTGAAAGTATTGTTCTACCCTTAGTCGCCACATATCAAACTCATTTTGCTTGAGTAATGGAAGTTTAGCTGCAACATTTGTTTGAATGTGTTCAACATCCATTGTTCTTTTAATTTGTAAATATCAGCCTAGCTTTGATACCACTTGTGGAAAGGATTCAAACACTAGCGATGTGAATCTTAGTAACGTGTTTGAGAGATATTTATGTATGAATGTGTTTAGCATGCGGAATCTACTACAACACACTTAAAAGAACACAAAGGTGGTGAGTTATGTAAACGTGAGGATGTATTGAACAATGAACACAACTTTAGTTAACACAAAATGATTCAATATTATTGATGAAATAATACGGATGATCTAAATATCACCGGGATTACAAAGTAATCTTGAATCTTTGATTGTAAAAGGATTTGTGAGTTGAGTAACTAAGTTACTTGAGAGATAGTTCGGTTTTGGTTAATAGTTAGAAAGATGCATGCATGAAGTGTGACTAAGGGAACCTTTTATACGATAAGGCACCCTTATTACAAGTTGTCAAGTGGTTTAATATAATAAGATACTTTGACTATTCTAGCCTACAATTAAATACAACTACCAATGTACAACTCTGCAATATTCTTCTGTACACCACAGAAGACTAAACTACTTCTACATAACGTATAACAATGTACAAAGACTAATAATTCAACTAAATATCTATTACAAAATATCTAATCAACTTGACATATAGCTTGGCAGGCCCTTTGTCAACTAGCAGTACCTTCTACCCAGAAGGTACTTTTAGTACATCTTCATACTCTTCAAAATCAACTAGCAGGCTCTTTGACATCGTTGGCAGGCTCTTTGACTTGAACATTTTATTTCCAACAGTATCCAAGATTGGTGCTTCCTTGATTGGTCATTCTTTAGATGGTTATTTGAACGATCTACATTTTGGCGTTGGGGTATCTGGAGGAGGGGAGGCTATTCTTCACACTGTGAATCAGTTCCTTGAAGAATGTGGGGATAAGGTGGGACTTTCGATGTTGCTGGTGGATTTCAAAAACGCCTTTAATTTGGTGGATCGGGAGGTTATGTTACAGGAGGTTGGCCTTCGTTGCCCTGCTATTTCACGTTGGGTGGAATTCTGCTACTCCAGCCCAGCTAGACTTTATTATAGGGAACACACCTTATGGTCGCACTAAGGGGTGCAACAAGGCGACCCGCTAGTACCTCTACTTTTTGCCCTAGTGTTACACCCCCTGGTTCGCAAAATTTGAGACTCTTTTGATCTTGCCCTCCAAGCGTGGTACATGGATGATGGTACTATTATTGGTGATACTCTAGTCGTGGGGAAGGTCTTAGATCTTATTATGTCATATGGACCTAGTTATGGCTTGCACCTTAACGTGGATAAAACTGAGGTTTTTTAGCCAACCGAGGATCCCAGAAGCAGGCTCGCAGGGGTCTTCCCGCCTAATATTGCTCGCCCTTTACGCGGTGTTAAATTAGTGGGTGGGCCGGCTAGCGTGGACTTTGAGTTTAGTAGTGGGCTTGTGTTGGTCCCTTTACACGATTAGAATTAACTAGAAAGTTAATCTATTGGTGTTAATGACTAATACAATGTTTAAGGATTATTCTAACAGTTATAAAATGTGAATGTAAAAACAACAATATTTTTCAACGTTTAAATTCTTATTAGAAATAATTCCAAGAATCTATACCCAAGTGTTTTGCGGAACAAACACTTGGGATTGAATAGACAAGGGTATGGGGTGTCTCCTATCGAAACTCAAGTTTTGCTTGAGTGGTAACAATATACCCACTGAGCTATCTCAGTGAGTTGTATACTCTTTGTAGGAGAGAAGTTCCTTTTGTAAAAGTTCAAGACTTTAATTATACAAAAGCACACTTTAACTTCTCTCACAGTTGCTCTATTTATACACAAGTATTCTAAGTATAAGTGATTAAATATAATACAAGTTGTTGAGGTTGCGTGTCTGACAATTACAAATAGTAATTGTCATTTCCAAGAACCAATAGGAAAGGGCTAAATAAGTCTTTGGGAGTTGTTGGCTGACACTCCATGACTTTTAGCCGCAATAGGGAAGGTTGAGTCTGACAAGAGAAGAGTGTTGGGTTTACACTCTTATCTTCTCAGATCTTTTCCCTATTGTTCCCGCCTTTTCTTCAGGCGTTGGTTCCTCAGTCATTCAATCACTTTGTTGGTTGAGGAGACTGGGGTTCAGTGAGCTCTTATCCAATACTCACTGAATCCATCATCTTCTTCTTTGGCTTAAGTCCTACTCAGGGAGTACCGCCTTCCTGAGTAGTGAATCCTTCTTCTTGAATTCGCCTTAAGCATCCTGAAGATGACTCACTGAGAGGCTGTTCTCTCAGTGACTTGAATTGTTCTCGGTTTAAGTTAACACTTAGTTAATTTGTGTCCAAATCATGTTCGAAGCATTCTTGGGTTTTACATGACCCAACAATCTCCCCCTATTTGGATATAAATTATTCCTATGTGTTTTGATCAGATATGAGTGAGCTAACGACTTCTGCTCATACTGAATGTACTAGAATGTAAATAAGGACACTGAATTAATAAAAACATCATCTTATTAATATCATTTACAAGTCCTAACAAAACTAAGTACAAAAAGGGATAGTGTTGGGTATTCAGGCAGGTCATCAGTTCAACTTGATTCCAAGGGCTTCAAGCTTGGGCTTCTTCGACTGCAGCTCATGTTGGTCAGGATGTTCATTGATTTTTCTTTTCAGGTCATGACAAAACCTCACATTCTCAGGACTCTTGAGTGGAGAGGCCATCATTAGAAAGCCTAGCATTGCTTTGATCCCTGATAGATCTATATCACTCCACCTCTGGAAGGCTTTGTCACCAAACTCATCAATGAAGAACAACCCTCTTTCAGGCTGTTCAATGACCATATTGTTTCTGAAGGGAACACCTTCAGGGAGAGCCCTATTGCAGTTAAGACCAGGAATCTTGATCTCAGGCTCAGCTTCTATCTTCTTTCTTTTCCTTGAAGAAGACTGAGAGGAAGCAGGTTGTGCAGATTCAGGGAGAAGAGATTGAATGCCAAGTTCCTGAGGTGCTGCTGCCAATCTTTCATACCTCAGACTCAATGACTTCATCAGATTAGGGACCACAACATTTGATTTCTTTGCTATTAATGGACCCAACTCGTCCAATTCAGTGATCCCAAAGTCAGCGAATCTGAAAGGTGAATGAACATCAAAGTTTCTCTTGTCAGCACCTCTGTAGACAGTGACAACGACAGGATTGGTGTTTCTTTGAATATGAACATCAGTGATTGGTTCTGGCTTCATCCTTTCAGTCATATACCACTGATATTTCTTAATCCTATTCTGCCTGATCTCTTCAGCCCTTTTGGCTCTTTCCTCCCTTTTCTGCCTGAGAGTGGTCATCTCCTCAGACTGAGCTTTCACAAAGGTCATACCACCTTCTCTTCCTGAGTGATCCTTAGCCTCAAGACCAATTTTCTCAGCCTCTTCATGAACAACCTTGATTAAGGCAGACTTGCTTGCTTTCTCCTCTTCCTTCAACTTCTTCTTTGCCTCCTCTTCCTGAAGATAAGTACTGAGTTCATCAGCTGAGAAGTGGTAAAGAACTCCATCAATTTCATATGGGATCCTGAGTGGTGATTCAGGATCCTTTGCAACCATGATAGGTGCTGGTTGAGGCTCAGGCTCAGTGAGAATGCCTTTGCCTTTATCTTGATGGGAGGAAGAGGCTTCAGGAATGTCTTCCTTAGTGTGAGAAGGAATCTCCCCCTCAGTGTGAGAAGGAGGTTGTTGGCTTTGGCTTGAGACTCCAGTGTCTTTCTCCCCCTCAACTGTTGCTTGAGCCATGGTGATAGCAAGAGTTGGAGTCACTGGAGCAGTAGGACCTTTGAAGGCCTGATAGATCTCAGTCATCATTGATTTGATGTCCGAGGTGTCTTTTTGAAGACTTGAGATCTGATATGCTAGAGAAGCCTGAGAAGCCTCGATGCCTGACATCCTTGACCCAAGAGACCATGCCAAGGATGTTGAAGATTGTGCCCAAGTACCAAGATGTTTTTCCTGAAGACCCATGGAAGTCCTGATTGAGTCCAAGGAGGTAGTAAGACCCTGAAGTTTAGAATCCTTCAGTAAGCTGAGGAGATCATGGATTTCAGCTGACTGCTTCTGATAAGTCTCAGCAGCTTGAAGGATCTTTTCAGTGAGTATGGGGTCATCCTTAACAGCTGACTGAATAGTACCAAGGCTTTTGGTGATGCCTTCAAGAGAAAGATTGAACTTCTGGAAATGAAGATCAATAGCTGTCAGGGAATGTTTGGTGTCTGATTGGATTTCGATCACATCTTCATGAAAACTTTCAACATCTGCCTTCAGGTTGGCATAGTGAACAGCTGCTTCAGTGTGTTGATCAAACATCTCATCAGTGAGACCAGTGAAAAGAGCATTGTTGGTCTTCAGTAGGAATTTGACCAACTTTCTTTCAGTGAGGGGAAGAGAGTTATCATACTTCTGGAGAATGTCAGTAGATGAATCAGAAGATTGAGAGCCTGACTCTTCACTTTGGCTTGGAGAGGACTGATGTGATGGATCAGGTTGTTCAGGTTGTACATCAGTTTCCATATCCTCTCCTGCCTCAAAAATTTCTTCTTCACTCTCTTCCCTGAGCTCTTCATCAGACTCCATAAAAGCCTGATAGTCCCCCATGGACTCAATACCTAAAAAATCAACCGGCTCCTCTTTATAAAAAGATTTGCCTTCGGTTTGGTCAGGTCCTGACCCCTTTGTCATAATAACTGAGTGGGTTGTCTCAGCCTGACTAGCCATAATAACTGGGGTAACACCAGCCTGGCTTTTGGGGGCAGTTCCTGAAAGACTGGATCCGCCTGAGGGGTTGATGGGTTCCATATCAGTGGGTTGTTTCTTTCCCTCTGAGTCTTTGTCCCCCTTAGCACCTTCAACTACTGATGGGTGCTTCTCAGTAGTATCACTAGGTACTGATTGTGAGAGTTTGTGGACCCCCTTCCCATCAGGATTGTACTGTCCTTCAGGGGATTTAGGATCCTTTTCTCCCTGAGATCCTGAGGGTGATTGCTCAGGAACGTTAGCGGGATGTGAGTGTTTGTGGGTCCCCTTCTCAGTAAGGTAGTGCTGCCTTACCGAGGATTTAGAACCCTTTCCTCCCTTGGGAACTGATTGTTTTTTGACAGCTCCTTCATCGGGATGTGAGGGGGTGTGGGTCCTCTTCCCAGTAGGGTGGTGCTGCCCTACCGAGGGTTCAGGACCCTTTCCTCCCTTGGGCACTGATTGTGATTTATCAGTACCTTCATCGGGATGTGAGGGGGGAATGTTTCCTGATCCCTCTGACTTGTTTATGTCAGTTGGACCATGTGGAATGGGTGTGCCCGAGGTCACTGAGGATGATTGCTCAGTGACTTCTGTTGGCCTTTGTTTTGAGGTCAAGAGGGTCTCAGAAATGGGTGTCTCAGAGGTCTCGGCCTTTTTCAACCTCTTTTTAAGGTTGAGTTGGTTTTGAGGATCAGTCTCAGTGGCGAGTGGCTTGGGTCTAACCACCTGGCTGGACTGACCCTTCTTTGTCTTCTTCACCTTTTTGGTCGGTGAAGGAACTGGAGAGATAGTGTCATTACCCTGAATGACTGATTGCATGTATTCAGTCAGGGCAATCTGTGTAACCTCACTGATGCTACTAGTGAAGTTTGACTTGTGCAGTACCTCAGGCTTCGTACCTTTTGCATCAGTCCTCACATAGTCAGAACCGAGTAGGTCCTGAAGCACACAGGAAACAAATCTAGGATAGGACATGTGCCTTTGCCTATGTTTTCCTGAGAGCTTAGCAATGAGGTCTCGGAAGATTATTCCTCCGATGTCAATTTTTGTACCCTCAAGGAGACTGAACAACATCAATTGTGGTGATGAGTTCAACTGTTTCGTAGAGGATTTATTTCCACCCAGGACCTGAATGACAAATGTCATCAGTATCCTCCAAATAGGGTGGAACCATGTTTTGACTACTGGAGCCTTTTCCAGTAAGCCTCCCACAGACATTCCTGGACGTCTGGGGTCATGGGGTGCAAGAAAGATCAGTTCATTCTTTATGTCCTGATCAGTAGGGTTGGGAAAAAAGGCTTCAGCAAAGTCAAGGCCTGTGGCTTTGATGAATGCTGAGTAGTCAAAGGAGAGGGTTCTACTCCCATTCATCACCGTGAAGGTGATGATTGACTCTTTGGTGTCTTTGGGGCTGGTTGCCACAGCCGTACACCAGAATTCCCTCAAATAGTCATGGTAGATGACTGAGGGGGTATGGGTGAAAGCCTTTGCAAGAAAACAATTACGAAGATATTTCATAACGTTCTTGTAGGCTGGGTAGATTTGTGGATATGAGAAATTTCCCACCACATTATTTTTGGTTAGGTCTACACCCTCCATTGTGAAATCCACGTTGGGGGCATATTTCACAGCTTTAGAAGAAGCCATTTATGGGTAAGTCTGGGTTTGACTAAGGTTAAAGGGGTTCTAAAGCTTAAGAATGCACACACAATTTGTTTTTGAGAATAAAAAATGGCAGAGTTTTGCTTAAAATTCTATAAAAAACGTGTGTATGTATTCTTCTGGTTGGGGTATTTATAGGAAAGAGGAGATGGGGGTGTTTTGGTCATTTGAGCAAATCTTTATTTATTCAAAAAAAATTATTTGGAAATTGATTTGAATAATAAGTTTTGGGATCCGCATTTAATGCCAACACTCTACTTTCCTTGTTTGGCGCAACAGTCGAGGTGAACAGTTGAGCAGTTCTGCAAAAGTGCAACTTGCAGAGATGAGTCATCACATATTTGAAATGTGATTGGAGAGGCATTTAATGCCAAGTGGGAATGTGGTGGCCCATAGGTGGAAGCCAGAAAGGCTAAAAGAACAAATATTCTTGAATTAAATATGTGTTCAGTTACCAACCTCGGACATTTACTAACTAGATACTTAGAGCATTTAAGTTAGTATTTAATGTCCTTTTCAGGGTCTTGAATGACTTTTCATTCAGTGATTGGTTTTCAGGGACTTGGGATTAGTCACTGATGACTCAGGAATGAGGAATAATTCCTGAGACAAGGATTCAGGAACTTGGGTTTAGTTCCTGAGGATGAGGATTCAGTGAGAAGTTTTCACTGATATACATATTGAGTCAGGGACCTAAGATGTTAAGAATTTACACTTTAGTTGGAAGAGAAAAAAAATTAGTCAGTGGACTGATTCTCTATATCCAACATTCCTAATTCAGCTTTCAGTCTTGTGAAAGTTGGTTCATCCAAAGGTTTGGTGAAGATATCAGCTAACTGATATTCAGTAGGAATGAAGTGTAATTCAATGTCACCATTTATGACATGGTCCCTGATGAAGTGATATCTGATATCAATATGTTTTGTTCTCTGATGAAGAACAGGGTTGTTAGAGATTGCAATTGCACTTGTGTTATCACAAAAGATGGGTACCATCTTGTACTGAATTCCATAGTCACTGAGTTGACTTTTCATCCAGAGTACATTTGCACAACAACCAGCTGCTGCAACATATTCAGCCTCAGCTGAGGATAAGGCAACTGATTGTTGCTTCTTAGCACTCCAACAGACTAGTTTCCCACCAAGAATTTGGCAAGAGCCTGAGGTGCTTTTTCTGTCCATGTTGCATCCAGCATAGTCAGAGTCTGAGTATCCTTTGAGATCAAGTCCTGAGCACTTTGGATAATATAATCCAAGGTTAGGAGTGCCCTTCAGGTACCTGAATATCCTTTTCACAGCAGAGACATGAGATTCTTTTGGGTCAGATTGATATGTGGCACATAGACATACTGAGAATTGGATATCAGGCCTTGATGCAAGTAGATACATCAGTGATCCTATCATTCCTCTAAAGAGAGTTTGATTGACTGGTTTACCAGTTGGATCAGGACCAAGGTTGTTTGGGGGAACCATGGGAGTTTTGACTAAGGCACAGTCACTGAGATCATACTTCTTCAGTAGATTCTTTACATACTTCTCTTGACTGATAGTGGTTCCTCTATCAGTCTGCTTGATCTGAAGACCAAGAAAGTATGTCAGTTCTCCCATCATGCTCATTTCAAACTTCTTTGCCATTAGTTTTTCAAATTGTTTGCAAAGTTTGAAACTTGTTGAGCCAAAGATGATGTCATCAACATACACTTGTACTAGTATGACATCATTATTTGTCTTATAGATAAACAATGTGTTGTCTATCTTGCCTCTGACAAATTTGTTTTGGATTAAGAAGGCTGAGAGAGTCTCATACCATGCCCTGGGAGCTTGCTTCAGTCCATAAAGGGCCTTGTTAAGCTTATAGACATGATCAGGAGACTCATGGCTTTCAAATCCAGGAGGTTGCTCAACATAAACTTCTTCTTTCAGTGAACCATTTAAGAATGCACTTTTAACATCCATTTGGTACACTTTGAAGTTCATGTATGTAGCAAAAGCAAGGAAGATCCTGATGGCTTCCATCCTTGCTACTGGTGCAAATGTTTCTTCATAGTCAATGCCTTCTTGTTGATTATAGCCTTTGGCTACAAGTCTGGCTTTGTTTTTAATGACTATGCCATTTTCATCAGTTTTGTTTTTGAATACCCATTTCATGCCAATGACTGAGACATTCTCAGGACATTTGACCAAGGTCATTACCTTGTTTTTGTCAAATTGTTCTAGTTCATCATGCATGGCCTGAACCCAACTTGGATGTTTAAGTGCTTCTTTAACACTTTTGGGTTCAACTGTGGAAATGAAGTCCACAAATAGGCATTCATTGGATGAGGCTGCTCTCAGTTCAGCAGCCATGCTTCTAGTAAGCATGCCTTCAGAAGGCTCACCAATGATATTGACAAGTTCTATATCCTGAGATCTGGTCCAACTATCCTGAGGTCTTGGGAGTGGGTTAGAACTTGTAGAAGCCTGATGGGTATGATCATGATTAGACACAAGATTTCCATTTCCTTGTATGTCTAAGTGGGTTGAGTCATCACTGAGATTGTTTGGGTCCTGAGTATTTTGTTCAGACTGAAGGATATCATCAGTACTTGTATGTGCTTCAACAAACTCAGTGATGGTTGGGTTTGGTAGGTTGTGAGGGATAATGTAGTAGGAGAGGTTAGCATCATCTTGATACTGAGTAGAAGGATTGTTTTCAGACAGATATTCATCAGGAGGATATCTAGAAGAATTATCAATTCCTATCTCTTCTACTGAGGCAGTTGAGAACCTGATTGTATCAGTGCTCTCATCAAAGGTAACATGAAATGTTTCCTCAGTCTGCTGTCTCCTTGTGTTGAACACTTTGAAGGCTTTTGAGACAAGTGAGTATCCCAGGAAGTATCCATCATCAGCTTTTGCATCAAATTTTCCTAGGTGATCCTTGTGATTATGAATAAACACAGGACACCCAAAGACATGAAAGTAGCTGATGTCAGGGATTCTTCCTTTGAATAACTCATATGGGGTTTTCCCATGTCTCCTGACAATTATGGATCTGTTTTGTGTATAACAGGCAGTTTTGACTGCTTCAGTCCAAAAATGGTTGGAAAGGACTGATCCACATAGCATTGTCCTGGCAGCTTCAATGAGTGTTCTGTTTTTCCTTTCAGCAACACCATTTTGTTCAGGTGTGTATGGAGAGGAAAAGTTTTGGGAAATACCTTTCTCATCACAGAAACATTCAAGTTCATTATTTTTGAACTCAGTCCCATTGTCAGTTCTAATTTGTTTGACCTTAATGTCATTTTGATTTTCAATGTTCCTGACAAAGGACATGATTGTTTCAGCTGCCTGACTCTTTTTGATCAGGAAGAATACCCAGGTGTATCTTGAGTATTCATCCACTATGACCAGAGTATACTTCTCATGGTTAATAGACCTTGGACTGACAGGTCCAAATAGATCCATATGGAGAAGATGTAGGCAGTTCCTGATGGAAAAATTGGTTTTGGTTTTAAAGGATGCTCTGTGATGTTTACCTTTTTCACAAGCTGAGCATGGTTTATCCTTAGAAAACACAAGTGATGGTAAGCCAAGGACCTTGTTTTGTTTTACAAGATTGTTAATGTTTTTAAAGTTCAGGTGGGTTAGTCTCTTATGCCAAAGCCAGTTGAGTGCATCAATGGCCTTAGCAAAGAGACATGTTCCATCCTGAGTTAGACTTGACATGTCTAATACATAAACATCTTGTCTCCTTGGTGCAATGAGGACAATTTCCTTATTTGCATTGAAGATGGTTCCTTGCTTATCATCGAACTGAACTATGTACTTTGCATCACATAGTTGACTGACACTGATCAGATTATACTTAAGACCATTTACATATGCTATCCTAGTAAAGACAATACCATTGCAGTTAACTGAACCATAACCTTCAGTGAGACATGATGAGTTATCAGCAAATATCACTTTGGGTCCTGGTTCTTCCACATATTTGTGCAGACACTCCTTAACACCAGTCATGCTCCTTGAACATCCACTATCTAGATGCCAAATAGGGTCCCTAGCATGTTTCTGCACAAATAGTAAACTAGGTCAGTTCTTTCTAGGACTCAATTTCATGGAGGGTTTGGTATTGTAGGTCCTTATGAAAGTATTAATTGATTCATGGTCAGTGGTTGAGTGGACTGAGCTACCACATGTTTTGCATTTGGTAGTAGGGGTAGCCTCAGTAGTCTGAGAGGATTGCTTCATTCCTCTTTTTGACTGAATGACCTTGTCTTTTCCTGAGGATTTCTGAGTGGAGCTTCCACTAGATTCACCATGTTTGTCATATTGACAATCGTCAGGATGGTGGTCATTAAACCCACACAAAGGGCAGGGAGGAAAAGGCTTGGCCTTTTGCTTCTGTTTCTGCTTAGAATCAGAAGGGTAGTTCAGGCACTGAGCCTTGAGTCCTGAAAAGTTTGACATGACTGAGCATTGTTTATGATCATAGGTCCTGTGATCTTCCTTTTTGCAAATCATGCAATAAAGGACTCTATAGCAATCATCAGTGAGATGATTTGTATAGTTGCATAGCTCACATCTTTTCAGGGGTTTGGTGGGTTTGGGTTTGGTCTTTGAGGAAGTTGGTTTTTGTTCCTTCTTGGATTGAGAAGATTTCTCAGAAGATTCAATCTTCTCTCCTAGCTTCCTGACCATTTCAGCCAACTGATCAATTTTTGAGTCAGGGCTTTGAGTTGTTTCTTCAGAAGGGACTGAAGTTGATGAGTCATCAGTATTTACTGAGACATCAAGGTTTGCTCTCTTCAGGATGGTTGTTCCCCTTCCTGATCTCTCCTTGGGAGAGTGTGGTGAGAAGACCATAGGTGGGAGGCCTAGGTTAGGTGTAGCACCCTGAAGGGTATTCAGTGGAGGAAGTGGAGGGTATGATTCTGATTCGGACTCATCCAAGGACTCAGTGAGTGGTTCAGTAAGTTCAAGCTTACTGAGTTTTTCAGTGAGTCCTAGCATATTTTTCAAGGCCTGACTTTCAGGAAGCAAGATCTTTCCAGTCTCAAAGTTTGGTAACTTACTGACTGGGTTGTCCCTGACAATCCAGTCATTTGACTTGGGAAGCATTTCTTGCTCAAAAGATATGCCAGCTGGAACAAAGTTTAATTCATTTTGACACATAATTGGATCAACCATAAGAGGGTCAATGCCAATGGTTTTCTGAGAGATTAATCCCATAGTGTCAAAAACCTTAGGGTTCTTCTTGGTCCAGCTTTGAATGATAGCCTTTTCTTTGTTAAGTTCAGTTTGAAGGACTTGGTTTTGTTTCAAAATCTCAGTGTTCTGAATTTGTAGAGTTATTGTTTCTAGTTTGGCTTGCTTAAGTACAAGCAGTTCATCTCTACATTTGTTCAATTCTGACACAATATTGTTATATTTTGAAAGCAAGTTAAGTCTTTGTTCTTCAACAAACTTTAAATCAACACAAATATAATTCATGTAAGACTGCCAATCAGAATCATCATCCATAGAAAGTAAAGTATTTACCTTTTTCATGGTGATGTTGACCCATTCTCCATTTCTAGCATGGCCTTTTCCCACAGCCACCTGATCCTCTTCTGAAAGTGCCATCAGTGCACTAACTCTTATTTCCTCATCTGAAGAAACTTCTTCATCATCCCAATCATATGCTTCAGCTATTAAAACCTTGTTCTTTGTCTGAATAGGTTTAGGTGTTTGAGCAGCCTGAGACAATATGGGGTTAGCTTCAAGAAGTGCAAGTTTAGCTTTGATATTCCTATATTTTGTTTCAAAATCCTTTTGACCCTTGTTTTGGTATTGTTGGGTGGACTGAAACATTTTAGGTTGAAACTTGCTAGTTCCTGAAAATTTGTAAGAGGGTTCTGAGATAGTTTTAGAATAACAGTCCTTAGCAAAATGACCCTTTTTACCACATTTAAAGCATTCTGTGATTTCATTTGCTTTTGATTTTGTAAAGTTGGACTGATTTCTTTTGATGAAACGTTTTGAACTAGCAAGGAGTGCCCTCTCTTGGAATTCCAAGTTCAGGTCATTCAGGTATTCCTCATCAGTCCTTTCATCAATTTCTTCTTCAGAAACCTCTTGAGTATCCTGCACAACACCATTAGAATAGAAAGCAGTTGATATGGGTGTTGAGGTTAAGGCCTTTTTGGACTCATGTGTTTTTGAGTCAGGGTATCTCCTTGAGATCAAGTTGTCTTCATAGACAAACTTCCCATAAATTTCAGGGAGCTCAAGGGTCTGAATGTGGTTAGCATTCCTCAGGCCTTGTGAGAAGTTGAGCCACTTCTCAGGGAGACTGTTGACAAAGCCAACATTTGTCTCATGTTTGGTCAGTACAACACCATCATTTGATAATTCATTTATCAAAGTTTTGTATCTGGTGTAGGTCTGTGAGAGACTTTCAGAGTCCTTTGCCCTGAAAGTATTATACTCAAGTTTAAGGTCCATGACCCTATTTTCCTTGGTATCTGAGGGACCCTCAAAGCTGTTTACCAAGTCATCCCAAGTTTGCTTGGCTGTTAGACAGTTGATGACTGATTCCATTATATCGTCAGGAAGACATGATATAAGGATGCTTTTCAGGCGTTGGTCTTGATTGACCACCCTCCTCTCATCTATGGTCCATTGGGCTTCAGGCTTGTTTAGCCCTGTGCCAGTCTTAGGGACAAATGGGCCATCCCTGATACAGGTGATGTAGTAGGGTTCCATACCAGTAAGATAGCAAATCATACGCTTCTTCCATTTGCTAAATTTCCCAGTTTCAAGTCTGGGTGCAACAGCTAAGTAGCTGCCACCCTTTTTGTCGACTAGCTGAGGTACATTGATATCAGCCATAGTAGGATCTTGGTTTTAAAAACCTAGAGCACTCTCGGTTAGTTTAAAAGATTTTATAAACCAGAGGCTCTGATACCACTTGTTGGTCCCTTTACACGATTAAAATTAACTAGAAAGTTAATCTATTGGTGTTAATGACTAATACAATGTTTAAGGATTATTCTAACAGTTATAAAACGTGAATGTAAAAACAACAATATTTTTCAACGTTTAAATTCTTATTAGAAATAATTCCAAGAATCTATACCCAAGTGTTTTGCGGAACAAACACTTGGGATTGAATAGACAAGGGTATGGGGTGTCTCCTATCGAAACTCAAGTTTTGCTTGAGTGGTAACAATATACCCACTGAGCTATCTCAGTGAGTTGTATACTCTTTGTAGGAGAGAAGTTCCTTTTGTAAAAGTTCAAGACTTTAATTATACAAAAGCACACTTTAACTTCTCTCACAGTTGCTCTATTTATACACAAGTATTCTAAGTATAAGTGATTAAATATAATACAAGTTGTTGAGGTTGCGTGTCTGACAATTACAAATAGTAATTGTCATTTCCAAGAACCAATAGGAAAGGGCTAAATAAGTCTTTGGGAGTTGTTGGCTGACACTCCATGACTTTTAGCCGCAATAGGGAAGGTTGAGTCTGACAAGAGAAGAGTGTTGGGTTTACACTCTTATCTTCTCAGATCTTTTCCCTATTGTTCCCGCCTTTTCTTCAGGCGTTGGTTCCTCAGTCATTCAATCACTTTGTTGGTTGAGGAGACTGGGGTTCAGTGAGCTCTTATCCAATACTCACTGAATCCATCATCTTCTTCTTTGGCTTAAGTCCTACTCAGGGAGTACCGCCTTCCTGAGTAGTGAATCCTTCTTCTTGAATTCGCCTTAAGCATCCTGAAGATGACTAACTGAGAGGCTGTTCTCTCAGTGACTTGAATTGTTCTCGGTTTAAGTTAACACTTAGTTAATTTGTGTCCAAATCATGTTCGAAGCATTCTTGGGTTTTACATGACCCAACAGCTTGCTATGAAAAGGGTTGCTAAAACCATCGAGCTTATGGATGCTGTTGCTAGGCTTAATGATCCTCAATGTGAGTTGCTCCTTCTTCGTGCATGTGCCGGTATTTCAAAGTTATATTTCTCTATGCGCACATGTTCTCCCCGGGTCTTTGAGGGTGCCCAGACTTCGTTTGATGTGGCGCTTCGGTCCTCTATGGAACGTATTGTCACTACTTCTGGACCTGGGTTTGGGGATTGGCAATGGAGATTGGCCACGCTTCCGTTTGAGTTTGGGGGGCTTGGCGTATATTCTGCAGGTGATGTCTTGAATTATGCTTTCCTTGCGTCTAGACTCCAATCTGCTAGCTTACAGGCTAAGCTCCTCCAACAGTCTGGCATAGTAAATCATGGATCTTCCTTTAATGACGCTCTGTGTACTTTTAACGCGAAAATGGAGTTTGACCTCTTAAGTAACCCGAATGAGATCGCTGCCCCCAAACTTATGAAGAAATTGGCAGATATATATTTCACACGTGTTACTAAAACGGTTGAATCCACTTTTGGCCTATTCGCTCGACAGATGGCGCTTTGGAGATCCCAACGAGAAGACTACACCTCCGATGGGCTTAGGGTGGCCCCGATATCTGGGTTGGGGCAGACTATGAATGCTAGAACTTACCGGTGTGTTTTACGCTACCGCCTGGGTGTCCCCCTGTTCTCGGTCCAGATGTCGTGCTCTGCTTGTTCCAGGTTATTTGCGGGAGACATTTACGGGGATCATGCTGTGTCATGTGCTGATATTATTGGTATTAAGCATCAGCACAACGTGGTGCGCGACACTCTTGCTGACATTTGCTCTCGGTCTGGGATCTCGGCTCGCAAAGAGGTTGACACTGGCCTTTATGGAGAAAGAGACAAAAGCTTACGCCCAGCTGATGTATTGCTCTATTCTTGGGACGGTGGGCAGGATGTTTGTGTCGATTTGACAGGGTCGTCTCCTTTGACGCAATCGGGTATGGTCGATTTTGTGCCAGGACGAGTGGTGGTTGAAGCAGCACAGCGCAAGCGTGTCAAATATGAGAGCAAGTGTGCCGATATTGGATATGGGTTTCTTCCCTTCTCATTCTCTTCCTTTGGGGAACTTGAGAAGGATGCAGTGACCCTATTGAAATGGATCCGAAAGTTCTCAGTAACTCAAGACATCGGATCGCGAGCCGATGCTCATATTTTTAATAGGATTAGCTTTGCAATAGCTAGAGGAGTGAGAGCCCAGTTAGTATCTCGGCTCCCCTCTAATTTCTTGTAAATCATATATTTTTTTAATGAAGTGATGTTTTTATAAAATAAAATAAAAAATAAAAAATAAATAAATAAATAAATAATAATAATAATAATAATAATAATACATTCAATCATTTCGTCAAACACATGTTCATGGTAAAAGTTCAAAAACCAACTATTTTAACCACAAAAGCACATTGATAAATAAGAACTATAAATACAAAAAAAAATGGAGTGTTGTAATCATACCTTATTCTGCAGCCGAAACACCCACGTTTTTTTAGTCATCTTATTTACATGTTACTAATAACATTGAGATGCATTAGAAATTTGTAGAATAATGTGGAAACTGGAAGCGGAGAAGCTATGATATAGATCTGGAACATTTATGAGAGAAAGAGTCATGTTAGGTGCTGTATAAGAAACCACGGCCACAAAAATTTCATTACGGGTGTAATTACTGAACAGTATACCCCGTTACGGTGTTGCTACAGTGCTTTGAACAGTACAATAACGGAGTAATTTGAACAGTTGTCTCACGGAACGGATGAACAGTACCCATTCGTCCACTTTTATTTGTCAGCCAATGACATTGGAAGTTTTGTCTCACTACCTGTTGGGAATTAAATGTTCTGAATATTAGTATTGGGAATTAAATATTCACAAGGTTAGTACTGCTCAAGAAAATTCACTAATTGTTGATTCTACTGCTAGTGTATTTGATTCTACTGCTAGTGTTAGAAGTACTACTGCTGGAAGATACTGCTGCTTGAGTAAAAGATCCAATTGCTGAAAGGATAAGTGTCGCGTATTCTACTGCTGACTGGATAAGTATGAAAAAGATAGTTGTGTATAAAAGTCAAATATATACGGTAGACAATATCTTTGATAAAGTGATCAGTCAACAAGTTGTGTACACAGATACATGTTGTATCTTTGCTTCTGACACACACAAGCTAGCAATTAGACAATACTCAAGTGTGCATGTGCTTAGATATTTTACATATATAGAGAGTTAGACTTTAGTTGTAAAGTGTGCTCAATGTGTAACTAATTAGAAAAACTAATTCAGTTGATAGAACAAGATAGAAAATAGTTTTTCTTTGCAATAGAGATTCAAGGTTTGTAACCCTAGTGATAGTGAAGATCACTCGTATTATTCTTAATAATATTGAATCTTTTGGTGTTAACGTTCATTGTTCATTATCCAACAACAAGCATCACTGTTCCATTTCCATTACCAAATATCCTTCTAAGTGCGGTTAAGTAGATTCCGCATACTTAATCATATTCACTCAAAGTATCATATACACACGTTATAAAGGACTAACATCCTACCAAGTGTATCGAATCCTCTCAATTGGTATCAGAGCCCAGGTTGATATCTTTGATTTAGAAGAAGAAGAAATGGACATGGAGTCTATTCAAACAAATGTTGCTGCAAAATTACCAATGCTCAAACAGAATGAGTATGAGATGTGGAGGCTGAGGATAGAGCAATATTTCCAAGTGCAAGATTATACACTTTAGGAAATAATTGAAGATGGAAACTCTTACAAGCCTACAACCACTACATCAAAAGTTGAGGGTAAAGATGAGGTGACTGTGCTGATCAACCCAATGACTAGAGAAGAGAGAATAAAGAAGAAGAATGACCTTAAGGCCAGAAGTATGCTGATGATGACCATTCCAAATGATCAACTTTTAAACTTCAGCAAGTTCAAAGATGTCAAGTCATTATTTGAGGCCATTGTTGCAAGGTATGGTGGAAATGAAGCCACCAAGAAGACCCAGAAGACTCTTCTCAAGCAGAGTTTTAAAAAATTCTCTTCAACCAACAATGAATCACTTGACCACATGTTTAACAGGCTTCAGAAAATTGTGAGCCAACTTGCTATTCTTGGGATTGAAATACCTCAAGAAAATTTAAACTCAAAATTTCTGATAAGCTTACCTGAAGAGTGGGCTGTGCATGTTGTTGTCTGGAAAAACAAGCCAGGCATTAACACCATGGATCTTATGGACTTGTACAGCAACTTTAAGATTGTGGAACAAGATGTAAAAAAAACTGGAAGTTCTAGTTCAAATACTGGGAACATGGCATTTGTGTCATCTCCTAGTACCTCAAATCCAGTTGAAGATGTGAGGGTTGATGGTGGAGTTAGTGTTGCTAGTTCATCAAGCAGTACTATTGGTATAATGGATGAGATGACTTGTTGTGCTTTTCTCACAAGTCAGAATGATGGGTCCATGCTAACTCATGAAGACCTCCAAGAAATCAATGATGATGATTTGGAGGATATGGACCTGAAATGGCAAATTTCTCTTCTTAGCATGGGGGCTAAGAAGTTCTATCAAAGGACAGGGAAGAAGCTCACAATCAGCAGCAATGATACAGCTGGTTTTGACAAGTCAAAGATAGAATGCTACAACTGCCACATGATGGGGCACTTCTCAAGGGAATGTAGAAGACCTTGGCAGCAAGATAGCAAGAACAGAGGTTTTGGAAGCAAGTCCAAAACAGGGGAGGTTTCTGAGCAAAACTCAAAAGCTATGGTAGCTATTGATGGCTTAGGATTTGATTGGAGTTTCATGGCTGATGAAGAAGAAGCTTCTTCTCAGATGGCACTCATGACTTTCTCTACTGAGGTACAATCTGATAAAGTTTGTTCAAATAATTATACTGCTCTTAAAGATTTAGAAACTTTAAGAAAACGTTATGAAGATCAAAGGACAAAACTAACCAACAATATTCATAAATTAACTAACCATAAGAGAGGTTTAGCTGTCCTAGAAGAGAAAATCTTACACTATAAGGCCAATGAAGCTACTTTTACTGATGCCAAAATTCTTCTTAACAGGAAAATTTTAATTCAAAATGTTGACATTAGTAATTTGAAAGCTGGGCTAGATAGGATTAAGAAAGCCAAAGAAAACATTCAATTAAGTGTAGAAACATTAGATTATGCATCTAAGGGTGTGACCAAATTAATTGAATGTCAAGTTATCAACAAGGCAAAGTCTGGGTTGGGATACAAGAATGTCCCGCCTCCTTACAGAGGAATTCCTGCACCCCCAGGGATAGACCTAGAGCACAAAGGCTTAGCTGAATTTAAACTACCAGAGTTACAATATGGTGTTCAGCCAAAACCAAATGTAGTTGTTGATAAGCTTGAAATTAGAAGTGATAATTCACTTTCTGAGGACAAGGTGTCCTCTGGTAGGAAATCAGGTGGTCCAATCATTGAGGACTGGACATCTGATGATGATGAAGAAGAACAGGTTATGTCTAAACCTGATGTGGTTAAGAAAGCAGGAACAAGTGTTCCTAAAGTGTTCAAGAATGATACTGATAGGCCTAAATCCAATGTTAAACATATTAGGCAACCAATAAGATATTGTGAACAATATAGAACCACAAACAAGCCCAGAGGCAACCAAAGGAATTGGAATGGCCTCAAGTCTCACCAACTAGGTGATGACTTTGTCTTTTATAACAAAGTTTGTTACACTTGTGGAAGTTTTGATCATCTTGAAGCTTTCTGTAACCAATGGGTATCTGGGTATTCAAATAATAGGGTGAATTTAAAAACGCATACAACTAAAAGTCATTCCAATTATACAAGAACCACACCCAGAGCAGTTTCATTAAAGTCTGGACCAAAAGCAGTTCCTACTGCTAGACCAAAAGTTTCTACTGCTAGACAAGCAGTTTCAACTGCCAGACCTTTTTACTCTATTTACCCAAAACCAGCAGTTCACAATGCAAAAACAACTTATAAATATGCATCTAAAACTTCTCAAAATCCTTTTCAATCAAAAGCAGTGATCCAAAAACAAATTTGGAAAATAAAGGGTACAACTGCAAAGCCAGCAGTTCCTACTACTAGGCAAGCAGTTCATACTGCTGCGAGGGAAAATAGGGCAAATGCTGTTAAGGCCTCAGCATGTTGGATTTGGAGACCTCTTCAATCCAATGGTGCATCAACTGTTCTCAAAAGATTTAACTACATTGATGCACGTGGCAAATCCAAGTCAGTAATGGCTTGGAATCCCCAAGAAAACTAATTCCTTTATTTATGTGCAGGGACATTCACAATCAGATGATGAAGATCAAGGATATTCAGATAGTGGGTGTTCAAGGCACATGACAGGCAACATGTCTTATCTTTCAGACTTTCAATCATTGGATGGAGGCTATGTTACCTTTGGAGGAGGAATAGGAGGAAGAATTACTGGAAAAGGTACTCTTAAAACCGGTAAATTAGATTTTGAAAATGTGTACTATGTGCAAGAACTTAAGTATAATCTTTTTAGTGTCTCACAAATGTGTGACAAAAAGAACAAAGTTCTTTTTACTGACACTGAATGTCTTGTGCTTTCTTCTGATTTTAAGATGCCTGATGAAAGTCAAGTACTTCTTAAAATTCCAAGAAAGGGCAACATGTACAGTGTTGATATGAAGAAGATTGTTCTTAAAGAGGCACTTACTTGTCTAGTTGCAAAGGCCACATTGGATGAATCTATGAGATGGCATAGGAGGCTTGGTCACATTAATTTCAAAACCATAAATAAAATTGTTAAGGATGGTTTGGTAAGAGGTTTACCTAAAAAACAATTTGAAAATGACCAAACATGCATTGCTTGTCTTAAAGGCAAACAACACAAAGCCACTTGTAAGCCCAAGATTTTTAACTCTATTGATCAATCATTGTTTATGCTTCATATGGACTTATTTGGACCTACAAATGTGAGTAGTATAAAGCATAAAGGTTTTGTCTAGTTGTTACTGATGACTATAGCAGATTTACATGGGTTTTCTTTTTAGGTTCTAAGGATGAGACTTCTAGCATTCTTAAAACTTTCATTACAGAGATAGAAAACCTAGTAAGCAAGAAAGTAAAAGTCATTAGATGTGATAATGGGACAGAGTTATGGATGATTTCTGCAAAGAAAAAGGTATTAGGAGAGAATTTAGTGTTGCTAGAACTCCTCAGCAGAATGGAGTAGCTGAGAGGAGAAATAGGACACTCATAGAAGTTGCTAGAACCATGTTAGTCGACTCTAAGTTGCCTATCACTTTTTGGGCTGAAGCAGTTAATACTGCTTGCTATGTCCAAAACAGGGTTTTGGTTGTTAAGTCTCACAATAAGACATCCTATGAACTTTTTAGAGGTAGAACTCCTGCAATAGGATTTCTTAGACCTTTTGGATGTCATGTGACAATTCTGAATACCTTAGACCATCTAGGAAAATTTGATGGTAAAGCAGATGAAGGATTCTTAGTTGGATATTCTCTCAATAACAAAGCTTTTAGAGTATACAACTCAAGAACTAGAAGAGTAGAGGAAAACCTGCATGTGGAATTTTTAGAGAATAAATCCAATGTAGCAAGTGAAGGTCCCAAATGGCTATTTGATCTTGATACAATAACCAAATTAATGAATTATGTACCTGTTGTTGCAGAAACTAATGAATTTTCAGGTTCAGAAGCTGATGATGCAACACATGATGCAAGGTTAGAAAAGGAGACAGATTAAGATTATGTGATGATGCCAATATGGACAAGTGTAGATTCAACTTCAATAAATGATAAACCTTCTTCTGATGAAGCTAAAGAAGGGATTGAAGGTGAAAACAAGGAAGATGAGACTGAGAAACAAGAAAAACAGGTTAGCAGTACAAATGATGTTTCTACTGCTGAGATAGAGCAAGATACTGCGAGGCTAAATGTTTCTACTGCTAGGACAAATGTTTCTACTGCTAGGCCAAATGTTTCTACTGCTTACCCATCAGAATCAAATGAAACAGATTTCTCAAAAGATGAAGTGGATTTTCACAATCTCCCACCTCATTATCAAGTTCCTTCTACACCATACACAAGGATTCACAAAGTCCACTCCCTGGACAATGTGATTGGAGATGTACAATCAAGGGTGAAGACTAGGAAGCAACTTATGTCTTCAGACCAACAAGGGCTTCTTGATGCTCTTTATGCATCAAAGCAGCATGAGTATGCAAACTCTTGCTTATTTGTATGTTTTCTCTCATAAGTCGAACCTAAAAATGTTCTTAAAGCCTTAGATGATTCAAGTTGGGTAGAAGCTATGCAAGAGGAGCTTCTCCAATTTAAAATTCAGAAGGTGTGGCTGTTAGTAGATTTACCCAAGGGTGTAAGGGTAATTGGTACTAAATGGGTTTTCAGGAATAAAAGGGATGAAAGGGGCATAGTGATAAGAAACAAGGCTAGACTTATAGCCCAAGGGTACACACAAGAGGAAGGGATAGACTATGATGAGGTTTTTGCTCCAGTAGCAAGAATTGAAGCCATTATATTATTTTTAGCTTATGCTTCATTTATGGGCTTCACAGTTTATCAAATGGATGTCAAAAGTGCTTTCTTAAATGGTACTATTGAAGAGGAGGTGTATGTCTCACAACCTCCAGGTTTTATTGACCCAGAACATCCAGACAAGGTGTACAAGGTAGTAAAAGCTCTTTATGGCCTTCATCAGGCTCCAAGGGCATGGTATGAAACACTGGCTTCCTACTTAATAGAAAATGGATTTCAAAGAGGCAAGATAGATCAGACATTATTCATCAAGAAGTACAAGAAGGATCTTTTGCTAGTTCAGGTGTATGTGGACGATATCATCTTTGGATCTACAAGGAAGGAGATGTGTTTAGAGTTTGAGAAGCTTATTCATGATAAGTTTCAGATAAGTTCCATGGGGGAACTTATATTCTTTTTGGGTCTGCAAGTTAAACAATCAAGTGAAGGCATATTTATCAGCCAAGATAAATATGTTGCAGAGATTCTAAGAAAATTTCAATTTGTTGATTCAAAGGTAGCAAGTACACCAATGGACTCTGAGAAGCCACTTCTTAAAGATGTAGATGGAGAAAATGTGGATGTACACACATACAGATCTATGATAGGCTCTTTGATGTATCTCACATCATCAAGACCTGATATCATGTTCTCTGTTTGTGCTTGTGCAAGATTTCAAGTAACTCCTAAGGTTTCTCACTTAACAGTAGTCAAGAGGATTTTTAGATATCTCAAGGGTCAACCTAGGTTGGGTCTATGGTATTCTAGGGAATCACCTTTTGACTTGGTAGCATATTCAGACAGTGATTATGCAGGTGCTAGCTTGGACAGAAAGTCAACAACTGGAGGATGTCAATTCCTTGGATGTAGACTTATTTCATGGCAGTGTAAAAAAGCAAACAATTGTGGCTACTTCAACAACTGAAGCTGAATATGTAGCTGCTGCAAGTTGTTGTGGTCAAGTACTTTGGCTTCAAAATCAACTTCTTGATTATGGGTACAATTTCATGAACACTGTCATATATATTGATAATAGTAGTACAATTTGCATAATTAAAAATTTAGTACAACACTCTAAAACAAAACACATTGAAATTAGACATCATTTTATTAGAGTCTGCAATGAGAAAAAGTTAATTGAAGTAATTAAAATTGATTCCGATCACAACTTTGCAGATCTTCTCACAAAACTTTCGATGTTGGAAGGTTTCAATACTTGGTAGCAAGTATTGGGATGCTTAATCCTCAATGATTTAAAACTCTGTGTTTTTGTATCTAAATTAAGTTTGTACTGCTAGCTTTGTAAATTGATACTGTTATTGAAAAGTTTATACTGCTAGTACAAATTTGGATTGTTTTGTTCATACTGTTAGTCATATAATTCTACTGCTATAAGTCAAATGCTTTGCATTTTGTTTTCCTGGTTTTGGACTAACATTTTCAGGTAGGAACATTTGAGCACAAAGGAAGTTTCAAGTGAAATGTATGAGCAGCAGAATGATAATACAAGTTGTTGATATAATAGGTTCATGATGGACAGTGTTTAGGTGTTCATTAACAAAGGTTTATACCTAAGTTAATTGATTCTTTAAAACTTCTTTCTTGAAACCTGATTATAATGTTTCACATTGACTTGATGGCTCAGTTGGTCAGATAGTAACTGTCTCAACTCATTTTCTATCATTTTATACTTTAATTAGTATAATGAGCAAGTCTGAGGATATCTGATAGAAAGAACAGCGAACAAATGTGCATCTAACACTTGTATTAGAGAACACAATTGTCACGAGCTGGAAACCCTGTCAAGAAAGCCCTTTGAATGGGTTTGTCTGTACACAGGCAGTTATTTATAACTGAAAACATTGGTTCTCACACAACCAGAGGTTAATTTAAACTGAAATCTTGATTAAGTGTCTTTTACACACTTAATCCCTTAAAAATGGTTGTAAGCAGTATGATTTTTCAATATAAAATCAAGTTCATACTGCTAAGTCAAAAGTTTCTTAAAAAGGATCTTCAAAGTGGCTCAGAAAACCATCAAATGATGGATAATGAGTCATTGCCCCATGAGTCACCTCTCACAGGAGTTAACACACCTGGAAGTGATGAGGGCAGCAAATAAACTCTTAAGGAATTGATGGCTACATGTACAACATTGTCTGATAATGGAGTCAAGTTCAGATGATGGTGAGAGATCTTCCAAACAGGGGAGGATATATTTTGGTACATGGTGAGAGATCTTCCAAGCATGGATTAAGGGGAGGAAGATAAACCAAGTTTAGAGGAGAAAGATTAACAGAATCAAGGAAGGATGAAAGATTGTGAATGTGTATGCTCACAATCAGGGGAGAAAGTGTTGGGGAGAAAATTATTCAAGAAGTGCATGAGTCTACTAAAAGCATCATCATCTTGTATGCTCTTGTCTTTTCCCACACCTGGCTCAGCAGCAGTTGTTGTATCTCCTACAATGGAAGCTTCGCCTTCAGTATCATCACCAACATGTCTTATTATTCAGCCAATAATAAGAACAAGCTCAAGTTTCAGTTGATGGATGCTGGGAATAAGCTCTTTCATCTCTCTTCTTCATGTTCAAAAATCTTTGACTTAAAATTATAAAGCTTTGTCTCAAGATCACACTGGAAAATTTGGACAAGATTATGGAGTATTATATATATTCAGAAGGGATGAAGCAATACAAATGAAGAAAGTTCAAATGAAGAAAGTTTTTTCAGTTTCAATTTCAGTTCACTACGTTTGTTCATCACTTGCATGGTTTGCTGAGATATGACTTGACTTCTTGAAGCTAAAGAAAGAGCAAAGTTCTCTCCAGAAGAACAAAATGATAGCAGTTGAGTTAGTCAGAAAGATACTTAATCTTACAGAACAAAGGAAAGCTCAGATCAAGAGTCTGACTATGAAGTGTTTGAAAGATCTTCACAATCCTCATTTAATTCCGAAGAAACATGATGATTTTAGATAAATCACATGTTTAGGGGAGGATTGCTGAAGAATTAAATGTTCTGAAGATTAGTATTGGGAATTAAATGTTCACAAGGTTAGTACTGCTCAAGAAAATTCACTAAGTGTTGATTCCACTGCTAGTGTATTTGATTCTACTGCTAGTGTTAGAAGTACTACTGCCGGAAGATACTGCTACTAGAGTAAAAGATCCTACTGCTGAAAGGATAAGTGTCGCGTATTCTACTGCTGACTGGATAAGTATGAAAAAGATAGTTGTGTATAAAAGTCAAATATACACGGTAGACAATATCTTTGATAAAGTGATCAGTCAACAAGTTGTGTACACAGATACATGTTGTATCTTTGCTTCTGACACACACAAGCTAGCGATTAGACAATACTCAAGTGTGCATTTGCTTAGATATTTTACATATATAGACAGTTAGACTTTAGTTGTAAAGTGTACTCAATGCGTAACTAATTAGAAAAACTAACTCAGTTGATAGAACAAGATAGAAAATAGTTTTTCTTTGCAATAGAGATTCAAGGTTTGTAACCCTAGTGATAGTGAAGATCACTCGTATTATTCTTAATAATATTGAATCGTTTGGTGTTAACGTTCATTGTTCATTATCCAACAACAAGCATCACTGTTCCATTTCCATTACCAAATATCCTTCTAAGTGCGGTTAAGTAGATTCCGCATACTTAATCATATTCACTCAAAGTATCATATACACACGTTATAAAGGACTAACATCCTACCAAGTGTATCGAATCCTCTCACTTCCTAAACTTTATAAATGATTAGTGATGTAAGTATTCCCGTAATGAAATTTGTGATATAACGCAAAAAATGCCTTTTAGTATATAGGATAATTTATTATTCCTTCGTAGGTTAGATATTTATAATATAAGAACTTTGTGACTTGGAGGCAAATGGCCCTCAATCGATCTTTTACTTTCATATTTGGTCCTTGTGCTTATTATTCATGTGAGTAACACATTAAAATGTGTTATTTCGTATGAAATATCTTTATGTCTTCTACAATTTTGACCCTCCATCTTTCATGTTATTTTTACTTCAAGTCCTCATAGTAAATAAAATTAATATCAATCGCCCAACTTCAGCCCCTCGACTTCAACACTTTGCGCCCAAGGTATTAATTTTGGCGTAAGTCAATCGACCCACTTACACCGTAACCCTTCGTTAGCTTATATTTATCCCCAACGTGTAACCTTTCTACTGCGTAACCTTAAGAATAGGTTACGCCCGTAGAACCCTCGTCGCCGTAACCTCCATAACTAAGTTACGCCGTAACTCAACTAAACATATCTTTTTGGCCTTCATAATGTGTTACGGCGCAAGTCAATCGTGCCACTTAAGCCGTAACTATCTTTTGAACACGTTTTTGTACATTTTGGCCTTATCTCGTACCTTTTCCGTTCGAACGCCTCGATTAACTTGAAATGCAAATATAAACGAATTAAGTACCATATTAATATAAAATGAGGCAATAAACATAGGAATTTGATACTAAAATATCTGGAGAATTTGATGTTATCAAATATCCACCCACTTAAACTCTACTTGCCCTCAAGTAGACCTTTTAAATCATTTCTAAAAAGATATCTCCCAAGATGTCTTGAAAGATATGAATTTAAAAATTACCTAAGCTAGAAAGATCCAAACCGAGCACCTTACGAAATGGGTAATTGAAATCACACACTTTCACTCACTAATCTATGTGTTTATTTTTGGGTGATCACTCAACTGCTCAGTCATGGCGAGTATTTTATCATACGCTTGGCAAAAATACTAATCTCCGCCACTAGAGTCTATAGATGCAGCTATTCCAAAAGGCAAATGGGTTGACACAACATAAAGGATTATGGGGTGAATCATTCTAAAGGTAAGAATGATAAGGGTAGGATAAAGACATGGGAAAACATTCAATTGGTGTAAACAAAAAGACATGAAACAAATAGTTTCCTAAGTCCACAATCGCCCCGTCACTAATCGCATTCAATCCCATAGCAAAATTCGAGGGTCAAGAATCAAGGGGTCTTCAAAATCATCAAATACACGAGTTAATACATAAAAAATGTTGTGTAGTGCCTCACAAACTAGGCAAATAAGATGCATTAACTCGCCCTTCATCATCAATGAAAAAAAAAGTTATGTGCTTTAGAAATTTTTAAATTTTGAGTAAAATTAGCACATAATTTAATCAAATATATAATCACACATTTCTATCTCCCTTCCCCCCACTTGAGATGTACAATGCCCCCATTGTACAAATATAGTCTAAAATTGAAAGGTGAGATAGAAATGTACGGGTTTATAATGTTACCCGTTACAATACATCAAAACGGATATGTCAATATATCGCCAGCTGGACAAGGTGGGAATAATAACCACAATACTAAATGATATATAAGATGATTTATATTACTAGCAGCTAATAATCAAACTCTTGCTTGCATTCTCATATACTTTTTTTTCTTTTTTTTTTTTTTTTTTTTTGTTTTTTTTTTTTGCAAGACAAGGTATACGGACACGAAACACAATATAACACATAAAGTATCCCCCCACTTGAGTCAACTATCATCTAAACCGGAATTTCTTCCAATCCCCTTTATTCAAGACCCGCGACTTCCACCAGTGGTGTAACACCCCCAAATTACCGCAGCGGAACGATAGTGTCAATGGGGTATTACTTCATAATATAGAACAAGGTATAGAAAACGACCTTTAAATGAGACGTTTTGAAATGTTACCATTCGAATTATTTAAATCAGAATTAAAACAAGAAATCCAAAGTATAAGGTTACATAGATGTTTTTAAGATGTAACGAATGGTAAAAGATAAAGGTATAAGTCTCCAAGTATGCAAATGAATCTAAGATCCATGCATCCACTATCGCCTTATTAACCTGAGATAAACATGCTAAAAAGTGTCAACCAACGGTTGGTGAGTTCATAGAGTTTAGTTTAACTGTAAAGCATTTGAATAAAGATTTTACAGCAAAAGCATTGTAAATCCACTCAGTCCCAAGCCCCACCCATACAAGACTTGCAACCTGTGTGTTTACAATCCACTGCTAAAGTATGTGTATCATGTATGTAAATTGTAAAACCCTTGAATAATGTTTCCACTGCAAAGGCATTGTAAATCCACTCAGTCCCAAGCCCCGCCCATACAAGACTTGCAACCTATGTGTTTACAACCCACTGCTAAAATAGTATGTTAATCATGTATCATCCAAATAAATGGCCTTCCAACATCGCAATGTTAGGCTGTACCCAAATTAATGGTCTTCCGACATAGCAATGTCAGGATGTATCCAAATTAATGGCCTTCCAACATAACAATGTCAGGATGTATCCAAATTAATGGCCTTCCAACATAACAATGTTAGGATGTATCCAAATTAATGGCCTTCCAATACCAAAATTAATTTCCTTCCAACATAGCAATGTTAGGATGTATCCAAATTAATGGCCTTCCAATACCGCAGTATTAGGATGTATGTTTATATCAAGTCTAGTCACAGTTGTCAATGGAAATCAAGAATAGTGAAATCAAGTTTGTATACAAGTATTTATGTAAAATACAAATAGTGTATGTAAATCAAGAGAGTAAAGTATTTCTAAGCATGTATCTCCCCCAAGTAGTTTGAAATGAGTATTAAAGAATAAGAGTGGGGTTATGACTCACGGTAAACCGTGAAATTTTAGTGTACTTGTAAAAGTAAATGAAAATAGTTGAGCATGTATCTCCCCCAAATAGTAAATCAAAACGTATAAAAGTAGGGGCTATGAATCTCACCTTAGCTGTAAAAGTCAAGGTAATGTTATGTCAAAAGTATCACGGGAACTGCTCCAACACACGACCTGAATAATAGGGAAGTTTGAGATTTTGATGCGTTCTTACTAGGTTTTAAATTTATAAACAAGAATTACAGATTAACTAGGAACACATTCGGGCAAGTATACCCTAGTCGTATGTAGTATAGAGGTTGGTAAGTCAAGGTCGTCCCAAGAGACTTGATTGCACTCAAGTGTCGTTTGTTTGTTTAAGCAAGTAACAAGTTGATGGTTATGATTGTCACGGATCAAACCAACAAGAAAAGCAATATAAGAACAACCACACAAAGAACATACATGTTTGGACAAATGATCACATGGATGTTTGGATGGTTAGTTGGAAAACATATTATCAAAGGTAATCATTTTGACCTTTAGAACCAATAATAATTTAGTGTTTTATAAATCAAATGTGTATAAGCCTCAATCAAATGGTCATGTCATGAGCCTTATGCCTATAACAAGAAAGAATCCTTTCGAACCTTAAACTTTAATGTTATTAATTCGTGAAGTTCCATTTACTTGAAAGATGATTAGAACGCATATTGAAAAGATGCCTTTCGACCCTTAATCTAAATTAAACCTTTACTTGTTATGTTTATTAAGTTTCTCATACAATCGTCACAAAGTACAAGACCAAAACATTCGTCGACTAATGATTTGAAATCAACCACTATTGAGAATCCTTGTATACCCAACAATGTTTAATCAAAACAATAAAAAATAACAAAATCCAATTTAACCAAATATGATGTTATCATCAAAACACTACAAATATCCAAACATCCCTTTATCACAAGTTATCATCTAAACCAAACAAATATTGAGACATCATTCACAAGACAAAGCACATAACAAGAATCACATCATCAACACAATCAAAGAAACCAAACATGAATATTATTAAAAGAGAGTATACCAAAGTTCATAAGATGAAATACAAAGTCCTAGGATTCACACATGAATCCTCCATTGTTTCACAACCAATTACCAAGCCAAACCCCCAACACCTCTAAAAAAGGGTGAGGGGTAATTAAGAGAGATATTTTTAGAGTTTACATGAGTTGTGAGATTATTGGATGATAATAGTTGGATATGGGATAAATAGTTGCCTCCAAATGAATGTAAAAAGACTCTATTTATACTACTCTTCAAGGCCTAGGGTCATTAATACTCAACTTGGTAACCAATTAGCTTGGAATGGACTCGAATTTCTTGGGAAGGATCTAGAATTGGCTTGTACACAAATGAAATATTAGTGATGAAGAAATAACGAGGCCTCCATCCGATCGGATGCGGGATCCATCCGATAGGATGGGGTTGGAGTAAGTTGGCCACCTGAAAATTATAGATCTTTCTCTTAGCTTTCCGTGGCCGCTTGAATCAACTAAATCCGAGTTCGTATGCTCAAGTTATGGCCAAAATGGTGGAGGTGTGTCGGGAACAACGAGTCTTCCAATAATTCTTCATTTGAGCTTCTTTTCTTCATTTCTTTTCTCGTTTTCTCTCTTGTGCTTTATTCTTGAGTCTTTGGAGTGACAACTTCATGACTTTATCTTCTCGAATATAATCCAAGAGACTTTAATTTGTCGGGAATTATTTGTATATGCATAAATCTTCGTTTATTGATCGTTTCTTCATCTTTTTCTTGGTTTTCTTTGTCGTGAGCTTCCATGAACCTAAAATAGAAATTATACTTCATTAAGTACCATAAGTTTATAAAAGTGATCAAAATATATGCATAAAATCCACGATAACGCTCCTAAAAACATGTACAATTTGAGCGTTATCAGATTTTGATGGTTTAAGATTGACTTGATGTGAATAATGATTGTGAAAGAATATCGAATAACGAATTGGATCGTGATGAGAATGAATGATATGCTTAAAATGCTTAAAGTTCAAAAATAATATTATACATAATATTATCTTGTTTTTATGCTTGTTGAATCTGTAAATATCGTTTTCTCGAAAGTTGGTGGATGATAAGTTATGCGTATTCGTTAAAAGTTACGTTACGTAAATATAAATGTAAAGTTTGTTATATAAATCGTACGAATTTGTAAAAATGTATTTTAGGAACACAAATGTATAAATCACTTTATGAAATTGTGTGAAGAATTTAGTTACTAGTTGGTCCTTGTATTTAGGGTAAAGACCATAAAATAACAACCTACTTTCTCCAATTTACCGAGATGAAACACGTACTTTTTTATCAACATTTAAGCCAACGAAACTTTCAAGTATTGTTCCGATATCAATAAAAAGTTGTATAAAATAATTAAATAATACTTGAAATGACTATATTACCTTTGTCTTCTTAAACAACTTTTTGTTGATATCGGAACAATACTTGATAGTTTTGTTGGCTTAAATGTTAATAAAAAAGTAGGTGTTTCATCTCGGAACAATACTTGATAGTTGCGTTGGCTTAAATGTTGATAAAAAAGTACGTGTTTCATCTCGGTAAAATGGAGAAAGTAAGTTGTTATTTTATGGTCTTTACCCTTGTATTTATAGTTAATTTACTCTTTTAACCCTAACGGTGAAGTATTTGCACCGTTAGTCCCTGGTTAGTAAACATTTACATATTTAGTCCAAAAAGATACTAATATGATATTTTATGGCCCATGGTTACTGTATATTCAGTTTCTACCCTCAAGTTACTAATTTGACAGTTTAGTACAAAATTATCCGAAAGTTTACAATTTTAACCCAAATAGTAAAATGTTTTGCATTTCAAATCCAAAAGTTACAAAACTTATATAATAAATTTTTCCAAAAGTTCTATCAGCTTTAAATAGGTTATTTGAGTTTGTAAAAACTGCTCTTGGGCTATTTTTATGGTCTTAAAAATATATCCAAACTGCTTGTTAAGAAAACTTATCGTATGTGTTTATTGGGCTAAAAAGCCCACTCGCATATGTGTATTAAGTTAAAGACTGTTTCGATAGACCTTAGCTTGATCGATTAAAAAGGTGTTTTAAGAGCTTATGAATGCAGCTTATTCGTTTGGCTTATGGAGAATTAGTTAGTGCATTTTAATTCATAGGTTACGTGTAAAAATACGATTTAATGGGTCCTTTTTCTAGTCGAATGAACAAGTCCAAAAATAAGTAAATGACTTATAATACGTTCGATAAACAAAGTGAGTTCAAAAAGAGTCTCGTTGAGTATTTATATAATGAAACAAATGTCGAATAAATATAGAACTCGGTTACTTAGCCATCCATGATATAGGAGGTCATATTTAAATGGAAATCGAATAACTTGAACACGAAATAAATGGAAGAATGCTAGTAATGAATGTCGAATAAAATGTAATATGTGTGAGTAATTGAAAATCCTAAGTATGAATGATAAAAGGTTCGTATGACTTACAACACCCAAAAAGGTGGTGAGAAACGCTTGAAATGGACTAGGATCGAAGGTTTTTACACTTTACTTGCTAGAATCGTCACAAAAGAGTCGAGATCAACATTGATATCTTGGAAAGATGGCTCGAATGCTTGTGAAAATTCCTTGTTCTCTTCAAATGGAATCAATAGGATAGGGAAATATATGTGTGAGTGTAAAATGAGTGAATGTGTGAATGAGAAAAGGTTTACGTATACATGTATGCATGATGTCGATTATATAGTATTTTAGGGACAAGTTGGGATTATTTATATGTAGAATGGAGAGGATAAAGGAACATGGGGAATATTTTTAGCTAGCCACTTGAGTTTTGAAGATATTAGGAAGGGTGTGTGAGTTTATGTTTCTGCCAAAGTGCATGTGGCATGTACAAAATACAGTAAAACCTTTATAAATTAATAATGTTGGGACCGAAATATTTTATTAATTTAGCCATATATTATTATATCGATGAATTAATAATTTATTAATTTAAAGAGATTTTACGTATGACCTTTAAATTTTCAAGTCTAATATATTAGTTACAATGTATACTAGTTAGAGATGAAAAATAAATAAAAAAAACAAGTTTCAATTAACAATTTATGAATTAAAGTCATTGAAGAAATTAATGAATGTATACTAATGAATGTTACGAGGTTCAAGGCATTGAAGAAATTGTGAAATTTTTAAGTAATTATTAATTTATAAATTCGTTGGGACCAGTATATATACACTGGGGTTTCAAAAAAATTATTATCTTATTATTTTATCGATTGGTGTCTAAATTTGTACTGGTCCCAAGTTGGGACCGAACAAATTATTAATTTTATCGAGTTTATTAATTTATCGAGTATTAATTTATAGAGGTTTTACTGTATATTCCACATACCTATGGGTCCAAACAATGTTTAAACGTGACCAAGGCAATAAGAAAAGTGTGAAAAATGTTTATGGAAGTTATTAGACAAAGAAAAATTTAAAAACACTTAGGAAAAATATAGTTTTGGTCGAATTGGTTTATGCTTGAAAGGATTTGTAATGGGGTCGAATGAGGTTAGCTTTGGGGTTCGTTTACATGTCAAATGTTCGAGTTAGACTTTATGAATTTCCATTCCTGATTATTCGAAGTATAGAGATTTGAAACATGTAAAATAATGTGTGGTCTATGTGTCGAATTATGGAATAAAAGAGAGCAAGTGAATGGGAGTTGGATCGAGTAGTATAAAAGAGAAAATAAGAGTTGGGCTGAAATTGGTATTGGGCTTGAATAGTGTTGGATTTAGAACAAGAATTTGTGATCCTTTAGTGTTTATTTGTGTGTTGGACTGTCGAGGTGCGCGTGTGAGCTCGTTCCAAAGTATCGTGTACAACGTAACGACGTTTGAATTATAGAAACGTAGTAAACAAAATTTTTAAATTTTGCTCGTAAAATGGTTAAGTGAACAGTAACGATGTGTTAATACTAGATTAACGTTCACTAATGACTAGGGAATTCTACGGGTTGCTACAGTACCTACCCCTTATCTTGAATCTCGTCCCGAGATTCAGTCTGTGTTATCTGTTGAAATGATGCTGACAGATAGTCGATGTAGAAGGTTAAAGTAATCATACCAAAACTTACGTATCTAGGGTAGAATACTACTTGTCTAGGGAAAACGTACCCATTATTTGTTAGCTGCATCCAAATGACCCAAATAGAATGCTCTACCACGAGGTGGACTAAGATGGACTCCAGGGTTTGGGTTGTTTCCTTCAATTGTTAGAGCTAGATTTCCTTGTCTTTGTCCAGGTTCTCGATTCAACCTAGGACACACATTCTTGAGGTGATCCGGGCTGTTACATTCATAAAATGCCCTTTGATTATTCCTTACGTTGCCTGCATTCCTTGGTGCTCTACACTGATTTGTAAAATGACCAAACTGATTGCAGTTTGTACACTCATGGCAGGGCGCAGACCCCGGGTGATGATAAGCACATTTAGCACACTTAGGATGTGGACCTGTATATCCTCTCTGACCAGTACCAGTGGCCATAAAGTTTCTTGTCTTTTTGTTGTCAATCATGGGGACCATCTGTTTGTCTGACTAATTTGCCCCTTTTTGTTTATCACCGTTCCTCAACATTCCAGTCCTAATCATTTCATTTGTTTGAGTCCCTGCTCTCAATATTGCACTCTGTATTGTAGCCGGCTCAGTTACTTTCACAGTTCCACGAATTTCGGGAGCAAGACCATAGATTTACCTCTCGATTCTTTTGTGGAAAACTATAAGGGGGCTCGAATATTTTTACCGGTTTTTTAAATCTTCTTAAAAACTTTACTTTTGAAAAACTTTGATTTGAATCTTTTGTGTAATCAATCAACACCAATATGAACACTAAACTACACTATCTAATGGAAAGATCAAACCAGGACACAGAGATTTATAAGGGTTCGGTCATGAAGCTCTTCTTCGCCCTACTCCACTCCCCGAGTACCACACTCGAGAGTTTCAAGCACTATGTCAACAAACCTCCCTTCTGGCAGAGAAAATCGTACAACGTCGCTTATCTTAATTTCCGACACTAAGCTAGATGTCGAGTACTAATCTTAGCTAGTATCAATCTACCACGATCCACGCGATCCTTACTACTTCACACAATCAACACACTTGACTCGATCTACCCGATCTACCCTTGATCCACTTGATCAACACACAAGCCCACATGCTATAAGAGATCTCCAAGATCTCAACAAGATCACACTGATCAACTCTCACTTGACTCTATCTACCCAATCTATCTTTGATCAACTTGATCAACCCACAAGCTCACAAGCTATAAGAGATGGTCAATATCTCTATAAGATCACAATGATCTAGTCTCACAAACTCTCAAAATAAAAATGAACTTGATGTATGCAAGGATACAACAAGTATGTAACAAGTGTTACAAGTGCACTAACTATAACTAAAACACTTTGTATCTTTTTTGATACCTTGTGTTCTTCTCTTGCACTAGTAAAGGAATGAAGGTGATCTCTAGGTTGGATGATTGGATCACTCTTTAAACAAAAGAAAACTAAACTAAATGATCAAGAAGAAAAGACGTGTTAAGAGTTTTTAACTCAGAAAGTAGTGTGTGAAAAAGGATGCCCAAAAACTATGAAGAGGACTAGTATTTATAAGCAGAAGAAATCTGGCCATTATAAGTACACAGCGCCACTAAATGTCACACGGTACCACTAAATTTAGTGGTACCGTGCCAGAAAAAAACGCTCCTTTTTTTTGTCTTTAGTGGTGAAAGTTTATTTGGGGAAGTTTGGAGCTGATTTTGGGGGGAAAGATAGCTGTTATGATATTTAAACTTATTTTTCCAATAAAACATTTCTTAATAATTCAAAAATAACTTGTAAGGTGTATTTTTGAAAAAATATTTTGTCACATTAATAATGTGAAGTCTCAAACACAAATTCACTTCTTTGATCATTTGTCAAGTTGTAAATTTGTTTGTTAATACCTAGAGTGATTTACGTAGAAATGAGATCTTTCGTCTAAAAACTTGTTTACGTTAATTTTAACATAAAGTGTTTTCACATTTTGTCATCCTCAAAACGTGAAGTTATCGAAAGATATAAATAACGTTTTTAGAACATTATTTGCATCGACAATCTCTCCATTTTTTATGATGACAAAAAATAAACTCATTTTAAGTTAAAGATTAATTTTAACAAGTTTTTAATGAGTTTACATCTCATTTCTCCCACTTTTTGTCGAAACAAAAAGGTTGCTAAAGCTCTCCCTTGATGTATACTCCCCCTCGTTTGGAGGACACCAAGGAATCGAGCAATGGTTTTTGCTACAAAACAAAGTTAGATGACAAATATACAATATCTAACATGTAGCAATTAAAACAAATATCCAACCACAAACAAAAAATTGGTTAAGCAGCAAAACACCACAAAATAAAACAACCACATAACATGCTCATTCATTCATAAAAAAAATTGTCATACATAAGTATGACTACATCATAAAAAGAAAAACAATCTACAAGAAGCATATAGAAATCTTAAGTGATATGAGGCCCTAAGATTTGCTTCAAATGACAAAAGGGATCCTAGGTTTTTATTTTGGAAACTAAACTTGAAAGTGTTTAGTTATTTGGGCTAGTGGTTGGTGGAGGAGGTGGTATGATGGGCTCTTGTGGTGGTGTTAGGAGGTGTTCAAGGTAGAGGAATTTGAAACTCAATTCATCCCTAAGGTTGACTATTAGGTTTTGGTTGTAATGACAACATGCACAACTTATGCTATGAGGCTCTAGAGGGTAGAGAATGGGGTGACCCGTTATTGGTTGTGTTGATTGAGAGGCGGAAGATGATGATGTGTTGGACCCAAAATCAAAAGGAGTAGTTGGTGAAAGGATGAAGGTTAGTGCCAATGGTTGAGGAGGACTAGGTGGAGGTAAGGGTGTGGTAGTCCTAATTGTGGAAGAGGATGATGAGGTTGGTCTAGTTGAGGTGGCTTTGGAAGGAGCCAAAGGTGTAGAGATGGATGAGGTTGTTTTGGTTGAGGGTATTGGTGTGTGAATGTCTTCATCATCGTCAAGTGTAAGATCAATGATGAGTATTTCATTGGGTGGTTTGAGGTTGAACCTTGGCTTCTTTGCTTTGTAAGAAGTGGAAGACATGGTAAGTGTATGATGAATATGTGATGGTGAGGAAGATGAATGCATGATAAGAGCTTAAATAGCCACATCAAAGCATGCAAGGATAGGTAGGATGGTGAGTTTAGGGAATTGTGAGTGTTGGAATCAGCACATGTTTGCAGATTCTAAGGAAAAGAAAGTCAAAAAGTGGAAGCAAACAGTTAAAAACATCTACCCAGGGGACGGTACCACTAAATGACCCACGATACCACTAAATTTAGTGGTATCGTGCCCTATTTAGTGGAGCCGTGTCATGCTGTGGACATTTTTACCAGTTCTGCAGGATTTAGGCTGCCTAAATGGGTAATCCTATGGGTACTATTTACAGCAAATCCTATTGCCTCAATTCACTAAAGAATAATCACATAGTTTTCCTAACACTGTCCACAACTAGCAACAAAGAAGAACATGTGATTATCTAGAATTAGGCTACTATTAAGCATGCAACATATCAAGTAATATGATCATCTAGTGCATGCAAGAAAAATGTAAAATAAAATATATGAACTATATAAAGCTCATAAATATGATCAAGCATTAAGCTTCATTAATTAACCAAAGTAACCCATGCCAAGTTAGAAATACTAAGTTAATTCAAACTTGTTAATGATAGATGGCCGTAGCCAAGACCCCATTAGTAATAGTTTAATACTACTTGAGTTAGTAATACTAATTAAGTTAGTATTGTCTAATCTCTTGACTTCTCCAACTTCTTTATCTTGTTCCTGATCTCCTTGAGTGCTTTTCCAATAGACTTGAACCCCCCGATCGTTTGCTCATGCATGGACACTTGTCGGTTGTACATCGTTGTTTTCCTTCTCATCACCGCACTCAAATTGGTGTTGTTATAAGGAAGGTCGGTTGTTGGTGTGAACGATGACGTGTCAAGGTTACGAAAGAAAGTATCAGGAGAAGGAGTACGAGCATGAGAAGTTCCTTCTTCGTTCACTTCATCATCATCCTCATCCATAGGGTGAGATGACGATCCATGACCAAAGGAGGAGGAAGAGAAAGTAGCATTGGAAGTGGATTTACGACCACGTTTAGCCCCTTTGTCACTACGTGGCTTAATGCGGTGTTGTGGTCCACCAAGAGGTTTCAAAATGGGATCAACAAGAAAATAGTCCCCATTATTAAGATGTGGGTAATTTGCCATAACCCAACGGAATAGACGAGTAAGCAACATACCATATGGCATGAGCTTATCGGTCCGACTGTTAATGTTTTCCATTCTTTTTGCTATGTATTTTGCGAGGTTGTATGGCTCCTCGGTACTAAGGCAATAGAGCATATGGGCAAGACTTGCCGGAACATGATCCCGGTTGCCCGCAAGACAAAAAATGTTTTCACGCAGAAGGAGTTCCCAACTTTTGAGATCGGGAAGGAGTTCTTTGAGATAGATGTGATTGGGGTCGAGATGAACTATGGAACCATCACGTTTTTGGTACGTGTTGGCGACTCGAGGGATTTGGACGTATTGTTTTATGCTTTCAAGGTCAGGGATTTCGATAAGATAAGTACCTTCACTTTCAAGGTGATAGTGAAGTGACTCTAAGGAATGGTCTTCTGTGTAGGCACATTGACCATAGGAAGGAACACCTAGAATGTCCCCGAGTTCGGTGATGGATAAAATGGTATATTCATTTTGAATCCAAAAATCAAGAAAGACATTACCCTCAAGATCATTGAAGGTACGAACACGACTGTAGAATTTGAGGATGAAACGAGGACAAATTTGATCATTTATTTGGTATAAACAATCAAATTGGATAGTAGGAAAGCATGCTTGGATGCCATTCAAAGGAACAAAATAAGCATCGGCTACACGACCTTCGTGTATATATCGATGTTGGACTCTAATGAGATAAGCTTTTTGCTCATCGGAAATGTTTGGGTCATCAATGAGAGAAGGGATCTAGGATTTGGTATCTTGATAATCGATACGAGGCATTGTTACCTAAAAAAATATAAGTATGTATATGTTAACTTGTTGCATTTTGATGATCACATTTCTAGTGTGTGTGTGTGCCTAAATGCAAACAATGTGGAGGTGCGGTCATCTCGACTCTAAAACAAAACTAATGAGATTACCCAAACGCTCCTAACTTCACTTTTGCTTTATCAAATATGTCGAAGAATACACATTAATTATGTAATTCGATCAATATTTGTGAGATCATGTATACATGCAAAAACGTTTTTAGTTTGCATCAACAATGCACGAAAAATGTTTCATGATCCTAAATGTGTGAAATTTTTTGAAAAACAATGTAATTGGGGTGTTTGGCAAAGGCGACAATTCGGCGCCAAAATTCTTAAAGTTGAAAAACTTGAATGTTGATGATTCCTAATCCAATTTTAAGTTTCCTAGACATGATTCCACTAAAAATATTTAATCTTAATCCGATATAAATAGTAAAATTCGGACTAATATATATATAATATAAGTGGGTTTATGCAAATCCTTTGATTAGGGAATCATGTGAGTTATATATTGTCTAATCCTAGTCCTAATTACATAAAAATTCAATCAAAACTGAAAAACCCCAATTCAATTTTATGCATAAGAACAAACCCTAGACTCAAATTAGGAAGAGATTAAGGTTAATTTACTTACAATTGATGTTGTGGTGATTAAGATTCTTTAAAAGCTATGCCTCGATCTTGATTGTCAAGAGTGTAATTGGAATTTGAGTGTGGTGTTCGGTTTTGACAGCAAAAGGTAAATAGGTATTTTTGTTTTGAATGAGTGTGTAGAGGGAAAAAGGAAGAAAACGGGTTTATCAGACATACGGTACCATGGTACCACTAATGTTTAGTGGTGCCGTGCCACTTTAGTGGAGCCGTGCAAGTCTGAGGCCTATTTTTGTTCCATTTTGAATTTTGACGAATTAATCTTACTTAATTAGTAAGACTTTTTGACGTGAGGGAAGAGTTTATACATAATAAACTCTTTTAACGGAAACGATTAGGCGAGATGACAAGAAATGACCTTAGTATTTCCGAGGAAATGCATAAGTAGTCATTGGAGGGATGACTTTAATATTTCTAGTGAAATATTTAGAAGTCATGAGACGAGACGTAAGGGATGACTTAATATTTCCAGTGAAATATCTAAAAGTCATGAGACGAGATAGAAGAGATGACTTCAATATTTCCAGTGAAATATTTAAGTAATCATACGAGGAACGTGAAGGATGACTTAATATTTCCAGTGAAATATTTAGAAGTCATGAGACGAGAAGTAAGGGATGACTTAATATTTTTAGCAAAATATCTAAAAGTCATGAGACGAGACTTAAAGGATGAATTCAATATTTCCAATGAAATATTTGAGTGGTCATGAGAGAAATGAAAAGGATGGCTTGAAAAGTCATGAGGCGAGATGTAAGAAATGACTTCAATATTTCCAGTGAAATATTTGAGTGGTCATAAGAAGGATGTGAGGGATGACTTAATGTTTCCAGTGAAATATTTAGCAAGTCATGAGATGAGACGTAAGGGATGACTTTAATATTTCCAGTGAAATATTTAAGTAGTCATAAGGAGGATGTGAGGAATGACTTAAAAAGTCATGAGACGAGACGTAAGAAATGACTTCAATATTTCTAGTGAAATATTTAGAAAGTCATGAGACGAGATATGAGAGATGACTTCAATATTTCCAGTGAAATATTCAAATAGTCATAAGAGGGATGTGAATGACGAATTTGAACACATGGGAATTGTGAAATTCACGGAATGTGTTCCATCATTCCTAGATCTAGACGAAGATAGTTAGAGGATTCTCGTTTGAGAAGTTTGGTTGGAATATCGACGACGTTGTCCTTTCAGGGAAACTTTTCTAAGAAAATGATTCCCCTTTGGACATTATCGCGACGGAGGAGATGACGTACTCCGATGTGCTTCGTACATGAGCAATCCACGGGGTTCTTGGTCAAGTCAATTTGCACTTCGGTTGTCGCACTTCATAGGAATGTCGTTGAGATGGATGTCGCAGTCGATTAGAGCTTGTTTCATCCATAGTGCTTGTTGTCATGCCTTTCCGGCGCTTACGTAATCGGCTTCGGTCGTGGAGATAGCAAGAATTTTTTGTTTCTTGGAGAACCAAGAAGTTTGACAACAACCTATGAAGGTACAAACATCACTCTTACTTTTTCAATCCACATTCTCTCCCGCATTATCAGAATTGGTATAGGCAATAGTTTCTACACCAATCCCCTTGAGATATTACAATCTCAAGTGTATAGTGCCTTTAATGCATCGGAAGATACATTTTACCGCTTTAAGGTAAGAAGTTTTGGGATCCTTCTTACAAGCGAGCACAAGGGCAGACACTAGACATGATATTGGGCCTACTTGCCGTTAGGTAAAATAAATTACCTATCATGCCCCTAACCTAGTACTATCCGCGCACTCACCCTCGTCGTCTCTTGTGAGATTCGTCTCCGCGGACATGGGCGTTTATATCGATTAAGATTGTTCTAATCTAAATATCTTACACACACACACACACACACACACACACACACACACACATATATATATATATATATATATATATATATATATATATATATATATATATATATATATATATATATATATATATATATATATATATATATATATAAAACAGGAGGCGTTACACGTAGATTAATCAAGATATGTCCATGTCATTGCCATGTAATTGTCATTTAAAGCCATGTCATCATAGTTTGTCCAACTAAGCAACTATTAATCCATGTCATCGGTTTTGTCCATGTTGTCATTTTTAATTAGTAATTTTCGTGTGTTTTATTTTTGATGAGCTGAAATTCGGATTAATAAATCTAAAAAAGGAGTTGCCAGGATTCGAACTTGGGATGGCAGGCACAAATAAACAACACCTCAACCATTGGAGCATTCCAGTGGTTGTGATAAAATTTGTAAGTCATAATTGATATTGCAAGAATCATAAAGTTGTCAAGGTTGTCAAATATTAAATGTGTTAGGGTTTTTATATACGAACATATTACTACGTTATTAAAAAAACCGATACCCAAAATCATTCAATAAAAGTAAGCCGCCATCATCATCAGGTACGATTAAGTGATTAACATCTCTTTATGCTAAACTTCCATTGGTGTATGTTAAATTCTTAATGTGTCCGTATACTAAAACGTGTTATATTTGCTTTTTAATTTAGTATTATAGTTTATACGTGAGTGTTTTACTTGGTTGTGCTTAGATTTGTGATGACGTTTGATCGAGGTTGGTAAAATATCTGCACAAATAGGCAATCTATGCAACATGGGGAATCTTTATCATATGCTAGCTTTGTGTTTATGTTCTTTCCTACACGCGATGCTCGATGCTTCCTCTGATCGATGGGTTACTGATTCCAGGTTTATCACACCTTTATTATACATAACTTTGTGATTTTATTTGGTAGTGCGTATATTGTTTTACACCGGTATTTTAGTTTAACTTTCCCATGTTCCAGGTTCAAACACCAGAGGACATTATTAGTAGTGCACACCCACGTTATAAAAGAATTAATGTGTTGTTGTGCTGCCAGATATATGCCTAAACCAAGTGCCAGATTACAGGCAAGTGGTCGTGTGCGACATTTGAATGCCTACATATGACATATATGGAGCTGTTATTATTTACATTTCTTTTACATGTATATTATCTTTGTTATGACCCTTTAATAGTGATCTCATTGATCACTCAAGTTCTATTAACAAACAATAATTCCAACAGAGCTCACAAGCAATGGGTAGCACATAACAGTGAACTTGTGGTTGATCCCAAACGAAGAGATGGAAGCAACAACGAGTGCAACACAATATTGGACATGCCTCTGCCAGAGTCACATACTACTAATGATGAAGTAAGTGTTGAGTTACATCCGTTGCTTTTTCTGTTGTGTTCCAACTTTTCTCTTATATGCTGACATGTTCTTTTAATTAATTGCTATCCAAAGCAAAGCAAACATACATGCTTTCATTATATATCAATTAATTAGTTGTTAAATTTGATTTGTAGGCTCTTATGGCAATGCTTGCCCCTGATTTTAGCTTATGCCTCTTTTTTATTCCTGAAAGAGTAGTAAGTACCCACCTTCTTCTAACTTTCTATTCTCTCTTTTTACTTCAACCATATACTCCTCCGTATTTATTATAATTATAATTACAGCATTCTCCATGTATTTTGTTTTTAACTTGCAGTACTCAGCGTGTTACAGAACACACCCGAGACAGACTTGAAATTCAATACCAGGTATGTTTTGGATATTGCCTTTCATGCAATTTTTTTAACTTGGACTTTGTAGCAATATTTATTCTAACCAATCTGAAATTCCAGCAATGTTCGTCCTTCATCATCCGGAGCATGGGTATGCTTTCATGCTTCCCATAATTGATGTAAGCAAATCAGTTGTATTGCTAATTGCTGCATTACTCTATCGTTGGTTTTACTGACTGTAAAGTTTATCATTTCTCTGATCATAAGTTAAGGGAGTAGTCTATGGCCAATAAAGATTTCTGATACAACATTAATACAGGGAAGAAAATCAAATAAATTGTAACTCTTATAAATGACATGCAGTCTATTAATGTTTTTTTTTTTCCAGATTTTCACCAAAGCTTTGTAATAGATATCTAAACTAGGCCGGATGCATTCAAATTCAATGGAGGTATTGCGCGCTTAACGTTAGATCATATCTGAAATTGGAGAGATGCATTTGGAAGTTTACGTGGAGCACATTTAGAGGGATTATAAGGTACCATTTTTAGTTTTTGTTGAAAACAACACTATTGGAATAATTACCACCATGTTTATTAATGATCTACCCATTCCAAGGTTGATGCAACCGTTGAAAATGCTCGTGCCAATTTCAGATAGACTGTTACACACGTGGAGCACATTTAGTGGGATTGTAAGGTAACATTTTTAGTTTTTATTGAAAACAACACTATTAGAATAATTACCACCATGTTTATTAATGATCTACCCATTCCAAGGTTGATGGAACTGTTGAAAAGGCTCGTGCCAATTTCAGATTCACAATTACACAGCATATATAATTTGATTATCTACCTAAGAAACAAAGTGTAGGTCAAGGTCCATATGGAAGAGTGTGTGGGTAAGACATTACCACACGTATATGTTCACTTCAAGCTTTATGAATATTTTTTAAATGACCGTTTTTTTAATTATTTTAATAGCAGGTATATGGAATCCGTTGGTGTCAATGCTGTAACTAAACCACAGATTGTTGTTGGCCGGCTGCAACAAGAATGAACTGCTGGTGCTATATCCAGGCACGACATGGAAACTGAACATGTGCGATTAAGCTGAGCTGAAACACAAGGTGAATAACGTTCTTTCATTTTCTTATTTATATTTGCTTTTGTCCATGAATAAAGTCGCAAAATGTTTACCTATTATTTGGTGTTTTAAAATGAACAAACCCGTTTAAAGGTGTCAAATTATTGGTTCATTTTTGTCCATTTGATTGCTAATTATGTTAGATTTAGGGATGGATTGAGGAAAATGATTAAGGGGGTGTTTGGATTAGCTTATTTCATAGGCTTACGGGCCCATTTGTATTTGAAAAAGCTCATGAGCTGGCTTTTTTATGGTTTATGAGCATATTACGTTGACTTTTTGTACTTGAATAAGTTGCACTCATAACCGGAAAAAGAACTTATGAGCTTAGTGAAGTAAGTGAACAAAAAAATATAGCCGAATTGGCAATTTTTGACATGGTTAGAGTTGTGCCCAGTGATGTTATTGGTGTAATAAGATACTTAAAATCTGTTATGCAATAGTATTTATATTTACTTTTTACTTGATGCCACAAGAATTTTAATGAAAATTTGGTTTTGACGAAATGTTGTTACATATTTCAATGTTTGATTTTTATCATTTAAAAGGTTTTGAGTCTTTTAAAAATGGCTTAAAAGTATTGTACACCACTTTTATACAAGTAGAAGCTGTTTTTACTTGCAAAATAGGTAACTGTCATAATATTTGACCCATTCCCTTTTTGCTGTTTTATATTTGACCCATTTGAGATATAACACAACTCAAATTGGCTGTCTATAAATAACCCTATCGAAATTTTCATTTATGTATGGTCAGAATGGAACACTTTATTCCTGCTGATCAGGTATGTTCCCTTTACTATTTCTAGCCGTATTTATTTATATCTGATACTTTTTGAAACTGACATTTACGTACGGTCATAATCTAATATATGCTAGATTTTTTTTTGGCATCGTTAATAATGCTTGGGGTGGTATTTGTAGGTTTATCACCCAATTCATGATCAAACAATTTACTTGACAGTGGAACATAAAAATAAGCTAACAAGAGGAATATGGTAGGTATTTCCCACTTTTGCTTTTGTCATATATGTACGATTCTAACTAATGAGATAAGTGTGAATCTTTAAGGCATAGAACCCTTACGTTTGAACAAAGACTTGGAGAAGCAGTTTGTATTCCAGCTGGATGTCCACAACAAGATCAGTTAGGACTAAACCCATATGGAACAAGTAAAGGTTCAGGTTTGTTCAGACACAACCCAAGGTGAAACAGGACCCGGCGCTATTTCGGACCCCAAGGCTAATCGCAAGAAACTAATGATACAGGTATCGGATAAATTTTTTTCCAAAGTATTATTATTACAGCTTGCACTCGACATGCTAGAGTTGTTGTGGAAGGTAATTGCTTTAAAAAAATGCAGTTTTAAAGAGTTTTGGGTTGTTTAGAAAGGTGTTTGATTAACCACAAACTTAAATTTAACTATTTGTTACTTAACATTCTTATTATATTTTGGACAGTTATTGTAGATATGATAAATTTTGCCCATTTCAGTTAGTAATTTTACCCATTATCGAACTACAGGTTTGCATTCTACAGCTCCCCCCCTCAATGCGCAATCATAGTTGGTGTATTATCTCTTTAGTACAGATGGCAAACACAATGGTGTATCTCTTGGTTCCAGGTATATATAAATTGCTAAAATCATATTTGTATTGACTATGATATCGATAGATATGGAAAAATGAGCTGTCTGAATAAGATGTCAAATACATGTTATTTTATGGGTCAAAGCGGTCTAGGTTGACTTAAAGCCCTTATCCAAAGAAATAATTTCATGCTATCTGATTATATAGACTAATCATGATGTTTTTCACAATGGTTGACATGGAGGTCTTTTTAGCAAACCATGGATCGCTATATTTTTTACCACTACAAAAGCCTATTTTTCAAAAATGGGATTGACATGTCATATTGCAAATATTCAGAGTTGATTATTATTATTATCAATAATTTTTTGAAAGTTACTGGTCAACGATTTATGTTTCGGCTTAAAAGTTGTGTGTTTGGATCAGGATGTCGCATAATTAAGACCAGATGTATTAGGAGCACACTAAAAATGTATATGTAGAAACGAGGGGTGTTTGGAATAGGCACCTGTAGAAATAAAGTGAGTTCGGATCAGCCAAGTGCCTCAATAAGATGTGCTTAGATTACGTTACTACAGCAATAAGGTGCATTTCGATTAGGCTACATCAACAACAAGGAGTGTTCGGATCAGGTTATAAGCCTCTCATTGTTTTTGTTTTACATTCATTTTTATTAAAAAAAAGGTTCTTTCTATTATTAGTATGAGTTTTGAAGTTACCCTTTCTTTACGAAGCGAAGTGTATTGAAAGTTGGGTTAAGTAGTGGTGCGGTGTTTTGAGTGGCGCTATTTGTAAAAAATGGGGAAGCCTCCTGGAAAATGGATCAAGACTGTGATTTTTGGGAAACTGTCCAAATACAATCTCTGGGAAGTAATATTATAAACAATATTTATGAAATTTATTATTTCAGTTAATGATCGTTGTAATGTCAAACTATTTACTTTTATAAAAAAAACTATCAGCTATTTGGAAATCTCGTGATATAGAGGAGTTTGAGTGCCAAAACCAAGTATGTATATACTCATTTGTTTCTTTAATGTCGTTTAATGTACTGAGTGCAAGTAATGTTTTGATTAGGATGTTGATGAAGAGCCATTGGGCACTAAAACAACAATTGAACCTAGAGGTGAAAACATGGGCGGGTTGACATGGTTCGTAACAAATCAAAGGGGTTCGGATTCAAATGGGTCATTTCTAACACGGGTCAAGATGAGTTGATAAGAAAGACGTGCAGACGTCGTTTAGCATTTGGTTAATATGTTTTATAATCAACACGTTAACTGTAATAAAAATGACTTGGTAAAGCTTATGTTCATCATAACTTCTGTTTATATTGCTTAAGGAACTAGATAGCTCAGTTAGAAAGGTGCACGGATGAACTCAAGGAATATGAGAAGTCGGATGATAAACACCAAAATTGTCTAAAACGTGTGAAACAAAGGTGATCATCTAAGTTAACCACATGTACTTTATAAGTTTAGCATTCCCCCATTCTCCGCCTGCCACCATCATTATCATATACATCCCTTTAATATTGAATAACATGTATATGATCACTTATAGATTCATGAATCATTTTGATAAATCTGCTTGTTCATAGTTTTATTAGCATTAGAGGTCTGCATTTTTAAATAATGAATTTGCAATTTGTTTTTTCTAGGATTGAAATTTGTTTTTTTGAGTTCATTGTTCTATGTTTTTTTAGTAAATTACAATGATTTTTTTAATTATTTATTCGTTACGTATGCTTTTCTGTAATAGGTGAAATAAGAAACACCGAGCCCTTGGTAACATTCACAACGTAGTGGGTGCTCGAACCAGTTTTGACATTGGAAGGCCAATCACAAGGTTTGTATTTCTCCCTTCTATTGATTTGGCAACTTGATGATTAGGTCAAGTTAAAGTCACGGGTCAGACGGGTCATCCAACTCAAAAAACACGGGTCAGACGGGTCACTTTAAGATGGGTCACTGCAGTTAAAAGGCACGGGTCAGACGAGTTTTTTGTATCAGGTGTGCCATGTTGTATATGCTATTCCAACACATTGATGGTCAAGTTAAAGGCACGGGTCAGAAGGGTCACCCAATCAAAAAACACGGGTCAGGCGGGTCACATTAAGATGGGTCACTGCAGTTAAAAGGCACGGGTCAGACGAGTTTTTTGTATCAGTGTGCCAAGTTGTATATGTTATTTCCAACACATTGATAGAATACATTCAGATGAAGTCCAACTTAGATAACATTAACAAAAGACAATACGTATTGCAATATAGTAAATATTCCCTTAATAGTTTTTAGTCATGTTTCAAGTGGGCAATATTTAGCAATCACTATTTTTGTTAATAGTTTATATTGTAGTTTCAAATTTACACGTGGTGGGTTGATATTTGTTACATGTGCTGGGTCGCATTCCGAAAATAACATGTTCATCAAAAAGATGCGGATCATTATTTCCATTTCTTTTAAAATTCATTTCTATCCCCTTATCGGACAGACTCAAAATATTTTACAACAAATATCATTAAAAGACATGGCCAAACATTGTCACAAGTTGGCCTTTTTCTTCCGCAGACAGTTTTCTCCCATGGTTAACTTTATGTCGTGGTTTCTAGAGTGAAGAGCAAGAAGGGATTGAAAATTCTTTGTTGTAAATCTGTCAAGGTTGTATGTTAATTAGTGATTCACAATAATTTCCTTATATATTATTTACCGATAACTAATACCTTTGTACACATATATCTTGCTATTCGAAAAGTAATACACTCAAAGAATAATCACAAGTCATGCCCGCCCGTTGGGCGGGCTTCGACAACTAATATATATATTCTAATATATATATATATATATATATATATATATATATATATATATATATATATATATATATATATATATATATATATATATATATATATATATATATATATTTAAGTGATATAATGTGAGGGCTAGGACAGAAACTTAATCCACTCATCATGCTCATCTTCAAACTTGTCACGCATGATCTTTGAGCGATCATTGTTCATTTCTGGACAAGTTGAGTTTGACATAATTGTCTTCGACAAATATTTGAGTCATGATGGGATGTGAATTTCGTTTCTTTGTGAAAAGCATGTTGTCAACCATTTTCATGGTATATTCATGTTTATGTAAGAGAGCCTTTAATATGTCTTACCAAGCTTAAGAGGCTTGTTTAAGAACATACAAGGCTTTCTTGAGTTTATAAACATGATATGGTTTTTATGGATCAAAAAATCCTGGAGGTTGTACTGCATATACCTTCTTGTTGACAAAACCATTGGGGGATGCACTTTTCACGTCCATTATGTTAGTGCCTACTAAGTTTGATTCTAAGAACACTACATGCTTGACATGTCTACTAACAAAGAGGGTTTTAAGAAAGCGTACATTAGCCTGAGGTGTTGCCCTTAAAACTAGAAGATTAGACTACCTTTGTTGAAAGCTAAGCAAGATGAGACAAGACTTGACTTTGCGTCACAAGATTAGTGCAATCACTAATCATACTCCATTCGTCGGGCTTCAAGTTGCTTCACAACCATATCTATCTAGTAAGATAGAAGCTCAAACATTTGGTCCCCAATATGTCATGGGTCCAAAGTTGTTAGTGTTAAACATCTCATGCATTTCTTGCATTTGGTTGGGATGTTGGAATGGATGACACATTTCCCATGGTAAGTAACTTCGTGGTTGACGGTTATTCCAAGTTACGGGAAAGTTACTTGGATAACATTGTCTTCTAAAGTTACCTCTCGGTAGAGGAGTTCTTGACCGAGGTTTAGGAACATTTGTTCTTCTAGGTGAAGGAGTCTTTGATCTAATATCAGGTTTTACAAAACCAAGTCCGGGGGTTGACAAGGGTTTGTAAAAACTTTTGACTTTCTTTTTACTAGCAATAGGTACTTCTACATTATTAATAACTATGTGACTCGGTTTAGGACTTTAGTTATTTTTTAAAATTGACTCAGATCTGACTTTAGCACCAGACGGTACCATTAATTTTAGTGGTGCCGTCTGTACCTTTAGTGGTGTCGTCTTCTGATATTTCAAATTCTACAGGCTTTACAAATTTGACTTGTTTAGTATCACTAGTAGAGGCTTGGTTTGGATCAAATCCTAAGCCTGCACCGGCATGTTCACTAAACCTAATGTTTTCAAGCATATCATTAAGTGCCTTTGTTCCTTCTTCAAACTTAATGATCCTTAATGCATTTTCTTTGAGTTGTTCATTTTCTACTTGAAGACTTATGCATGACCTACAACCTACATCTATTTCTTTATTTTTCTCAAGTCTTTTTGCTTGATCCTTTAGTTCTAAAACTTGCACTCGAGTTCATGCAATTTTGATTTTAGTGTTTTGTTTCTAGTAATGATTTTAGAACTTACTTCACATAGTTTATTATATTCTTCATATAATCTATTGTCATCTATTGACGAATTATCATTACTATAATAAGAAGAGTAGGAGTGTATCTCATTTGAAGCTTGAGCCATTAGACATGTTTCATCGTTGGGCTTCTTTTCTTCTTCTTCACCGCTATCACTCCAAGAGCCTCCTATGAAAGCTCTTTGGTTGTTGGTTTTCGGTGGTTTGGGACATTCTCCTATGAGATGATTAGGATCTCCGCATCTAAAGCATTTCCTATCACTCGTTCCTTTCTTCTCATCTCGGTTCTTTTGAAATGACTTCTTTTCATCCCGAGGTTGTCTAGCAAATCTACATTTTCTCCTAAAGAACTTATTGAAATTTCTAACGGCTAGTGCATACTCTTCATCTTCACTATCGGAATTCGAACATTCCTCATCACTAGACTCCTTTTTTGCTTTCAATGCTAGAGATCTAACTCTCTCGCTTTTGCCTTTGACAATGTCGGAGTCATTCTTGATTATCATCTCATGAACCTTCAAGTTTCCTATTAGTTAATCAAGTGATAATGTCGCCAAGTTCTTTGACTCTTCAATGGCGGTGACCTTTGCTCTCCATTTGGGATGTAGAGCCCTAAGAAACTTCCTAACACAGTTCTTGCTAGAATAACCTTCATCAAGAGCTTTAAGACTAGTAATAATAGTATTAAATCTAGCAAAAGCATTATCAATAGATTCATCTTCCGGAATGGAAAATTGTTCATATTGTTGAACAAGAAGATCTATCTTGTTCTCTTTGACTTGATTATTACCTTGGTGAGTGACTAACAAAGTTTTCCAAATGTCTTTTGCAGTATTACACATAAAAATTCTTTCAAATTCCTTTTTCGGTAAAGCATTATAAATCATCATTTTAGCCTAATTATTTTTGGCAAGTTTTCTTTTAAAGTTATCACTTTGTTCATTATACGGAACTATTTCATCCATTTTAGTTTTCGGATTCTTTTTAATCGGTTGAAAATCACCCTCGGTAATAATATGCCAAAGATCAATGTCTTTTGATTTCACATATATTTCGAATCTTGTTTTCCAATAGAGTAAATTACATAAATGGTCCCTGTGGTTTGTCAAAAATTTCACCTATCATCCCTCAAACTTAAAAGTTGCATATATCGTTCCTATCGCCTCCAAAGAATAACACTCGTGGTCCCTTTTTTAATGAGTGTTAAGTGCATTCCGTTATAATTTACACGTTAGCCCCTGTTGGTTAACGATTGTTGCATCGTTTATCCATTATAATAACAGCCATTTATAATTTAAAGTTTTTCGACTTTAGATACGTTTTTATCCGTTTTTATCCATTTTTGTTTGTTTTTATACGTTTTCATCCTTTTTTATTAGTTTTCTTACGTTTTTTTTTTCATCCGTTTTTTGTACGTTTTCGTCCGTTTTATACGTTTTTATCGGTTTTCATCCATTTTCATAAGATTTCTTACGTTTTAATCCATTACCATCCGTTTTTATATGTTTTTGTCTGTTTTTTACGTTTTGATATGTTTTTATCCGTTTTCATATGTTTTTAAACCATTTTTTACGTTTTTATCCGTTTTCATCCGTTTTTCTAACATTTTTGTTCCTTTTTCTTACGTTTTTGTCCATTTTTATACGGTTTTTTAATGTTTTCATATGTTTATATCAGTTTTCAACCGTTTTCATCCGTTATTATTTGTTTTTTTTTTTACGTTTTCATAGGTTTTTATCCGTTTTCATATGTTTTTATCCGTTTTCACTCGTTTGTATACGTTTTCATATGTTTTTATCCATTTCTTATGTTTTTATCTGTTTCATCCATTTTTATATATTTTTTTCAGTTTTTCTTACGTTTTTGTCCGTTTTTATACGTTTTGGTCCATTTTTGTACCTTTTCTTTTTTACGTTTTCAAAGGTTTTTTTTCCGTTTTCATATGTTTTTATCCGTTCTCATTCATTTTTATACGTTCTCATCCATTTTTATATGTTTTCTTACGTTTTTATCCGTAAGAAAATGTATAAAAATGGATAAATACGTATAAAAACAGTTGAACCGCATAAAAGCATATAAAAATAGATAAAAACCCATGAAAACATAAAAAAAGCGTATAAAACAGGATGAAAACAGACAAAAACGTAAGAAAACGGACAAAAAACAAATAAAACCGACGAAAACGTAAAAAACTTATAAAAACGGATGAAAACGGTTGCAAACATATGAATACAGATAAAAAAAAACCTATGAAAACGTTAATAAACGTATAAAAATGGACGAAAACATATAAAATGGATAAAAACATAAGAAAAGCGGATGAAAACTCATAAAAACGTAAAAAAAAGTGTATAAAAACGGATGAAAACGGATAAAAACATACCAAAACGTAAAAATACAGACAAAACATATAAAAACGGACGAAAATTGATTAAAACGTAAGAAAACATATAAAAATGGATGAAAACAGGTAAAAACGTAAAAAACGGATAAAAACGTATTAAAATGATGAAAACGGACGAAAATGGATAAAAAAGTATAAAAACGTATCTAAATTCGAAAAATATTAAATTATAAGCTGCCGTTATTGTAAAGGATAAACGATGCAACAATCGTTAACCAACAGGGGCTAACGTATAAATTATAATGGAATGCACTTAACACTCGTTAAAAGAAGGACCACTAGTGTTATTCTTTAGAGGTGATAGGGACGATATATGCAACTTTTAAGTTTGATGGACGATAGGTGAAATTTTTGACAAACCACAGGGACCATTTATGTAATTTACTCTTTCCAATATATAAAATAATCGGTTTCAAAAAGTGGTGGTCTTTGCATAGATTGCCCTTCTTGATATTTTTCAGAATCCATTGATCGATTCAAGTTTTAAAATACAATTTACTTTAAAATCTTGACTAACGTGGCTCTGGTACCAATTGGGAAAAACTAGAAAGGGGGGTTGAATAGTTTTACCGGTTTTTTAAATCTTCTTAAAAACTTTACTTTTGAAAAACTTTGATTCGAATCTTTTAAGTAATCAATCAACACCAATATGAACACTAAACTACACTATCTAATATAGTGGTTCGGTCACGAAGCTCTTCTTCGCCCTACTCCACTCCCCGAGTACCACACTCGAGAGTTTCAAGCACTATGTCAACAAACCTCCCTTCTGGCGGAGAAAACCGTACAACGTCGCTTATCTTAATTTCCGACACTAAGCTAGATGTCGAGTACTAATCTTAGCTAGTACCAATCTACTATGATCCACGCGATCCTTACTACTTCACACAATCAACACACTTGACTCGATCTACCCGATCTACACTTGATCCACTTGATCAATACACAAGCCCACAGGCTACAAGAGATCTCCAAGATCTCAACAAGATCACACCGATCAACTCTCACTTGACTCTATCTACCCACTCTATCTTTGATCAACTTGATCAACCCACAAGCTCACAAGCTATAAGAGATGTTCAATATCTTTATAAGATCACAATGATCTACTCTCACAAACTCTCAAAAGAAAAATGAACTTAATGTATGCAAGGATACAACAAGTATGTAACAAGTGTTACAAGTGCACTAACTATAACTATAACACTTTGTATCTTCTTTGATACCTTGTGTTCTTCTCTTGCACTAGTAGAGGAATGAAGGTGATCTCTAGGTTAGATGATTGGATTACTCTTTAAACAAAAGAAAACTAAACTAAATGATCAAGAAGAAAATAAGTGTTAAGAGTTTTTAACTCAGAAAGTTGTGTGTGAAAAAGGATGCCCAAAAATTGTGAAGAGGGCTGGTATTTATAGGCAGAAGAAATCTGGCCATTATAAGTACACGGCACCACTAAATGTCACACGGTACCACTAAATTTAGTGGTACCGTGGTACTGTGCCAGACAAAAACGCTCCTCTTTTTGTCTTTAGTGGTGAAAGTTTATTTGGGGAAGTTTTGAGCTGATTTTGGGGGGGGGGGGAAATAGTAGTTATGATATTTAAACTTATTTTCAAATAAAACATTTCTTAATAATTCAAAAATAACTTGTAAGGTGTATTTTTGAAAAAATGTTTTGTCACATTAAAAATGTGAAGTCTTAAACACAAATTCACTTCTTTGATCATTTGTCAAGCTGTAAATTTGTTTGTTCATACCTAGAGTGATTTACATAGAAATGAGATCTTTCGACTAAAAACTTGTTTAAATAACGTTTTTAGAACATTATTTGCATCGACATCTTTTTGATTCAGGGGTAACCAGATGAGGAACTAGCTTTGCTAACTCATGAAATCGATCTGTGTAGGCTGCATGACCACCTCCTATCATAGTGTGATGCCAGAGTTCACCTTCCAGCTTCTGCATTTCAATGTCCGGACAGTATTCCTCTTTTAGCAGTGCCTTGAAGTCGTCCCAAGTCATGCCTACAGCTGCTTCTCTGCCTCTAGCTTGAATTTGCGTGTTCCACCATGTTAACGCCTTTCCTGACAGAGAGCATGCAGAATACTTCACCTTTTGATGTGTTCCACAGCTACTAATGTTGATCACTGATTCCATCTTTTCAATTCATCAGGTATACTCCAACGCACCTCCTTTACCGTCAAACTCCATTGACTTGCATGCTGTAAATTCCTTATACGTGCATCCAGTTGTGTGGTTGTTAGTATCATTCCCACCTACACCATTGGTGTCGTCATTTCTGCTTTTGTGGTTTCCCTAGTTGTTGATATGATTGCCAACCTGGGTGATAATAGTAGGAAGCAAGTTTTGAAGTTGTTGAGCGATGATGGCGGGAAATCAGGGTTTCCACCATCGTTGTTGTCATTTTTACTAATGCCTCGACCACCTCCTCTACCTCCACGTTTACTAGTCCTTCCACCCTTTAGTGTTGCACCTCCTCGGTTAGTGTTGCGGGCTGATCTCCTTAATGCCATTGTCTCTACATGGAAGGACATTTAACGAACATCAGAGATGAGGGAAAATTGTTGACTATCCAATCTATACTTAACGTTCTCACAAAACCATATCACTAGCTGTTTTCCTAAGGGGTGCCAATGTCGATTAACATAAGCATGGTTGCATATGTCCACGTGAGTTGTGATTCACTTATAATTATGTTGGCCACCATAATTATAATTGCCTCCTTTCACACGTGTACATATCACCAAGCACACATATCTCGACGATTGACGTTACTTAAATGGTGAAAGAGTAGGGTGATTATCTCTAAAAAGTATCCTCAAGAGAAATCTCATCCTCGAGCAAAATCATCAAATTTCTGCGGCTAAGTGATAACCTTTATTTAACTTAATCCCATGTCTCATCAAACAAGAACTGTCACAAGATCAAGTTAAATAGCTAGTTATCACTGAGCTCCACACTTTTGATGACTCGACTAAATTCTGAGATTCCCCTATCAGTACAAATACTATAACCTCCAACAGCGTGGATATAAATGGGAAAAGTTCTACGTATGCAAGACGATAGGGATGAGAGTCTCAACGTATATAGTAGTTATAGGTGGGCATCTTCATCTTCAGTTCTCGTGAAAAGCTTATGTCTAAGTTCCTTCATTAACTGGCTGCTGATCTCAAAATTCACATTATTATCAATTTCGGGTCTTACCACGCCCGGTCTTTGGTTACCTCGAGACAAAGCCATGTATTACTCCATAGTGAGCATGTCAAAATCCAAATCACCCATATCCTGAAATTCCAAAAACAAACAGAACAGAAAAGACGGGAGAAAGAAAATAAAAACAAAAATACTAAAAAGCAAACAAAAACCTAGAATTATAAAAGCAAAAATATTTAAAAAACTTACATTAAAAACCTAATTAGCTCCCCGGCAACGGCTCCAAAAACTTGATGCTAATTTTACCTAGATCACGTTTTAATATTTATAAGTCTCGTTTACCTATGATCTACGTAGCACTATCGGGCAGTATACCCGGTCGTGGGTAGTCTAGAAATGGTAAAGCCGAGGTCGTCCCAAGAGCTATGGTGCGGATTTTAACTTTAATCTAATTGTCACAAATGGGGTTTTGAAATGATTTGTAGTAGCAAAATGAAATAACTGAAATTAAATTGAGATTAAATCAGTGGGAGAAAGCTGTGCTAGCCTAGTTACTAATCTCATTATGTCATGACTTAGTTTTCCTAACAATGTCTATTATCGCCTTATGTAGTGGTTAATTGTCACTAGGATCAGTTGGTCAAATCGCCTAGCTTATAATTCCAAACCCGTACCTCCTTTGGTTAATTCAGCCGAATAGTCTGGTTTTAGTCATTAAGTTCCAGCTATTAATCTAAACCTAATTTGTACCAAGGTGTGTGTAGTCATTTGGTTAATTCTCACACATACAAACATGGTCCCGCATTTCTTATCTATGTCTACTAGGATAGGTAGTCCTTTGGTCAATGTTTACATGAGGTGATGTGTAGTCCTTTGGTCAATTCTTGCACGCCTCGTAACCTACCGGCTAGGGTCCTTTGGTCAATTCAAGCTAGCCTAAATAGCTACTACCTAGCATATATATATCCAAAACACGGGAATCATAGAAAGGCTATATTGATAAACATATAAGGCGCACAATAAACAGAAAAACAAACATAATAGCAATAATAATTTCATAACTAGGCTAACAAATAAAGTGATTACCAAACATAATATAAATATCACAAACAATTATGAATAAAATATAAATTGAATTAAGCATGATGTTTTGACACAATTTACTTGATGTTTGACTAATTAAAATTGATTGCAATTGGATTCTCCACCAAAACCTAAAACCCTCGTGCTTCTTTTCTCTTTTCCATCTGTCGGCTGCTCACAGAACCGAAAACCTCAAAGACAATAGTAATAATTTCTTATTCCGTTAGATATTTACTCGTATAATATAAGAACTTTGTGACTCGGAGGCAAATGGCCCTCAAGCGATCTTCTACTTTCATATTTGGTCCTTGTGCTTATTATTCATACGAGTAACACATTAAAATGTGTTATTTCATATGAAATATCTTTATGTCTTCTACACATTTCACCCTCCATCGTTCATGTTATTTTTACTTCAAATCCTCGTAGTAAATAAAATTAATATCAAGCGCCCAACTTTAGCCCCTGGACTTCAACACTTTGCACCCAAAGTATTAATTACGGCGTAAGTCAATCGACCCGCTTACGCCGTAACCCTTCGTTAGCTCATATTTATCCCCAACGTGTAACCTTTCTACGGCGTAACCTTAAGAATAGGTTACGCCCATAGAACCCTCGTAAACATTTTCATCCATCTTACGCCGTAACCTCCATAACTAAGTTACGCCGTAACTCAATTAAACATATCTTTTTGGCCTTCATAATGTGTTACGGTGCAAGTCAATCGTGTCACTTACGCCGTATCTATCTTTTGAACACGTTTCTATACATTTTGGCCTTATCTTGTATCTTTTCCGTTCCAACGCCTCGATTAACCTGAAATGTAAATATAAACGAATTAAGTACCATATTAATATAAAATGAGGCAATAAACATAAGAATTTGATACTAAAATATTAGGAGAATTTGATGTTATCACCCACAAAGTTGAAAATAGCATGCATGATATTCCCTAACTGTTGCTATAATGCCTATATTGACCTAGATTTTCCTATTAATGTTATGCCACGGTTTCACTATAATGCGATTTGTTTCCGTGAGTCTGAATACAAAGGATTAAACTTTGTAGGAAGTAGCAAGGGTATGCATGTCTTTGTAGGTAATCTGACATACTTGATGGATTTTATGATCTTTGAGAATATTGAGGCTATCAGTGACCCTATGTTATCCCATACAGTGGTGGATTTAGGATTAAAGTTCAGGGGTAGCGGAAAAAAAAAGTTAACCATAATTTTTTTTAACCGTACATTTAAATAATTAAAAAAACACAATAATAAAAGAAGTTAAACAAATACCTAATAGATCTCAGAACTCTCCTCTTCGGTTTTTCATAGCTTGAAAACGAACCATTACATCCTCATTCGTTACTTCGTCAAATGTCTCTCCTTCAACAGCACATACCATATCATTGTTCAAATATTCGTCCCCCATTCGATTCCGCAAATCCGTTTTAATAAGCTTCATTTTAGAAAAGCATCTTTCAACAGTTGCGGTTGAAACCAGTAAAACCAATGCAAGCTTCAAAATCAGATAAAATAAAGGAAATGAGTGATTTTTTCCGGTTTCCACCATTACTCGAGCTAGGTGACAAATCCCATCCAAATTCAAAAATCTATCATCTTCCTTTACCGAGTGATAAAAGACTTTAAGCTCACCCAAAATACACCCGCTATCGTTCATATTAAAATCAGCCGGATACATCTCAGAAAAGGCTACTATCTTAGATATGTCAAACTTAGAAAACCCATTACAAGGATTTAAACCCGACATATTTTCTACCAATGTCGTTGATACCTCATTGAACCGGTTCCCAAATTCTTGAATTTGCATATCCAAAACCGTATTAAAAACCTCAACCTCAAAATGATGTCGATTAGTAATGACATTCTTCCGGCTCCTTGGGTTACCATAACTTCCCATCATATCCAACACCGTAATACCATTTTTTTCACAAAAAGAAGTCACTTTTTTCAACATGTCATCAAACCCATTTTGTCTTAAATCATTCAATGCTAGTTTTGTTGCTTGAATCAACTTACTCGATTCCAACAAGTCTTGTCTCTTTTTTTGAAGATGTTTTTTGGGGGAAGTGGGAATTTGCCAATTTGGTCAAGTGGGTGTAAACACAAATTTATATTTTAGCCGGTTGAGGTTTTTTTTTTTTTTTTTTTTTTTTTTTTTTTTTTTAATATATTTTTCCTAAATGTGCTTGGAGTTGGACAAATGGCTAAATGGGTTTATTTTTAAACATTTAGTGGGCTTGGGCCTTGGAGTATTTTTAAAAAATGATATGGGCCTTGGAAAATTTGTTTAGGGGTAGCGAAAATTTGTTTCAGAGGTAGCGAAATACGAAAGATAGTACGAAAAACGTAAAAAATAAATAAATAAATAATTAAAAAATAAAAAAAAAAAAAAAAATTCCACTACCGGGTAAAAGTTCAGGGGTAGCGGTCGCTACCCCGGTAGCTATAGGTCCGCCCATGATCCCATGTAGTGTTAGGAAGGCCTTTCATTGAGACCACGAACTTAATTTTGGATGAATCAAAGAGGATGATCACATTCACATTTGAAAATATAGAAATTACCTATCAAATTCCATATAAGTTCCCGTATTTTAAGGAATTGTCTCGTGACACTTAGGATAGTTTGCCGTCACAATTGATACATAGTGATGATGATAGGGAAAAAGGAGTTAGAAATACCTTCGAATTAGAGCTTGGATTTTATAAAGATATAACTAAGTTTGACTCGAGGTATAAAAAATTAAAAAGGATGGTTTGATTATTGGGTTGGTAGATGAATGATACTCGTTAAAACCATGTGAGTGTGAAACTCTCGAGTATGGAGTCACGTAATACATTGTCTAGCTACAAAATTCGTAAATAAAGATAATTGCTCCGTAGGAGGCAATCCATGTTTATCATTTTATTGCATTTTTTAGGAGTGTCATGTATGTTAAATTGTTAATTGTTTGTCTTTCCATGTTTTGAATATTATATGAAAATGTTTTATTTTGTTTTTAATTTCGTCTTAATAAGAGTGCTTGGTGTGGGATGTGGTTGGTCCCCCAAACACACCAACAACACACGAACATATAAAGGTATTTTGCATAAAATGTCTAGGAAATGTTTATTCTGTTTTAAGAACAAGAATTCAAACATGTAATAACTTTTAGTTAATAATTAACACATACTTTTTTTTTGTTAGATACTTGTGTTAATGTTTTATGAGTTTTTGCGGACTTTAAAAAACAGTTTTTTCTAGAAAAATTTTCCAAAAAACAAAATGAAATAAATATGTTAGGTCAGCCTGACGGCATCAGCTCCTGTAACACTTGATCTTAGTGAACACTCAGCTGGTAGCTCACATATGAATAAGAATATGGAAGAATTTAAGGACTGCATTAACATGATTGAGATTGAGGATATTGCTAGTACTAGCCTGTTTTATACTTGGACAAAGAATCTACACAAAGCTAAGACCGGAGATCAAACTGGAGTACTTAAAAAGCTGGATAGAGTCATGGGAACAGAAGACTTTATAAGTAAGTTTCCTCAAGCTCATGCCCTATTTCTACCTTATATCATTTCAGATCATTGCCCTGTTGTTTTGGCTATGCCTAATACAGTGCAGGCTAGGAAAAAAGCTTTTAAGTTTGCCATTTTTGTGGCTGAGAAAAAAGAATTTACTAAGGTAATTAAAGATAATTGGAATACTAATGTAGATGGGTGTCAAATGTTTAAACTGGTTAAGAAGTTGAAAATGTTGAAAAGACCTTTGAAAAAGCTAGCATGGAAGGAAGGTGATGTTTTTGAAAATGTTATAAAAATGAGAGGGGAATTGAAAGAAATTCAGATAAAAATTGATAAAGAGCCTACTGATAAAATGTTAAGAGATGGGGAGTGCAAGCTTTTGTTGAGGTATAATGAAGCCATGAAGGTTGAAGAGCAACTGTTATTTCAAAAAGCAAAAATCAAGTGGTTGAGCTTAGGGGATAGGAATAATGCTTTTTTCCATAGAGCTTTGAAGGGCGGGAATCATAACAAAAGGATCAATGTTGTTCATGATGAGTTGGGGAATAGATTTGAAGGAGAAGATGTTGCTGAGTAGTTTGTAAAACATTTCAAAAAAAATTTGGGAAATAGTACTAGTGTTTCTAGAATGCCTGATAGTGCAACATTATTTAAGAACAAGCTTAGTGAAGTTGAGGCAGGATTCATGGTAAGGGATATAAGTGATGCAGAAATTAAGAAGGCTATGTTCCTCATTGATGACAATAAGGCCCCTGGCCCAGATGGATTCTCTTCAATGTTCTATAAAAAAGCTTGGGATACAATTGGGGCAAATGTGTGTGAAGCTGTTAGCGAGTTTTTTGAAACTGGGAAGATTCTTAGTGAAATTAACTCAACTCTAATTGCCTTGGTTCCTAAAATCCAAATAGCAGCTAAAGTGTCTTATTATAGGCCTATAGCTTGTTGTAATGTGGTGTACAAGTGTATAAGCAAAATCATCACTGAGAGAATGAAACTGTGTCTTGGGAAGCTTGTTAGTAATAACCAGTGTGCATTCATTCCAAATAGACAAATCCAAGACAATATCTTAATTTCACAAGAGTTGCCAAGAGGTTATGGAAGGAAAGATGGGCCAAAAAGAGTTGCATTGAAGATAGATTTACAAAAAGCATATGATACTATAAATTGGTGTTTTTTGAAAGATATTCTTAAAGGGTTTGGGTTTCATGTCAAAATGATCAAGTGGATAATAAATTGTGTGACTGCTACTTCTTTTTCAGTGTGTGTGAATGGAGAGAGTTGTGGTTATTTCAAGGGGGGAGAGGACTAAGACAAGGAGACCCTATATCCCTTTATCTTTTCACCCTGGTCATGGAGATTCTCAACTTACTTATGATCAGGAAAGTGGAAAGTAATAGTCTGTTTCAGTATCATTTTGGTTGCAAGAAGTTGAAACTAACACATGTATGTTTTGTTGATGATCTGTTGATGTTTTGTCATGGTGATAAACAATCAGTGCAAGTTATAAAGGAAGTAATTGAAGAGTTTGGAGCTGTTTATGGTCTGCTTCCTAATTATAGTAAAAGCACCATCATTTTTGGGAGTGTCAGGATGGAAGATCAACAAGACATTTTGGGTATTGTTCCTTTTAAAGTTGAGAAGTTACATGTGAAGTATCTGGGAGTACCATTAATTACTAAAAGAATTGGGGTAAATGAGTGTAAAAGTCTTCTTGATAAAGTGAAAAACAGAGTGTTGAATTGGAAGAACAAGTGAGAAAGCAAATGGCAGAGCTAGGGTGGCTTGGAAGAAATTGTGTAAACCAAAGTCTAAGGGAGGGCTTAGTTTGAAGGATCTGAGTGTTTGTAATAAGGCAATGATTGTAAAGCATTTGTGGCATGTTGTAAGATCCTACCAAAAATTCGTCCTGATAATCTTTGTTAATTAATAATAACCTCGACTTACCGTTTAGCCAAACCCATTTTTACGGGGGAATTTAAAATTTTTCCGACTATTTTATTTACACCACAACTCAACATCGTAACGAGTAACAAATATCGACACTAGTTCTCGACGTACTTTATGAAACATATTTACTTTGTAACGACTACTAGTCACATACCGCAAATCTCATCGATTGCAGATTATAAATAAAACCACTAAGTTATAACAGGATTACAACTATGCATTAACCACATTTTAACTACTAATTACAATTATATTTAACTAACACTAAATATATTTCCTTCTCTCATTAAAACCAACTACAAACCATACCAGACTTTAAATCCATTTGGACAAACCCTACCCGAACCCACACGTCCTTAGCCCAAATCCACATTGCAACCAGACCCTTAATATGTTTAAGCCCATTTCACAGCCGAAGTTTCAAGCCCATCTCCATTAAAATGTTAACCTTGTAATTTCATTGTAGAACTCGACAGATACAACCTCTCCAAAACCGCATTCGACCTCTCGAGTTCCAAATACCACATGTTATTATTTTTAATCATTCTCATTCATCACTCAATGGATTATCTGTATGCCAACTTTCAGAAACACAAGTCGAGTGTTAATGTTGTTTTGAAGACTCATTTGATTCGCTTTATATCAACTACATCCGCATAAATAAAAATCACTAGAGCTCGACTGCTTTAAAATCCAATTTTCCTACATTTCCTAATAATCTTTCCAACAAATGAGAATGTTTAGAAAGTTGCTAAGACAGCAGTAATGGATTAAACTTGCTAGCTCCAAATTTTGAAGTACAATAATTCCCAAACCATGTACATGCACAATACCAAAACAAAAGATAGGAAATTACCCACGTTTCACATCCACCAATTGTCCTATTATGTCGGTAAAAACACATAGGTGTCTCATTCTCTACAGGAAAACAATGATTGAGTTGAGGGGTAATGTGGTCAAGACATGTATGGCATTCCTCTATATAACTCGATCATTATTGTCAACTCACATTGCTCACTCTTCATTCAATATCCTCTCACCGTATACTTCACAAGACCAACAATGTATATTACAACTTAGAGATGCAAAACTAAAAAGAACTAAAAACCTTAAACACATGCCTTAAGCACGCTAAGAGCCTACTGCCTATTTATTTCATACACCCTGTCGAACCACCCAACTTCCTACCTCACCCATTCACCTCTCCTACTTCATACCACTCCTTCAATACCTTCACTCTAACCCTCTCACTCACAACAACTTCGCTGCAAGACCAGAAAATAGTAAGACCATCGGGTCTCAACAATTCATTTCGAAAAAGGAGTAATTCATGCATATACGGTTTTAGCTTCGCAAGTTCTTGGACTTCTATTCCTAATTTACATACCACAGTCTCTCCTTATCCTTTGTAAGTCCTCGCACTTCCTTTTTCAATTCATTTCTCACGTTAATGTATCATCATGCAATCGTATTAAACATACTCGAACGTATACCTTATTACTAGTTCATTTATGTGCATTAGTTCGTGTGACCCACCCACATGCAACGAGCCTCCAACATGGAAGGCCTCGGGGTCGTCACTCACACCCTATCACGTTCATACTTATTCATGCATCGTGTTTTTCTATTTTCGAACATATATATAGTTTTTACCTCTATTTTTTTTACATACAACATACATATATAGAACTCGAATAGTGATTTGCCTCCCTCGCGGAAGACCTAGAAATCATTTAAAATGCTCACATCACGTTTCTAATAATGTTTCATGATCAATCGAGCTTCATTTGGACCTTTATATACTCGTATAAAATCAGAAACAGAAAACATAAAAATTCACCAAGTGTTTAAAATTTGTAATATCTACTCGACACACCCACTTTAGGCCTATTTTTACTCGGATTCTTTCAAGCAATATACGTATATTTTTACACAACTCGATAGCCAACCTGGCCTAGAACATTTTTCGTATTTTAAGTTTTTACTCACAAGTTCATCTCGACATTATAAATGACCCATTTTAATCGCTACTTGACTACTTTCAAAAGACTTAGAAATATATTTTGTGTTTTCAGATTCAACACAATCGACTAGGCCACAAACCATTAATTTAAATACGGAGTTTTAAACGTAACATCTACATGTTTTTGCACAAGCCAATAGACGACCTAGCAATATACATATTTCGCATTTTAAGTTCGACCTTATGAACACGTTTACTCATTCAAATCGACCTCTTTTAAACTGCCTATCACTAAGTTACTAGAAACTCTTTTCAGAAAATTCAATACAATTCGGATTGGGCTTATTTAAAGCCCAATAAGAATTAACGATCCATAAGCCCACTGGGCCCATATGAAACATTTTTAGAATCATAAAAATAGCCCAAGTCCAAGCCCAAAACTATTTTCATGCCCTCGCCCCTTGATTTCTTAACGGGCCTATGTATATTTCGTTAATAAGTCCAATAAGCTAAAATATAAGGTATTTTCTGAAATAATCAATTGAAATAAGTTAAAATGAACTTAATAAGATTATAGAAATTTTTAAAATATTTTTCCCGTCATTTTTATGCAAAAAGGACTAAAAATGTAACGCGATCTAATCGGAAGGACCAAAACTGCCAAACCGTGAGACCCATGGACTGAAGCTGTGAAAACAGTATATAAAGGACTTAAATTGACATACCATTGAACTCCGAGCCTTATATGGACATATGGACAAGATTTGGATTATTATGGACTTTGGACTTAACCGAGGACTAATGACGTAACGCAACCACATTTAGACTAAGAATGATAAAATCTGAAAAGAACAAGGACCTATTTAACTTTACTTGCCATTCTTAGTTTATTTACCATTTTGCACCATTCACTTCATATGCATTTTCATTTTAAGTTATGCATTATTATAGTTTCGTTATTAGAAATATTAGTGACATCACTTTGCATATCATCTTCGCATATTTTGATAAAGTAATATTTTGGGTCGACTGAGATAAGAATCAGGAATATATTATAGATATATCATATTTTTAACTTGAGACATTTTAAGCATATCACACACTCACATCACCGATCAAATCGTTATACGATTTATCCTTTCCACATTCGTTATTAGTCGTAAGTTAGACTCTTAGACTTCGCTTATACTCAGGTCTCTTACTGAAGAAGTTTTCGTGATCGTTTACTTGATCTTATAATTTCGCCTTGCCGGATACGCTCCAGGTGAGTCGTGGCCCCTACTTTTCACACTTGTTTTAATAACTCTTTTGGGGGAGATACATGCTTTAACTGTTTTATATTACTTAAAATATCTCATGATTTACTCAAAATCATCCACTATGCTTTACATGATTGAATCATACGTTAAAGGAATACATGCTCATTATACGTGCAACTTGTCTGTTTAGCTTAAACACGAAACTTGGAAGATAACATTTTTAAGCTACTTGGTGTAACATGATACTGAACTCATTGTATGCATTCATGTGACAAATGAATGTACTGCTACTTTACTATGATAATTCTACATTTCACTGGAAATAATTGCCAAGATCAGAATACGTATATTTTATGAACCCCGAGACCTATATTGCCTAAGCACACTTTATTGCCATAAAGTCCCTCGATCATGAGCCATTAATCACTGCGGTGAGAGCGAATATAGTGAACAGCTTCGAAACCTGTTAGAGGCTGACGACCTACCCCACTAATACTTTGACGGAATGCCTCATGGTTAGTCGTATTAGTCGTGGTGCACTATATTTGAGAAAAATAGGAATTGGCAAGTCACCTATTCACTTGAGGGCCATAAATCACCCATCAGGTAACCCTGGTGGGACACCCAATTGTTAACGTTTTGCGTGTCATGAGGCTTAGGGCAATATAACTTTATGAATATATGAATGTTTCATATATATCCTAGGATACAGCTGTATTTAGAAGACCACCACTTTACACTAATAGACTTCAGATTCTAGATTATCATTCCCACTATATGATATGATTGTAAATCTTGTACTTGAACTTTAACTGTTACCATATGTGACTTAAATAAGAATTCTGCAAGGCAACCCAAAATGCTTGGTATGTCATTACATTTAAAAGCTGACTCAACATCCCATTTCGAGCATATAACAACGTAGCTCAACTTCATTTAAAATATGAAACTTCTGATTTTAAAGATCATACATTATTCACTTGTGGATTTTATACAACGCAACTCTTTATTTATTTCATGAAGAACTATTATCACTATACACCTTTCAAAGAGAGATATTTTCTATCAAACTCCACGAACTCACCAACCATTGTGTTGACGTTTTAAGCATGTTTATCTCAGGTAATTAACGGAGCAGGACAAGACACGGACCGGGCATTTTTTACTCTGATAATTTAAATGGTGTAAAATCGAATATGTCATTCCTTTCAAATTTTCACATCTTTTTATGGGATTTTCAAATAAATTATTTCACTTTGTATCAAGGATATTATTTTGAATGACATATAACTTTCAAAACGCCCCTTCCGGGCCGTTTTCTGGAATTTTAACTTCGATCCTCACCGTAACACCCTAATTACTTTTCCGCTGCCACAAACCAAATTAGGGGGTGTTACACATGTGGTTGTGGATAAGGATTCTATGTGGGTAAAATGGATAAACACTTACAAACTTAAAGGGAGAAGTGTGTGGGAGATCAATGAGGAAGGAAATGGCAGTTGGGGTTGGAGGAACATACTTAGAATAAGACAAGAAGTAAGGAGTCATGTGACTGTTAAATCGGGGGATGGCGCTAAAACATCTATGTGGTTTGATGCCTGGTCTCATATGGGTGATTTGAATGTTTATATCTCCTATAGGGATTTGTATGATGCTAGGTTCAATGCCAATATGACAATCAAAGATTTTTTGGATAATGAAGATGGTCAATGGCCTAAAGAATGGTACCTCAAATTTCCTATGATTACACAGATTCAGCAATTTGATCTTATCCCTGGTAAATGTGATGTTGTAGCATGGAAAAAGAATGATGGGTCTTTGTGCAAGTTCTCAATCAAACAGGCCTATAGGAATTTGCAAGAAGGTGGGAATTTGGCTAGTTAGAGCAAGTTAATATGGTTTTCTCAAAATATTCCTAAGCATGTATTTGTATTGTGGTTAGCTGTTCAAAACAAATTGCCTACTCAAGACAAATTGAGAAAGTAGGGAAATTATGACCTTATAGTGTGTTTGCTATGCTACAGTGACATGGACTCACATAATCACTTGTTCTTCAATTGTCCATTTACAAATAAATTGTGGTGTAAGGTTTTGCATAAGCTTAAACTGCAAAAATCTTATACTGATTGGGAAGGAGTGTTTGGGAGTTTTGCAGATCAGTACAATGGCAACTCTATTGGAAGTATTGTGAGAAGGCCTTGCTTGGCTGCTAGTGTGTACATTGTGTGGCAAGAAAGGAATAATAGATTGTTTAGAGATGAGAAAAGAACCGTGGAAGATTTGTTCAAGATGTTATGTGAAACTGTGAAGTTCAGGTTAACTAGTCTCAAGATGAAATGGTCAAAAGCTGTGTATGAAACTGAAAAAGAAAAGGAAGTAAAGTTCAATGTGGTTTCTGAGAGTGGATAAGGGTTCAAGAAGTATGCAAATTGAAGAATAGCTTAGTGAATAGTGTTTATGTATTTCCCTTGCTGTCTAAGGGGGTGTTTGGATATTTGGATATCAGGGGTAATTTGTTACTGGTTTCCACTTATCTCTTATTCAGACCATTGCAATGGTGTGATACCTTGTATCTTGGAGTTCTAACTAGTATGGCCGTACCTATGATAACCTCTTGATTGTTCAATTTGGCCTTGGGAGGAAATTGGACAGTTAAGTATGGCTAAGTAGGAGGCCTAACTGGTATGAATGTACCATAAAGTAGGGTCCCCATTGTGAAGGGTAAATGGTCTAGGAGGATGGTTTATGATGGGTGGAATAGAGAGGTGTGCAAAATGAACCTTCTTGGTCCACTTAATACATCATCATAGGAGGTAATGGTTGGCTTCCCTCAAGGAGAGTGCTCCCAAACAAATGAAGTCATTCTAGAGATGGAAATGCAGTTTGTTTGGCAGAGCCCTTGATTGGAAGGGTTATGGGTGCCTAGTGATGCCATTCACCCAATCACTTTGTTTACGATGTATGTTGGTTGAGTGACCATGGTGAGAGGGTGTTATGGAAATGTAGCTAGATGGTTAATTGTGCATTATAAAGGTAAATTCTGATGTGAGAAATGGCTAATTGATGGATATTGGTGAATGATCTGTTCCTGGACTTGGTTGAGTTTTGTAAGAGATCAGTTATGTTAGATATACTAGAAGTAGTATCTGATATCGGATAACATGTATTAGTAGATTGCCTGTATTGTTGGTTCTTTGTTTCTGAATTGGGTATGGGCACCCAATTCAGTTATGTTATGTTCATGATGTACATTTTGTTGAAAATTATAATATAAATTCACTTGCACAAAAAAGAGTCTGTAATAAGTAAATCAAATCCACTCAGGTAAAGAACTAAAACCCAAAAACTAACATGTCTCAACATTATAAATGGAATCTTGAAAGGAAATTTCAATAATTTTGGGACGGAGGGAGTAACGAGTGTCTCCACGTAAGAATTCAAATTGGAAAGGTAGTTGCCTTATTAGGTCAAGCTTGATTTTAATATAAGCCATATGATACTCAAACCATCGGTTTAGTACATGCTCCCAACAATTTTTTTCGAACAGTTGCCACTTCTTCGGGCACCATCGCCTCTTCATCATCGCTACCATTCACCAAAACATATCTTGGTAGATTAACACGTGCATTTCTTCTTCTTAAATCAGACATCTCCATCCTATGCGGAGAACCACCCAATTTAAACAACAAGGAGCCTTTACAAAACCTTCTTAGTGACCTCACAACGGATGCCAAATTCACTAGCTTTCGACCCCAACAACTACCGCTGCGGCCGGTGCCATCCTCCTTTACCGAACAAGTTTTCATTTTCGAAGGCTTTTGGGATTCTTGATGTGGTTTCAGATTGTTTTCTTTTACAGAAATGAATTTACCAACAATTGTATTCTCTCGATGTAGGGGAGAACTAATGATTTCGACTTTAAATGTGAACGATGAAAATGAATTCTCGTAATCCTGGTCTTCTTTTTACGAACAAGAACGATCAGTATAAATCATAAGATCGGAAAAAGATAGAGTATCAAAGACATCATCACTAAATTCATACATATCCATGGTTATATGTTATGTCTTGAAACTTACAGAACAAATGATATATATATACACATATAGGTGGTCCATCATGCATGCATTATCAATACAATTTGGTGTGTAGTTAAAAAGTTATATGGTTTATATTAATTAAGTTCATGTGACTTTGTGGCGTATTTTTTTTAATCTATGGTCTATTGTTAAAGTGGTTTGAGTTGATAGGCGCTATCGATGATGCTTCGTTCGTACACGTATGATATGTTTAAATATGCTAGGTTTGTTTTTGGCAAGACATCAAGCAATACTATCCCCCATAAACCAAAAGTGATCATGGTCTTAGTTGTATGACTTACGTTTATATATTTAAGGATGAATCTCTAATTTATGTGACACTTTTCAACGATCGGCAACGATGAAAAACCATTATAAGACAATAATAACATGATCTAATTGTTGTATATATCACAGCATCAATATATCCGGAAATGATAAAATTGTAATAACTTACTTTTTTGCTTAATGAACTAAGGGCCCGTTTGGTTTGTATATGGGTTTAGGATTACGTTTGGATTTAGATTTGAATTTAGGATTTAGATTTGATGTAAAAAAAAAATAATAATATAATAAAATAAAAATATAATATTGTAAAGATTAAAAAGGTAAAATAAAAATGTTATAAATAAACTATGCAAATGATATGTGGTTGAAATGTGTTTACCCAATTCCCAATGTAAAAAAAGGTGCAGATAATATGAAATCCTGACCATGTGGTAGGGGTTTACATACGGAAGATATTTGAGCATGGTTACTAAATCCAAATCCCACGTAGAGCAACCAGATGCTTGATTTTAAGGACAATCCCAACCCTACATATTTAATCCCTCATACCAAACGCACCATAAAGAAGACGAAATTTTAACTTTTTTCCCACATTTGTGATTTTTTTTCTTTAGGTATTTACTAAATTTTCAGTTTTCATTTTCGACCTTTTTTTTTTTTTTTTTTTTTTTTTTTTTTTTTTTTTTTTTTGCTATTTAACGATTTTTATTCTTTCATTTTTCTGAGTTTTTAAGCAACAAGCTGTAGCAACACTTTTGAAAGGTTAGCGGCACTTTATGTTTGACTTTGAGTGACTTTTCTAACGATTAGCAAAAATGAATTTAACTACAAATAATTTGGCCTTCTCAAACCGCTTAAACTTTGACATAATAAGTAGTATAAAAGTTCATTATATTGCTTTTTATGTCCTTAACTAATTGAAAGGAAATGACTTCAAGTACTTCCAATGATCACCAAACTTCCAAAATTCCTTTTGCAAGTTACACATATGCTTCCAAACTTTATAAAATCACTACTTCAATTATATTAGCAACTTGATATCCTAACGCGTAAGATTCGAAAATATCTTTATCATGAACTGGCATAATCGACATTAGCCTCCTTTAACTAGAGTCTAGAAGTAGTAGTGCAACTTGGAGCTCTATAACAACTCCCCTAACTTTAAAATGGGACAGGTTAGTCAGACACCTCGTAAAGGGTGTGTTGACTTTGCACCGCTGTCGTTACTTGTACTATCTGCTTTGTCGGATTATACATTTCATAAAAAATAAGTGGTCTCATGCATAGAGAGTGTTAGAATAACACAACCCCTTTAAAATATACTAGTATTTGTTTTCAAATGCAAAGATATTTGGCCCGGATCCAAAAAAGGTGGGGGCGGCGTTAGTGACAAAAGTAGTATCTTTAACCTTCACGTGCCACCTTTTAGTATCTATTTTCTTCTTCAAAACACATACGACATATTTAGGATCTTGTTATGGATTTCCCACCTGGATTACCTGTGGCAGCCACGTGTGGGACCCTACCATATTAGCTACAATCAACCTCATCATTTATTAGCGTTGCAACATATAGCATTGTAGTTTATTCTTTCAAAATAACAAAAGTTTAAACTATTCTAGGCCTTTTAAGATAAGAGAACGGTACAATACATCACCGTCAATTCATTCAGCGCCACATATTCTTTTTAGGGAACCCCTATTATACGGGGCCGTCTACTTTTGGTGAAATGTATAACCCGACAAAACAGACAGTACAAGCGGTGGCGGCAGCAGGGCAAAAAGTCAACACCCCCCTAAAGGGGTTAGGATAAGATGGGCCTTCTTTTTAATATATCATTAACGGAAAACAACGTCATCAACAAAACGTAGTTTATTTATACACAAATATATGTTAAAAAAACAAACAACACATAAAACCAAATCGATTTTAAATCATAAATCGATTGATGAAACGACCGACTTTTCTATTTATTTTCTCACCATATACGTGTGGGTTGCGGGTGGCTTTTTAATGAAGACACGTGGATGAAGGGTTGAATGTGTCATTTGTTTACCTATTACACTCGGTTTAAGTGTATTGCGGTGATCACTGCCGTCACTAACCACCAGTTTTTTAGCGCCTTATAATCGATAAATATTATTCATCAGTACCTTTAGTTGCATGATACTTGTTGCCGCTACGTGACGATATTATTCTGATTTATAATAATTTTGGTATTGCTTTTGTTTATATCCCTAGCTAAGATCAAGTGTTATGATCACCAAACCACAACCTCTGCATTAGCGTAACATTACTATTCAACATGCCACCAAACCCATCACGAAACATGTATTATGGTCACCATCGAACCCATCTTTCTACAAATTTTATTAAAAACTAAATTAAATTTAATTCACAATTAAAAAATATTACATTAATAATTAAAAACAAAAAACTTAAGAAATCGAAAACATAAACTAGTAATCTAGATTATACTTCTCCTTGATCGTCTGTTTCATCTACAACACCGTTTGATTTCTTTTGGCTTGTGTTTGCACCAAAAATGAGATAAAAAATCATCATTGCGTGCGATGATGGTCCTTCGCTATGGTGTTCGCACGTGGTGGAGTCCAACACCAGGTGGTGCTTACCGTCTAAAATCAATGTTGAATGTTCAATTATATCTTTTTCGATAAGCCTTCTATTATATGAAAAAAAACTGTAGCCTATGCCTGCAATAAACAAAATGGTCTATATCATACCATTCATACGCTCTGGTTTAGCAAAATTGCTATATAAAAAAAATAGCAATGATGGTATCATAATTTCAGAAATACTAATTCGAAATCTATTTCATTTTCTTAACATTCATCATTTTCACTCCCTTCTTTAAAATACATTATCTCAAAAATGAATAATCATAAACGAAAAAAGTCGCACCATCATGAGAAGCACAAATTCTTATCTTTCAATAGATATCTCGCATGGTATACAATTGACAACTTTTATGTTTCTTTTCATAATGCAAATTAAAATTGTACACATGTTTAACATTTCAAAATTTTGATCCCAACTATCAATTACGAATTTACGATTTGTATCTCAATCAGTTTTACGAATATAGTATAAAATAACATATTTAGTTTTAACATCTGTCAAAAACGTTTTGTTATATATAGTATATGATATGATATCTCTCAATACCAAATATGTAAGTACAAAAACCTATCGGACAAACTATGCCTTTTATTTGTACTAAACACTAAAAATGGATATCTAGGTATATATGCACCATAAAAGAAAAGGAAATGAACTAAAATTCAAAACTCTTCTAACATTGTAGATAACACAGTACACATGTTTCTATCCAACAAAATACCGAAAAAAGATTCGTTGGCCTCTGGCTTTAGTAATGAGGGGCCATGTAAAGAGTGTTTTTTGGCCAACCGTATTAGTGCTTTGGGCCCGTTTGTTTTAGGCGAGTTTAGGCTTTACGATTTGGATATGGATTTAAATTAAAACGAGAATGGCGCCGGCCCGCCGCGCTGCGGGCGGGGTGGTTTTTTCCGTTGTATTTGCTTTTTGATGTCTTCGTGTTGCATATAACTACGAACTTAAAGCATAAAAAAAGCAATCCCAAACACCCCCTTTAATCTATTACATGTGACATGAGATAACCTGAAAGAGAAGCACATACAAATTTAGGGTCACAAACACATGAAAAGCGTACCTTAATTTCAGGAAGGTATAGTTCTACAGGAGTCGTATATGCGCAAGAGCCTCTTTGCGATAACCTGTTTCGTAACCTATAAAAAAGAGAATTCTATAATGGTAATGGTTTAAACACCTTCGTTCATTTGTAATCGGACTGTCTGCAATGCACTTTTCAAGGAACCAACTTTATCAGCTCGACACAACAATCTAAATGCAACTTCCTTTTCATGGCCATTTGGTGGTCTTGACCTTGGTATGGACCTGAAACGGAAAATTGCAGCATCTATGAAATGGCCGTACACTCATATACACTATAGACTTTTTTTTCTTCTTCAGACATTTTTGTGTATATAAAGGTAACACAAAATGTTTTCAAAAGTATGTCTTTAGAGTTATTAAGCAAAGTATTGCACAAAAGCGTCTTCAACAAAGGCCATTGTTTAGGCCAACATATATTCAAAATAAAAATGAATATGTAACTTAACTTCAACCTTAAAACATGTAAATAATTCATTCCCTATAACCCATCCCAGAAACCAAGTATATTGCATTGCTAATGGGTGCAGATACTAAATGAATATACCATTGTTGTATACAAAAGACATTGTTAGTTTTATAAATTGACACCACAATCTACATATGGTGGGCATACCTTGTCAAGCTGAATAGCTGATCAACCTTAGTTTTGCCACTAAGCAATGTACAGTTTTGCCACTAAGATTGTATCCTGTAAAGTTCAGACCAAGAACATATAAGCTAAGCCCGTATTCAAGGTACAACTTGCTAAAATAATCATTTTTCTTTTTTTTTTATATGTTCCCACACGTTACCCTGATATAGCGGATCTAGGAGATGGTGTAGCAGGTGCAGGCAAAGTCAAAGAATGTGCATTCAAAAAGTAAGCTTGTATCTCTCAATCACCTAACAATATCAATAATAAATAAATAAATAAGCACCTGTGCAAATCTTTAAGCATACTACATTTGCACTATAAGAAACACAAAATAAATGCTCACCAAGTTTTTCTGTATCACCAAAATATTTACTCGTCGCAGGCTCATTCTCTTGAATTGGTTACCCGGCTCATAGCTTTTCCACCGTCCGGAATCAATCTTTATCCTATAAATAAATAAATGAAAAATTATAATCAATATGAAAACCACCACTGATAACGGTATTAGTACATACGCATAATTGTAACAAATAAGGCTCAGATAAATGCATAAACGCAATAGCTGGAAAATTATCATCATCGCCTATAGAAAGAGAAAAGCTTCAGCATAATGTGTATAACAACATCGCTAATCAACATACATGGTTCCCAAGAATATACCGAAAGTTGGCTTAGTTTAATTTTGAGGCCTGGTGCACACGTGAAGGTTGTTGAGGGAGTGTTTCTCGCACTCTGCCATCCGTCTACATTGTGCAGAAAGACATCATACTCGATGGATCATCATAGCCAAGTAAAATGCAATATACTGGGAGCTAAGTTCATGTGTCATTTGTGTCACTGATCCCTAAATTCCTGCATCAGGAAGGTTATGGGTGGCGTTAACCACAGATGTATCAGTCACCGACCTAAACAGACCCCCCTTATTCGTTCGTGAAGCGTGTGACCAAAACTGCAATAAGCAGACACCAACCACTCATCACATCAGCTTGTCAGTTAATATAACATATAACTGATTTCCACCTGACATATGTGATAAATTTTTTTGTTTTGTGTGAAAGAAAACACAAATATACAATTTGCGTTTCAAGTATTGTTACTTGAGGCTCAGGTCTGCGAATGTAATATCACAGCCAAACACCGGCCATGGCTGCAACCCCAATCTGGGTCAAGCTGCCACGCCAAGATACCGGTGGTAGTAACTGGTGACCTTGAAACTAATAAACACAGGCGCATACTATCATCGCCATAAGTAACAAACAACCATATTCAGCAATTTTACGCGCACACACGCTGCAAATGATGCTGGTGCATCAATATATGTAAGGATCGGGTCTGCAAATATAGAGACAAAGCAGAACACCAGTATTAGCTGCAACCATAGGCCGCTCAAGGTTGCCCTGCCAAGACACCAATGTCCGTAAATCATGCTCCTAAAATAGACACAGACGATCAGCCATGGCACGTGCACACAATGCTGCCCATGACAATACCAAAAATCGGCCGCGCTTGCGGCTAGTATTTAGTTCTAGCCGCCCTGCCACAATACCAGTGCCCCTTAAATAACCACAGAAAATCATCCATGGCACACGCACACAGACGAATATAACTTACAACAACCTTTCGAACGAAAGTTAGTAGTACTCCTCATTCCCAACTACCAACATATCATTGGTTCACACCCTGCCCACACAAACAACAGTTCATTACCAAAAGGAAAAGTTAATTTTATAAAAAAAAAAAAAAAATTGCATTTTTACCGAGCACTAAACAGTCTCATATAATCGGTCTCTGCAACGTTGGTCAACCAAAGAATATAAGAACACAATATACTGAAACATTTATCAGCAATCAACGATTCTATGCAGATGAAATTCCAACACTCAATATACTCAAACATTTATCAGCAATCAACCATTCTATGCAGATGAAATTCCAACACTCAATATACTGAAACATTTACCACAAACGCAGTTTTCTCAAGAAATTCATCAAACACATGGTAGGCATCAAATCCACCAACAGGTTTTCACACCATCAACCATAACCCAACTTCCAAATTTAACCAAAACCCCTAATTTTTTTTTTATATAAATCTGAATCTAAAAGACATAAATTAAGTAAATAAAAACCTACCTCATGATTAAAATACCTTCGTGCTTACATGAACAACAAAACCCAGCTTCTCCTTTAGCCAATAATCACAGCAGAACGGCGTTCAAAACCTCGTGGCTAAATCGTCGGCCACAGTCGATCGAGTAGCCACATCCTTCTGTAACGCCTAACAGCTGGCTACATAAAATACCATGAAATAGTAACTGATTTTGGAGTTGAGGAACAGATCTAAAAATCTGTCGTGTTTGGTGTTGGGACGTTTCTGGAACATGGATGAAACATATTCCACATATATCATCAAATAATTGAGCTGGTTATGTTGAGATGGATCAATGGCGACGGATCGGTTTTGGCCCAAGAAAATTGGCGGGAAAAGCCCATAGAAATACGGCGTCGTATTGATTGTGAATTAAACATATATATAATTTGTTGTTAAAATTTCGATTTTGATCTTGTAATGTTACAATTTTACAATACTGCAAAACAAAAATGATTCGTATTTTACGTAAGATTTTAGCAAGCTTAAGATCTTATAAGATACCGATCTTTAACGTAGGATCTTAAAATTTAATCCGATTCATTCTTACTTTTCTCGAAATGCAAACTAAAAAACTTATAAAGTTAGGGGCAATTGCATGTATACCCCACTAAAACTTGCATATTTGCATATATACCAAAAATATGCTTAAGTTGCATTATACATCATGCATTAAAAACTTGTATTATAGGGAAATATGCAAATATTTAAGTTTTAGTGGGTATATATGCAATTACCCTTAAAGTTATAGATTATGTTTTATAGAATTTAAGAAAACAACAATTGAATCTTTTTAAACATCCTATATATTCATAATTTAGGACAACACTTCCATGAAACATTTATATAATTTTGTATATGAAATATATAATAATTTGTAGATTTGAATAGTATTACAAAGACTATTAAAAAAAATAACATTATAGTAACATCTTATGATCCCAATCCGATCTTACGATTTCAAGTTTGCAGAAATGAAAACAATCCTGAGTAGCATCCAGATTTTAAAAACCTTAGGATTTGTGATGACGTATAGTCTGCATTCGGGTCACGAACCCGACCCATACTCAAGTCCATCACGAATGGACTCCAGCCCATCACGAATGGGCTATTGCGATAACGGTTTGGGCTTACGTTGGCCCAAACCCGAAGTTATTTATGGCGCCATCCGTGGGACCCTACACTAAGAACTCTACGAAGAACTAGAATGACGAAGCATGGAAACCCAAATCAGCGGACTCCGCAGACAAAGAAAACACATGACGACCTACTGGGGAAGAAGCAGCAAACTGATTCTGCCGCTAAGCCGCCCTCTGGAACAACCAGTGCGCCCAAAAGCCTAGGATCATACTCAGATCTGGCTTTTACCCCAGTAGAACCAATTACAAGGACTACCAATGCTACTACAACAACCACTAGCACGGTGGATCTAATGCGCACTCCTCTCACCATGCCAGAGTTAAACTTCACTGAACCGCCAAATGCGCCCACCCGAAACAAGGGTCCCGATTTGGAAACAAACACTCTCGCGCTAGAAGGAGTTGCGCCTGAACTAGCGCCAAGTGATTTCATGTCCCAGAACTACGAAACCTTGGCTGCGCTCATGCGAGAGGAGGCGAAAAAGAGGTCAAGTCAAAGTCTGCACGCCAGGCTCAACTTCGACCCTGAGCATGAAGCATCCCCACCGCACTACCGAAAGGAAAGACGCGAGAAGGATAGCCGCAAACACCCAGTGTTTACTAGGATTGGAAGGAAGGTTGTGGATGACGAAGCAGCCGACTTTCAATATCTGGAGGAGCATGAAGATGGGGAACGGCGCGCCAATGTCCACACTAGGCTTGGTAGTCGCAGGGTTCATGATAGGCTTGGGCGACGGTGCTCCCCAAGCGAAAGCCCTTCAAGCTCTTATTCCGAGGATAGTCGGCGCAAGCGCCACAGAAGAGCAAGCTCGGATTCCGATGATAGTTGGCGCAAGCGTCGCAAAAGAGTAATCTCATCCTCAAGTGATTCCTCGGACAACGAGGACAAAGAAACCGGACACTGGAAATCAAGGGAAAAACACCTCGACCAGGAGGACGACGACATGTCTCGTCCCTGGCGCCGCCAAAAAGTTGATGCGTTCACTCGGCGCATCAGCGATTTTTCAGAAAATAAGAGAAGGCGCATGCCCGCTAATGTCAAAACTTATGATGGGACAGGTGATCCTGATGATCACCTAAAAATTTTCGAATCAGCAGCCACTATCGAAAATTGGCCACAACCTGTGTGGTGCCACATGTTTAACTCTACATTAGTAGGGAATGCGCGCAACTGGTTCAGTAAGCTTCCACGCAGAAGCATCGGTGGTTTTGAAGAGTTGCGAAAGGCGTTTCGTTTAAACTTTACTCAAAGGAAGAAGTGCGCCAAAAACCCTGTCGAACTCGCTAGGGTCAAACAGCGCCAAGGGGAATCCACAAGCGCTTTTAAGGAGCGCTTTAAAGATGAATGCATACATGTCAAGGCATGTCCTGAAATACTAAAGATCTCAGGGTTTATGAACGGGATCAATAACCCTGATCTTATCAAAAAATTAAATGATAAGGTTCCCCAAACCTTTGATGAACTGATGAAGCGCACGAGGTCCTTCATCCAAGGAGAAGTCGCCGCTGCGGATAGCAAGAAAGGCTACTCAAACCATAGGTCACAAGAAGAGCCAATGAGACAATCCAATGACCAGAGTAGCAATCGTAACAAAAACTATCGCAGCCAAGGGGGCGGACGGGGAAACGACAAGTATACCCCACTAACGAAGACTCCAAGGGAGATATATGCAACGGAAGGCGCGAACTTTTCGAGACCCCCACCAATGCGCACCCCAGAAGGGCAGTGCATAGGGACCGGGTACTGCGAGTATCACGCACAGAAGGGCCATACCACTATGCACCGTGATGCGCGCGATGTGATAAAGAGATGTAACGACTGCCAAGTTCATAGACCCATCCCGCGCAGACCACAACAAGAACTAACACCTATCACTTCTCCGTGGCCATTCTATAAATGGGGTATCGACATTGCGGGTCCCTTTCCTGTCGCAGCAGGAGGACTGAAATTCCTTATTGTTGCAATTGACTACTTCACTAAGTGGATTGAGGCAAAAGCAGTGGCGACAATCACAGGTAATCAAGTAAAACGATTCGTTTGGGAAAATATTGTATGCCGCTTTGGATTGCCTGGGGAAATTGTTTCAGACAATGGAAAACAATTCCGTGATAACCCGTTCAAGGACTGGTGCGCAGAGCTAAATATCACACAACACTTCGCATCAGTTAAACACCCACAAACCAATGGTTTAGTTGAGCGCGCAAATCGTAGTCTAGGCGAAGGAATTAAAGCACGCCTGGACAAACACAAAGGAATATGGGTGGACGAATTGTCGCATGTCTTATGGGCGCACCGCACGACAATCAAAGTTAGCAATGGAGACACTCCTTTTTCCCTTGTCTACGGGACAGAAGCTGTCATACCAGCTGAAATTGGGATGCCAACTATCCGCACCGCAGAAGTTAATGTCGCGACCAATGATGACGAACGACGGATAGACTTGGACCTATTGGAAGAAAGGCGCGAGCGCGCAGCTATACGTGAGGCAAAAACCAAGTCAAAGATGAAGGGATACTACGATGCTAAAGTTCGAAGTACCTCATTCAGACCAGGCGACTTTGTGTACCGCGCTAATGATGCAAGCCACGCAGAAGATACAGGTAAACTTGGACCAAAGTGGGAAGGACCCTATGAGGTCATTGAAGCACTAGGACAAGGCGCGTACAAGCTGCGTGACATGGATGGCCGTGAGCTACAACGCACATGGAATATCTGCAATCTCAAGAGATGCTATCTTTAGGAAAGGTTACGACCCAATACACGGACACCTCCGCACTTTAGTAAATGCTCAATAAATATCCGTGTATTTACATTTTTGTTTCATTTAGACAAATGTTTTATCTTTTTACCAAAACTTGCAAGTATTAATAAAATGTCGCGGTTTTAGCTAACTCCGTGACACGCTTTACTTTATTGCTTACATATCATTTATGTCTCAATACTGTTTGTTACATTATCTTTTGCCTACATGGCGTGCATGCACCAATTAAAAACCCACGATGGTAAAAGGATGAGTAAACCTACTAAATGACTCGTTGAGTAAGAGGGTTGCAAACCCATCAACATCGGATCACGCATCCTTGTTAAACACCTTACTCTCAAGACGTTGGAGTAAGTTCGATGTGTACCCCACGACGGATACACATCATTGCACACTGTGCGCGTTTAACAAATTAGGAGTTAAGACAATTAACCCCTTAAGATGGTATTCGCAGCACGCTGCAATCCATACACTTGTGCACCCCACGATGGATACACAATTATGTCATACACGACTATGTCATAAATTTCATACACGATTATGATATAAGTGATTATAAATCCTTGTAAATTTTTGTAAAAATGTGTTTATATAAACGGTTTGATTCTTAGACATCTTTTATGCAAAGACGAAATAACTAAGTACAAAACTTGTAACCACAATCAAACTTGATACAATATGCGTACAATCGTATTTTTCTAATCAACAATTTATTATGGATAACAAGTTCATACAAAATATAGACTTAACATGCACATGTGCAAGAAAATGTTAATCTATTAAACAAAACTACCAAGACATGCTATGAGTACGCCTGAGCCCCGAGCTACCCGCTTGGCGCACCACACTACCAGCATCTTTAAGCCTCTGTAACAGGTCAGCATCCTTGGGTGCTACCGTTGGTACGCTAACGGGCACCCCATCAGATCTGGGAATGTGAGCCGCACCAAGACCACACAGAATGGCTTTCCCCTTCACGCCCTTCTTCCTGGCAAGTCTCATCTCATGGGCTTCTAAAGACTCCCTTAATGGAATTTCCTTCTCAAGGGCAAAAGGGTTGAGGATGTCACGGGGACGAGCGAAGATAGGCACATGTAGCTGCGACACATCCGGCTTCAAAAAGTAGTCAAGCTGCGCCTCAGCGTCTTCGGATGAATGCCTAGCCAAAGTTAAACCCTGCATGATCACGCTTATGGGGTAATCCTGGTCACGCTCCAGCTGCGCAATATGAGGAAGCTCAAAAAGTTTTAACTTCTCCATAGCAGCAACAAGTTCACCATAAGCGTTCTCATTATAACCAGGCACTTCGGAGGGAGACGTAGCCAAAACCTTGGTCGCACACAGCTCCTCTATAGCTTCTGCCTTACCACGTGCCAATGCACATTGAACCACACCCCCAAAGGAGTCCTTGACCTCTCGAGACTCCAGCGTGGTCAAGGCAGCAAGACGCAAGCCATGGCTGATAAGCCACCTGCGCTCAGCAACGGTTGATACCAAATGTGGATACAACTCCTCATCATATTCGATGTTGAGCTTGCGCAGCTTGCTCTCCTGATTCTCCAGCGAACTCTCCACAGCCTTGCGGAACTCCTCCAAGTTAGAGATGAGTCTCCCCTTGTTTAGCTCCATATATTTCAAGGCCCAAAGGCAGGAGGCCTTGTATTCTTTTGCTCCAGTGCGCTCTTGATTCAGTTCGGCCATGAGCGACATCTTCTCATCAGCAATTTTCTGGTCGTACATAGCAGATGCCCTCAATTCAGCCTGCGCATCAGCCAACTGCGCCTTCAGAATGTCAATCTCCTTGTCCTTCTGCGCAACCAGGCTACCCTCACCACCATATTCAGCCTGTAGCCGCGCAACCAATGAAGCCTGGTGCGCAGCAGCCAACGCCAACTCCTCTATAAGGCGATTTCTTGGCGCATTTCCAGAAGATTTTTCCTCATCCACTGGACTCTCAGGCACAAACTCACCAACATAGGCAGAACCAGTCTTGGGTGGCGAATTCCCAACATATGCATCATCATCAACAGCAGTTTCAGCACTGCACGCAAATAACAAAGTTACTCTATAGTAATAAACGCGGATTAAAGGACTGAAGATCCAAAGATACAAGTACTTACTTGAGGGGAGGAGTTTTATGCGATGACGCACCTTCCTCAGATGATTGCCTGACAGAAATAGTAGGGCGCTTACTTGATGTCCCTGCGCCATCATCACCAGACGATCTCTTGCGCTTTAACCCTTGGCCCTCCTCCTCAGACTCATCCATAGCACTCCCCGACGAGTCTATATGCAACAACTCAACAGGGATCTGCGACCCAGGAGCGGGAAAGCTACGCAGAGGAGTAGCCATAGTGACACCTGTGGGGACCTCCCCTATCTCCTCTGTCTCCTTTGTCTCCTCCTGCGCGATCACCATCGTGCGCCCTGCAGTAGCCTGAAGTACTGGCTCCTCTCCATCTCTCAATGGGCGCACCCCTACGATCACCTGAGTGGGCTTCGCCAAGCGAACAACACCGAACAAATCCATCTCTGCGCAACAAAACAACAAACGAACATAAAATATGTTAGAATAGCTATAAAAGGAAGAACGCTTACAACTACTAAGCGAAGAGGAAGGAGGAGACAAGCACCCACCCCGGCTATTTTCATCCAAAAATGTTGGCACTTCTTCCGGACTACCGAAGTAATTGCGACTGATGCCCATGTGCACCAAAAACTCTTCTGGGTACACTTTGATCGGTATGCGATTGGTATTTATCATATCCGCATCAACCACGTTATACAATCTGGGGTCTGGGCGCTCGTCTCTCGGTAATGATTCTCGAGTGTAGAACTCAAAAATCCAGGGGAAAAATGCCCTATCAACCCAAAAGAATTTTTCTCTCCAATCCCTCAGTGCGTCTAACTTCTCCGTATAGCACTGCAGTGGCCCTGCGCGCTTGGAGAAGGAAACCCACCCGTTTGACCACGACGTGTGGTAAAACGCGCGGAAAAGATGAATTGTGGGTTCTATCGCTAACAAGCGACAATTCACTTCAAAATTGGTTATTTTTGCTGCACCTATATAGTGCAGCTGGGAAATATGAAGACGATAGTGATTTAGAATATCGCACAAAAAGAGGGAAATGGGCGCACGCTGGTTAGCGAATTCGAAAAAACGCGTGTATACCCCTACTTTCCCTTGCGGGAAATTCGCTATTGACGCATTTGCGGCCGGAACTACCGGATGCAATGCGAGAGGGATGTAATAATCTGAAGTGAACTGACGAAGTTCATCCTCAGATAAATCGGAATTAAAATCAGACAATTGAAGAACCATGATTAACCTTCAAATAACTATTATAAGCGCACGCGCTATTACCTTAGTTTTTGTTGATTTTTTTATTGCTGTTTGGAGGTTTAACAATGGCGGAAAATGATGATTTTTTACAGTGGTAGCCACAGTGAAAAGACGGCTGACCTTTATATAGGGTTACACATATGCTTGGATGAACGACACATGTACCCCACTTGCTCTAATCGTGTGGCTGGGAGGCAAAAAGGTGAAGCACTTTTTCACCCACCCCTCACGATTTACTAAGGAGATACGGATGTACTTGGACTAGATTAATTTGCTTTTTTAGGCAGGATATACTTGAAACTTCCCCGCTACGCATCAAGAAATATTTTTAGCTACAATTGTTAGTCTAGCGTCCACAATTTCGCATTGCGTACACTAGACTGGGGGGACATGATGACGTATAGTCCGCATTCGGGTCACGAACCCGACCCATACTCAAGTCCATCACGAATGGACTCCAGCCCATCACGAATGGGCTCAAGCCCATCACGAATGGGCTCAAGCCCATCACGAATGGGCTCAAGCCCATCACGAATGGGCTATTGCGATAACGGTTTGGGCGTACGTTGGCCCAAACCCGAAGTTATTTATGGTCTTGATAGGATATCTCTTATTTATGGGATATGTATCAAAACCAACCTATGCGAGATACGCTGAGGAGTGAGGAGCACGAAACCAACTAGGGTTTCGTGTGTATATAAAGAGTCTCTCGACTCTCATCAAAGGTACGACTTACAACCCTAACTCTTCAACTAAATCCTAAAAACCGATTACTTACTCTCACGCCGGAGGATAATCGTGGGAGACAATCCCACGATAAGCCTAACGGTGTCTTTTTTGTTTTCTTAGTGCGCAGGTCTCAAGCATTAAGATCTGATTGGTACGGAATCAAGGAACGCCCAACTTTTGTATCAACAAGTGGCGCCATCCGTGGGACCCTACACTAAGAACTCTACGAAGAACTAGAATGACGAAGAATGGAAACCCAAATCAGCGGACTCCGTAGACAAAGAAAACACATGACGACCTACTGGGGAAGAAGCAACAAACTGATTCTGCCGCTAAGCCGCCCTCTGGAACAACCAGTGCGCCCAAAAGCCTAGGATCATACTCAGATCTGGCTTTTACCCCAGTAGAACCGATCACAAGGACTACCCATGCTACTACAACAACCACTAGCACGGTGGATCTAATGTGCACTCCTCTCACTATGCCAGAGTTAAACTTCACTGAACCGCCAAATGCGCCCACCCGAAACAAGGGTCCTGATTTGGAAACAGACACTCTCGCGCTAGAAGGAGTTGCGCCTGAACTAGCGCCAAGTGATTTCGTGTCCCAGAACTACGAAACCTTGGCTGCGCTAATGCGAGAGGAAGCGAAAAAGAGGTCAAGTCAAAGCCTGCACGCCAGGCTCAACTTCGACCCTGAGCATGAAGCATCCCCACCGCGCTACCGAAAGGAAAGACGCGAGAAGGATAGCCGCAAACACCCAGTGTTTACTAGGATTGGAAGGAAGGTTGTGGATGACGAAGCAGCCGACTTTCAGTATCTGGAGGAGCATGAAGATGGGGAACGGCGCGCCAATGTCCACACTAGGCTTGGTAGTCGCAGGGTTCATGACAGACTTGGGCGGCGGTGCTCCCCAAGCGAAAGCCCTTCAAGCTCTGATTCCGAGGATAGTCTGCGCAAGCACCGCAGAGGAGCAAGCTCGGAATCCGATGATAGTAGGCACAAGCGTCGCAAAAGAGTAAGCTCATCCTCAAGTGACTCCTCGAACAACGAGGACAAAGAAACAGGACACTGGAAATCAAGGGGAAGATACCGCGACCAGGAAGACGAAGACATGTCTCGTCCTTGGCGCCGTCAAAAAGTTGATGCGTTCACTCGGCGCATCAGCAATTTTTCGGAAAATTAGAGAAGGCGCATGCCCGCTAATGTCAAAACATATGATGGGACAGGTGATCCTGATGATCACCTAAAAATTTTTGAATCAGCAGCCACTATCGAAAATTGGCCACATCCTGTGTGGTGCCACATGTTTAACTCTATGTTAGTAGGGAATGCGCGCAACTGGTTCAGTAAGATCCCACGCAGAAGCATCGGTGGGTTTGAAGAGTTGCGAAAGGCATTTCGTTTAAACTTTACTCAAAGGAAGAAGTGCGCCAAAAACCCTGTCGAACTCGCTAGGGTAAAACAGCGCCAAGGGGAATCCACAAGCGCTTTTATGGAGCGCTTTAAAGATGAATGCATACATGTCAAGGCATGTCCTGAAATACTAAAGATCTCAGGGTTTATGAATGGGATCAATAACCCAGAGCTTATCAAAAAATTAAATGATAAGGTTCCCCAAACCTTTGATGAACTGATGAAGCGCACGAGGTCCTTCATCCAAGGAGAAGCCGCCGCTGCGGATAGCAAGAAGGGCCATACCACCAATGAGTGTGTCCAATTGCGCCAACTAATTGAGAAGCTAGTAAAAGAAGGCAGATTGGACCATCTCGTTAAAAATATTAAGGATGGGAAAGACAAACAGAAAACCGGAGGCAAGAAAGAAGCGCCTAAGGAAAAAGCTGATACTATCTACATGATACAATCATGGCAGCGAAAGACTAGGCAAAAGGTGAGCCAGAAATTTTCTCATGGAAGCGAAATCTCTTTCCCCACCTTGGCTGCGGACAACGCAGTGGCAGAACCACTCACCATTGAGATAAGTGCGGGGGGTCACGATATCCACCGCATGTATGTTGATGGAGGGGCATCAGCGGATATAATGTATGAGCATTGTTTCAAGAGATTGCGCCCTGAGATACAAAGACAGTTAATCCCAGCCACGACTGCGCTTACTGGCTTTACAGGAGAAAAGATATGGCCCATGGGGCAACTGTGACTATTAGTCGCTGTTGGTAATAAAGAACACTCCACGACAGCCTGGATGAATTTTATGGTGATCAGATCTCCTTCACCATACAATGGCATTATTGGAAGGTCAGGAATTTTGGCGATACGCGCGGTACCATCCACAGCACATGGGATGCTCAAATTCCCAGTAGAAGGCGGCATTGTCACCATCTACAACAACGCTGCGCTACCAGAAGTGTGTAACACGATTACATGTGATACGACGCACATCCCAGAACAGAGCGCAGCTAAAGTACCAAACCTAAAGCTTGCAATTCACCCTGAATACCCGGAGCAAGAAGAGTCGATTGGAGGATCGTTGTCTGACAAAGGTAGAGCGGCCGTGTGCGCGCTCTTACAAAGGAATCTGGATATCTTCGCATGGGAACCAAAGCACATGACTGGTGTGCCATGCTCGATTGCAGAACACAAGATAAAAATCCGACAAGGATATTCCCCAGTAAGGCAGAAAAAGCGCGGCCAGGCTCCAGAGCGCGCAAAAGCCATTCTGGAAGAAGTACACAAATTTGTGGACGCTGGCATCATGCGAGAAGTCTATTACCATGATTGGCTCTCCAATCCAGTAATGGTCAAGAAGAGCGATGGCAGTTGGCGGATGTGTGTAGATTTCACTGACCTTAACAAAGCATGTCCACAGGACTGCTATCCACTACCAGAAATAGACTGGAAGGTGGAATCTCTGTGCGGATATCCCTTTAAATGTTTTTTAGATGCATACAAAGGGTACCACCAAATCCAAATGGCTAAGGAAGACGAGGAAGAAACAGCCTTCCACACAAGCCAAGGCATCTTTTGTTATACAAAGATGCCTTTTGGCCTGAAGAATGCGGGCGCCACCTACCAGCGACTGGTAGATAATGCAATTGAAAAGCAAGTGGGCCGCAACCTAGAGGTCTATGTGGACGACCTTGTCATAAAAAGCCATACTGAAGATGAAGTAGTGCGCGATATTGAAGAAACATTTAGAACACTACGAAGTATCAACATGAAGTTGAATCCTAAGAAATGCACTTTTGGCGCTACAGAGGGCATGTTCCTAGGATATTTGATAGAACCGGATGGCATTAAGCCATGCCCAGAAAAAACAGAGGCTGTCATCCAACTTCCTTCACCGCGCACGTTGAAAGAAGTTCAATCTCTGAATGGAAAGCTAGCCGGTTTGAACAGATTCTTGTCCAAATCAGCGGATAAGTCACTTCCTTTATTCAAAACACTCAAGAAGTGTACAAAAAAGGGAGACTTTCGTTGGACCACGGAAGCGGAAGAAGCTTTCATACAACTTAAGCAACATATAGCAGCGCTTCCTAAGCTGGTCGCACCCCGCCCAGGGGAGGAGTTAATTGTCTACTTATCTGCAACTCATGGAGCGGTTAGCGCAGTGTTACTGACGGATAGAGATTCTGTACAAACACCGGTATATTTTGTAAGCAAAGCACTCAAGAAGACAGAGATTAACTACAGCCCAATGGAAAAGTTGGTCCTGGCGTTAGTGTTCGCCGCCTAAAGACTGCGTAGATACTTTCAAGCGCACCCAATAGCGGTGATCACAGACCAACCTATCAAGCAAGTTATCTCTAAACCTGATGCATCAGGACGATTATAAAAATGAAGTGTACTACTAGGCGAGTATAACATCTCTTACAGACCACGCACTGCGGTTAAAGGGCAAATACTAGCGGACTTCATCATCAAAAAACCAGATACCGATGACGCACCTCCACTGAGCAAGGTAGAATTACAAGAACCATGGGTCCTGTTCACCGATGGATCTTCATGCATGGATGGGTCGGGCGCTGGCCTTATCCTCACTAATCCAGAAGGAATGGAATTCACTTACGCACTGCGTTTTGAATTCACAGCCACGAACAACGAGGCAGAATATGAAGCCCTAATCGCCGGATTACGCATTGCAAATCGAATGGGTGTACGTAACCTAGAAGCAAATGTGGACTCCCGATTGGTAGCCAACCATGTGTTGGGCGAATATGTGGCTAAAGAGGATAACATGGTCCAATACCTCGACAAGACCAAATCACTAATACAAGACTTTGGCAGGTTTACCATTAAGCAAGTTCCTAGAGGTGAAAATAAGAAAGCGGATGAGCTAAGCAAGATCGCATCTACTAGCTTCGCGCACCTGTCAAAACAAGTTTTATTGGAGATCCTAAAGAACAAATCCATCTCGGAGATGGAGATATCTACGGTGATAGAAGAGCAGGATCCTAAATGGATGACCCCCATCATCGAATTCATAAGTAAGGGCAAACTGCCCGATGAGCAGAAGGACGCTTGACGGATACGGCGCACAGCGCAGAGGTTCGAACTTAGAGATGGTATCCTATATCGGCGCTCATTCCTACAACCATGGCTTCGGTGCGTTGGACCTCTTCAGGCAGATTATGTACTCCGAGAGATCCGTGCTGGTTCATGCAGTATGCATTCAGGACCACGGTCCGTCGTAGCACGAGCATTGCGCTCAGGGTACTACTGGCCCACTATGCACCGTGATGCGCGCGATGTGATAAAGAGATGCAACGACTGCCAAGTTCATAGACCCATCCCGCGCAGACCACAACAAGAGCTAACACCTATCACTTCTCCGTGGCCATTCTATAAATGGGGTATCGACATTGCGGGTCCTTTTCCTGTCGCAGTAGGAGGACTGAAATTCCTTATTGTTGCAATTGACTACTTCACTAAGTGGATTGAGGCAAAAGCAGTGGCGACAATCACAGGTAATCAAGTAAAACGATTCGTTTGGGAAAATATTGTATGCCGCTTTGGATTGCCTGGGGAAATTGTTTCGGAAAATGGAAAACAATTCCGTGATAACCCGTTCAAGGACTGGTGCGCAGAGCTAAATATCACACAACACTTCGCATCAGTTAAACACCCACAAACCAATGGTTTAGTTGAGCGCGCAAATCGTAGTCTAGGCGAAGGAATTAAAGCACGCCTGGACAAACACAAAGGAAGATGGGTGGACGAATTGTCGCATGTCTTATGGGCGCACCGCACGACAATCAAAGTTAGCAATGGAGACACTCCTTTTTCCCTTGTCTACGGGACAGAAGCTGTCATACCAGCTGAAATTGGGATGCCAACTATCCGCACCGCGGAAGTTAATGTCGCGACCAATGACAATGAACAACGAATAGACTTGGACCTATTGGAAGAAAGGCGCGAGCGCGCAGCTATACGTGAGGCAAAAACCAAGTCAAAGATGAAAGGATACTACGATGCTAAAGTTCGAAGCACCTCATTCAGACCAGGCGACTTTGTGTACCGCGCTAATGATGCAAGCCACGCAGAAGATACAGGTAAACTCGGACCAAAGTGGGAAGGACCCTATGAGGTCATTGAAGCACTAGGACAAGGCGCGTACAAGCTGCGTGACATGGATGGCCGTGAGCTACAACGCACATGGAATATCTGCAATCTCAAGAGATGCTATCTTTAGGAAAGGTTACGACCCAATACACGGACACCTCCGCACTTTAGTAAATGCTCAATAAATATCCGTGTATTTACATTTTTGTTTCATTTAGACAAATGTTTTATCTTTTTACAAAAACTTGTAAGTATTAATAAAATGTCGCGGTTTCTAGCTAACTCCGTGTCACACTTTACTTTATTGCTTACATATCATTTATGTCTCAATACTGTTTTTACATTATCTTTTGCCTACATGGCGTGCATGCACCAATTAAAAACCCACGATGGTAAAAGGATGAGTAAACCTACTAAATGACTCGTTGAGTAAGAGGGTTGCAAACCCATCAACATCGGATCACGCATCCTTGTTAAACACCTTACTCTCAAGACGTTGGAGTAAGTTCAATATGTACCCCACGACGGATACACATCAATGCACACTGTGCGCGTTTAACAAATTAGGAGTTAAGATAATTAACCCCTTAAGGTGGTATTCGCAGCACGCTGCAATCCATACACTTGTGCACACCACGATGGATACACAACAACTTGTGCATTTCATACACAATTATGTTATACACTATCATGTCATACACGACTATGTCATAAATTTCATACACACTTATGTTATACACAATTAAGTCATGAATTTCATACACGACTATGATATAAGTAATTATAACCACAATCAAACTTGATACAATATGCGTACAATCGTATTTTTCAAATCAACACTTTATTATGGATAACAAGTTCATACAAGATATAACATGCACATGTGCAACAAAATGTTAATCTATTACACAAAATTACCAAGACAAGCTACGAGTGCGCCTGAGCCCTGAGCTACCCGCTTGGCGCGCCACACTACCAGCATCTTTAAGCCTCTGCAACAGGTCAGCATCCTTGGGCGCTACCGTTGCCACGCTAACGGGCACCCCATCAGATCTGGGAATGTGAGCCGCACCAAGACCACACAGAATGGCTTTCCCCTTCACGCCCTTCTTCTTGGCAAGTCTCATCTCATGAGCTTCTAAAGACTCCTTCAATGGAATTTCCTTCTCAAGGGCAAAAGGGTTGAGGATGTCACGGGGACGAGCGAAGATAGGCACATGTAGCTGCGACACATCCGGCTTCAGAAAGTAGTCAAGCTGCGCCTCAGCGTCTTCGGATGAGTGCCTAGCCAAAGTTAAACCCTGCATGATCACGCTTATGGGGTAATCCTGGTCACGCTCCAGCTGCGCAATATGAGGAAGCTCAAAAAGTTTTAACTTCTCCATAGCAGCAACAAGTTCACCATAAGAGTTCTCATTATAACCAGGCACTTCGGAGGGAGACGTAGCCAAAACCTTGGTCGCACACAGCTCCTCTATAGCTTCTGCCTTACCACGTGCCAGTGCACATTGAACCACACCCCCAAAGGAGTCCTTGACCTCTCGAGACTCCAGCGTGGTCAAGGCAGCAAGACGCAAGCCATGGCTGATAAGCCACCTGCGCTCAGCAATGGTTGACACCAAATGTGGATACAACTCCTCATCATATTCGATGCTGAGCTTGCGCAGCTTGATCTCCTGATTCTCCAGCGAACTCTCCACAGCCTTGCGGAACTCCTCCAAGTTAGAGAAGAGTGTCTCCTTGTTTAGCTCCATATATTTCAAGGCCCAAAGGCAGGAGGCCTTGTATTCCTTTGCTCCAGTGCGCTCTTGATTCAGTTCGGCCATGAGCGACATCTTCTTATCAGCAATTTTCTGGTCGTAAATAGCAGATGCCCTCAATTCAGCCTGCGCATCAGCCAACTATGCATTCAGAATGTCAATCTCCATGTCCTTCTGCGTAACCAGGCTACCCTCACCACCATATTCAGCCTGTAGCCGCGCAACCAATGATGCCTGGTGCGCAGCAGCCAACGCCAACTCCTCTATAAGCCGATTTCTTGGTGCATCTCCAGAAGATTTTTCCTCATCCACTGGACTCTCAGGCACAAACTCACCAACATATGCAGGACCAGTCTTGGGTAGCGAATTCCCAACATATGCATCATCATCAACAGCAGTTTCAACACTGCACGCAAATAACATAGTCACTCTATAGTATTAAACGCGGAATAAAGGACTAAAGATCCAAAGATACAAGTACTTACTTGAGGGGAGGAGTTTTATGCGATGACGCACCCTCCTCAGATGATTGCCTGACAGAAATAGCAGGGCGCTTACTTGATGTCCCTGCGCCATCATCACCAGACAATCTCTTGCGCTTTAAACCTTGGCCCTCCTCCTCAGACTCATCCATAGCACTCCCCGACGAGTCTATATGCAACAACTCCACAGGGATCTGCGACCCAGGAGCGGGAAAGCTACGCAGCGGAGTAACCATAGTGACACCTGTGGGTACCTCCCCTATCTCCTCTGTCTCCTCCTGCGCGATCACCATCATGCGCCCTGCAGTAGCCTGAAGTACTGGCTCCTCTCCATCTCTCAATGGGCGCACCCCTACGATCACCTGAGTGGGCTTCGCCAAGCGAACAACACCGAACAAATCCATCTCTGCGCAACGAAACAACAAACAAACACAAAATATGTTAGATAAGCTATAAAAGGAAGAACGCTTACAACTACTAAGCGAAGAGGAAGGAGGAGACAAGCACCCACCCCGGCTATTTTCATACAAAAATGTTGGCACTTCTTCCGGACTACCGAAGTAATTACGACTGATGCCCATGTGCACCAAAAACTCTTCTGGGTACGCTTTGATCGGTATGCGATTAGTATTTATCATATCCGCATCAACCACGTTATACAATCCGGGGTCTGGGCGCTCGTCTCTCGGTAATGATTCTCGAGTGTAGAACTCAAAAATCCATGAGAAAAATGCCCTATCAACCCAAAAGAATTTTTCTCTCCAATCCCTCAGTGCGTCTAACTTCTCCGTATAGCACTGCAGTGGCCCTGCGCGCTTGGAGAAGGAAACCCACCCGTTTGTCCACGACGTGTGGTAAAACGCGCGGAAAAGATGAATTGTGGGTGATGAACTCAAATATGTACATTTTATTACTATCGTTTATCCTAATAATTTGACTTGTTTTATTATATTATGTATGAGGATTGATACTTAATCGTTCACTTTTGTAATTCTCAGGTGAAAACAAGCATTTGGTGAAACTTGGCGATTTTGGACTAATTATGGAGCAAAACATGCAAGAAGTTAAGAGTCTACAGAAATGTACAAGATCAAGACTATTCTGCTCCAGATGCGCCGCATCTCACTTATGACATGCGCCGCATCACTATCAATACTTCACCAGATACGATCCAAGATACAAGAGGACATGCGCCGCATCCTAGAATGGAGTTACGCCGCATCTTCTGGCGGTGTACGAATATTCCTGAATATTATAATCTTGGACCCCACGCGAAGTTAAGTCAATGCGCCGCATCTACTTACTAGATGCGCCGCATCTTACCCTCAGACAGAAACTATAAATACCCCAAGACCAGACGAATTCAAAAAGCTTTTAGTCAACACATAGAAAGCCGAAGTACAGAAACCTAGGACGAATTCAGTCAAGGCAGCAGCACAAGACATACCAAAACAAAGATACAAGAGTTGTAAGAAGGTGCTGCATGTGTTTAATTCATTAAGTAGTTTTGTTTTATTGTGTTAGTAAACTTTAATTCATCAAGATTGGTGGCTTGTGTAATGTGACAACGGAAAGATTGCACTCCCTTAAAACTGCTTTCTCATTAATTAAAGTTTATATGTTGATGTCTTTGGTGACTTTTATTAGTGCATTAATAACCTCTGTGTCTAGCTGAGCGTTGATCGGGTCGCCATGCCTCTGCCCTCGCCTATTTATTAGATCGCCTATGCATTCTATGGTCTGTAGAAAAGTAGGAAGAAAGATAAATAGGATAGTCATAAGTAATCATTAAGGTTTTACTCGCTGATAAGATTAGAACCAACGAGAAAGGACTTAATCTTGGTGCGTTGCATCGAACTATACACTTCATATAACACTAGCAATAAAACAAGTGACAAACTACTTATCTATCAGGACAACCCTCTTATTGTCTCGAGTATTTATCTGTGTACGTGTGTGCTACTTGCTGATTCGTGCCTATTGGTTTAGTTTATTATTTAATTGCAACCAAATCGTGCCAGTCTCTCAGGCTGAACCCCCCTTGCGTTAGAATAGGTTGTATAGCTAACTTAATATATTAAAATACTGATTAGAATAACTAGATAATACGTTCCACTCTTAGTGATCGACACTCTACTTACCATTATATTCATACTGACCGGGTACACTGCTCGTTAAGTGTGTGTGTTATTGATAAGTCGGCTAAATATAAATTTAAAACTTGAGTAGGCATTAATACTGCTAAACCGCAACGACACATCGCACGCATCAAGTTTTTGGCGCCGCTGCCGGGGAGTGAATTGTTATTATCTGTTAATTTGATTAGTATTTTAATTAGGTTTTTAAATTTTTTTATCTAACCGCTAATTTTGTTGTGTATTAGATTAATTTGCATTCATTGTACTATTTTGCATATTTTCTGTTTTTGTGTGCTATTTGTTTGTTTTTTTTTATTTTGTTTATTTTCGTGTGTTTTATTTGTTTTTATTTATTTTTCGTATTTTTTGTATTCTGCTATCGTTGTACTGAGCTAAATCGAACGATACGGCGCATCTGATTTCTCAGATACGGCGTATTGCGTTTAATTTTTATAAAATACAACGCGTTTAATTAATTCGATACGACGCATCTTTTCCCCAAGATACGGCGTATCTGTTTTTGATAAAAAAAATTTTCTAAACGTTAACGCCATACGACGCATCTGCTTTAGCAGATACGGCGTATCAACTTTTGTTAATACGACGCATTTAATTTTAATAAGTATATCGATTTTTGATAATTAAAACAGATACGGCGCATTCTAATTTCTAAGCGGCGTATCTATTTTCTGAATAAAAGTCTGATTTAATTTTAACGATTATAAGATACGGCGTATCCAACTTTTTGGATACGGCGCATCGTCTGCAAATATCAGTTATTTTTATTCTTATATCCGTTTCTATATTCATTAATTTCTCTTCTAGCGAACAAATCCTACTGATGATTTTACCTTTGATGACAGATTTTGCTATGGAAGACATGTCAGTTAACGGATATCTTGCTAAGGAATTCTTGCTTTCGGATTCATCCAATGTGCTCATGATCGATGCAGATTTATTCTCTTGGGAGACCCCTCTTGAAGCTGCTTTTAAAGAATTCATGCGTTTATGCAACATTGACAAAGGGGTATTCTCTTATGATGTATTTGTGAGATACACTGGAGATGAATTGTCGCTCTTATGGCCTATCATTGAATCCAAAGGATTGAACTGGACTACTATCGAAGAAGATGATGGGAAATTCTATCTTGCATACATGGACTCAAGCAACAAAAGCTGTGGTGGAGGCAATACCCAAATCTCTTACATGCCTTATTCCGAACAGTACTGGGGATTAAATGAGAACTATCTGGACGATGAAAGAATTTATGCTGTGGCGGAGTTACTATTTCATGGCAAGTTGGTAAGATTGATGGACCTCTCCCTCAATGATTGGCTTGAACTTAAATATGGTAGTCCGAAATTTGCCCCCGCAAATGAAGTCAAGCAGATTATGACTTCATGGTTGACACGGAGCTTTAGGGAGCAATTTAACGAGTACATGAAGATAAGAAGGAATATGATTGGAAAAGCTTGCTTTGACGTTAACCACGATCCTAACGATGTTAATTTTTCAGAGTGGTTGGCTAGTAAGTTTAATAACCATAAGAGCATGGATCGAGCTACTAAGGATGCATTATGGGTATATTGGATGAGAGGAGAAGACGAAGAAGTAGAGAGCGACTATGGGTCGTCACTTCATGATTCTACAGTCAATGAGGGAATTGAAGAATTATTCAGAATAGACATTGACGTGTTCGATTATGAGACGCCCTTGTGCAAGCAATTCAAGGAATTTAACTACCTTCTTCAAGTCGACGATGATGTGCTTACTGGAGATTTACCAGGATTCAAGACTTATGATGATTTCAAAAACACCTGGTACTATGAATGGAATGATCAAGTACCATGGGTTTGGGATAAACCATGGGAATTTGAGCACATTAATCACACATGTACACCTTTCGTTTTCAAGGATGGGAGTAGTGTTTGGCCGACCTGTGATTATAAGAGTGACGGAACCTGTAATGGGGGAAGTATTATTGGGATGAAACGGGTTGGAAAAGATGTAACCTTTGAAGATTATGAGTGGTACAATAATGTTGAAGACTGCCCACGAAAAACGGAAGCTTTGCAAGAAAAGGGTAGAATTGAATACTTGAAAGGACTTAAGGGAACATCAAATACTACTTTCTGGGAATGGGTGCATGAACAATTTGATGATTACACGAAGCTTAGTCGACGGCTACAATGCGAATTGGAAAGAGAGTGGGAGGCAATTCAAGAAGATGATAGCAATGAGTCATTAATCAATGAACTTGATGACTATTTAATTAAGGATCCTTATTTTAAGTATGTTGATAATGACGAGGAAGAATTCACCAAAAGAAAGTGTCAACTACTTGGGATCCCTTATAATAAGCCACCCATGATTATTTCTGAAAAATTTAAAATCATCAAATATTCTTTGGGACCAGAGGAAGAGTATGTTGCGACGACGACCAAGAGTTATACTAGATTAATTCGAACGGAGGAAAACGTCGCAGAGCTATACGGGAACATCTTTCGGATGAAGGAAGAAGGATGGACAGTGACAAGAACTAAATAAAGAGCTGAACGTGAGTCTAACTTGAAGACTCTGGAATAAAGACAAGTGCTTACCGGGAGACAACCCGGATTTATCTTTTAATTATTCTGTTTTTGTGTCGAGTCAGTCAGGCCGCAGAGGATACGGCGCATCTCAATCCTGAGATGCGACGCATCTCCTGCAATGGTCATATCTTTATTTTTCTGCATTTTTTATTTTCGACTTTAAAACTTTTTATCAATTTATTTTAATGCGGCGCATCCCTGGTTAAGGATGCGGCGCATCTTTTATTCTGATCCGTAATTATTCCAGGCTCGATACGGCGTATCTTCTTCCATAAGATACGGCGCATCGACTGACCTGATGATTTTCATTTTTATTTTTATGTTTTATTTTTACCTAACTACTAATGTATTATGCAAGTTTGAACCTTTCTTACCTTAGGTGTGTTTTAAAGCCATGGTGGTATTATAGATTCCTGCATTTCCTGTGGATACATCTATTATGAAGCTTAAACGTTCTAATCCACAAGAAAGATGATTTTTGCTCTTATACAAATGGAGGATCATACCGAGCAAATCTCAGGGGAGTTTTTCTGTTCTAATTCTTTTATTTTTCAGTTTTTTTTAACCTTCGATACAAACAACGAGGACGTTGTTTAACTTAAGTGGGGGGATTGGAGAATTAGAACACTTAACACTTACTTGTCCTAAACTTTTCAAAATATGCTTAAAAAGTGCTTAATATATAAAAATTTTAAATTTTTTTAGCATGTTTTTGTTTAAAGTCTAAGTTGCATAGCTGCACACATGACGTTATTTTCAAAAATTGTGATTTTTCAAAATTCACAAATCTATGAGTGTGCCGGTGACTTGTAAACTTTAGAACTTGGCTTGTATACTATTCGAGACCACCATAATAAGTATTATTTATATAATTGGAATGACTTGTCTAAATTGGTAAAATTTCTAGGATTACACCCAAATAGCCATTATATGTTATGTGTTATTAACTAACTACACTGGTTAGTTAACCCCCGTATAAACCCTTTTGTTACTCTCATTTTTAGAGTAAGATACCCCTAGAAAAACACTCAGAGCCATTCCTTTCGTTTCTTACACCTTTGTTAAAATGTTTCGTTACACCTTACACCTTAGCCTACCCTGTAGATTAAAATCCGTGGTTGATTAATTGCTATAGGCAAAGTGTGTTTCCTTACATTACCTGTGTTCGCGTGCGTAATTCATTATCTTTGGTTAGGTCGGGAAATTGCACAATGCAATTGGAGTGAAAGTAAATATTGTATATCTTTGAGTTTATTTTTCGTGTGTTTACTACTTTCACTATTACCGTTATTTCTGAAGTCATGAACAGTATGGAAAAATTATCCAGAATTATCATTTTAGTGATGTGGTGAAATTTTACACATCTATATGTTGATGTTAAAAAAAAAAAAAAAAAAAAAAAAAATCGAAGAAAAAATAAGAAAAGAAAAAGAAAAAAAGAAGAAAGTTGGATGTTTGTTTTAACCAACGATGTAAAGTTATGTAAGTGGTCGATATCACCACTATTTGTTGTATATTATATCTATGGATTGAATGGGAGTTGGCAGTTATGGGAACGCCAACTAAGGATATTCTTTGATTAAGATCTTGTTGAGTATAATTCGTGTCTACCTAAAGCGTGTGTTTCAAGTGTTAAAGCGTGAGTTATTCAATGATATGAGTCTTATTCATGGGATGGTTGGGATAGTGATTAACCACACTTAGGATTTTAATTTATTTGTTTTGTTTATTTTTCATTTTTACACCAATTTGTATCCCAAATATTATCCATACCCTTTATTATTCTTTATCCAACCAAACCTTTGATTTATTGAGATTAGGGATTTGAGCAATCTTAAGTATCGTAGTCGTGGATTCGGCTATGTATTTATGATTTTGTCGCCCTTTTTGATATATTATTATTGGTGAAGTTTGGACCTATCTTTAGCCTATTCGAGTTAAGGATTTGAGCAATTGCAAGTATCGTGTTCGTGGATTCGATCATGTATTTGTGATTTTGTCGCCTTTTCTGGAATTTGAGATTGATAGCGATTAAGAAAAATTAACCCTTTAAGCCTATAAACCCTTTTTACCGCTTTAGACTTGTTATTCCTTGGCTTTAGTGGGGGAGATGTGTATACTTGCCAAGCTTATGATAGAATATTCGTCACGACTGGACAGTTAAACGATTAGATTTGCTTTTATCAAATTATTTTATTCTACTTCTAATTCGTTAAGTGTTTAGTTGTGTGATTATGGCAAAAACGAATACATGCTTAAATATAAAAATAAATCCTAATATCTTTTAGGATACATTTTCATAAGATTTAATTCTAAGGTTTACTTGGGGACAAGTAAAGTTCAAGTGGGGGGATATTTGATGAACTCAAATAAGTACATTTTATTACTATCATTTATCCTAATAATTTGACTTGTTTTATTATATTATGTATGAGGATTGATACTTAATCGTTCACTTTTGTAATTCTCAGGTAAAAACAAGCATTTGGTGAAACTTGGCGATTTTGGACTAATTATGGAGCAAAACATGCAAGAAGTTAAGAGTCTACCGAAATGTACAAGATCAAGACTATTCTGATCCAGATGCGCCGCATCTCACTTATGACATACGCCGCATCACTGTCAATACTTCACCAGATACGATCCAAGATACAAGAGGACATGCGCCGCATCCTAGAATGGAGTTACGCCGCATCTTCTGGCGGTGTACGAATATTCCTGAATATTATAATCTTGGACCCCACGCGAAGTTAAGTCAATGCGCCGCATCTACTTACTAGATGCGCCGCATCTTACCCTCAGACAGAAACTATAAATACCCCAAGACCAGACGAATTCAAAAAGCTTTTAGTCAACACATAGAAAGCCGAAGTACAGAAACCTAGGACGAATTCAGTCAAGGCAGCAGCACAAGACATACCAAAACAAAGATACAAGAGTTGTAAGAAGGTGCTGCATGTGTTTAATTCATTAAGTAGTTTTGTTTTATTGTGTTAGTAAACTTTAATTCATCAAGATTGGTGGCTTGTGTAATGTGACAACGGAAAGATTGCACTCCCTTAAAACTGCTTTCTCATTAATTAAAGTTTATATGTTGATGTCTTTGGTGACTTTTGTTAGTGCATTGATAACCTCTGTGTCTAGCTGAGTGTTGATCGGGTCGCCATGCCTCTGCCCTCGCCTATTTATTAGATCGCCTATGCATTCTATAGTCTGTAGAAAAGTAGGAAGAAAGATAAATAGGATAGTCATAAGTAATCATTAAGGGTTTACTCGCCGATAAGATTAGAACCAACGAGAAAGGACTTAATCTCGGTGCGTTGCATCGAACTATACACTTCATATAACACTAGCAATAAAACAAGTGACAAACTACTTATCTATCAGGACAGCCCTCTTATTGTCTCGAGTATTTATCTGTGTACGTGTGTGCTACTTGCTGATTCGTGCCTATTGGTTTAGTTTATTATTTAATTGCAACCAAATCGTGCCAGTCTCTTAGGCTGAACCCCCCTTGCGTTAGAATAGGTTGTATAGCTAACTTAATATATTAAAATACTGATTAGAATAACTAGATAATACGTTCCACTCTTAGTGATCGACACTCTACTTACCATTATATTCATACTGACCGGGTACACTGCTCGTTAAGTGTGTGTGTTATTGATAAGTCGGCTAAATATAAATTTAAAACTTGAGTAGTCATTAATACTGCTAAACCGCAACGACACATCGCACGCATCAGTGGGTTCTATCGCTAACAAGCGACAATTCACTTCAAAATTGGTTATTTTTGCTGCACCTATACAGTGCAGCTGGGAAATATGAAGAAGATAGTGATTTAGAATATCGCACAAAAAGAGGGAAATGGGCGCACGCTGGTTAGCGAATTCGAAAAAACGCGTGTATAACCCTACTTTCCCTTGCGGGAAATTCGCTATTGACGCATTTGCGGCCGGAACTACCGGATGCAATACGAGAGGGATATAATAATCTGAAGTGAACTGACGAAGTTCATCCTCAGATAAATCGGAATTAAAATGGGACAATTGAAGAACCATGATTAACCTTCAAATAACTATTATAAGCGCACGCGTTATTACCTTAGTTTTTGTTGATTTTTTGATTGCTGTTTGGAGGTTTAACAATGGCGGAAAATGATGATTTTTTACTGTGGTAGCCACAATGAAAAGACGGCTGACCTTTATATAGGGTTACACATATGCTTGGATGAACGACACATGTACCCCACTTGCTCTAATCGTGTGGCTGGGAGGCAAAAAGGTAAAGTACTTTTTCACCCACCCCTCACGATTTACGAAGGAGATACGGATGTACTTGGACTAGGTTAGTTTGCTACTTTTGGCGGGAAACACTTGAAACTTCCCCGCTACGCATCAAGGAATATTTTTAGTTACAATTGTTAGTCTAGTGTCCGCAATTTCGCATTGCGCACACTAGACTGGGGGGACATGATGACGTATAGTCTGCATTCGGGTCACGAACCCGACCCATACTCAAGTCCATCACGAATGGACTCCAGCCCATCACGAATGGGCTATTGCGATAACGGTTTGGGCTTACGTTGGCCCAAACCCGAAGTTATTTATCGTCTTGATAAGATATCTCTTATTTATGGGATATGTATCAAAACCGACCTATGCGGGATACGCTGAGGAGTGAGGAGCATGAAACCAACTAGGGTTTCGTGTGTATATAAAGAGTCTCTCGACTCTCATCAAAGGTACGACTTACAACCCTAACTCTTCAACTAAATCCTAAAAACCGATTACTTACTCTCACGCCGGAGGATAATCGTGGGAGACAATCCCACGATAAGCCTAACGGTGTCTTTTTGTTTTCTTAGTGCGCAGGTCTCAAGCATTAAGATCTGATTGGTACGGAATCAAGGAACGCCCAACTTTTGTATCAACAATTTGTATTTGAATCTTTACATATATATGAGGCTAAGTACTACTTGTACGAAACACTATATTTGTTGTACAATTACATGGAAATGCTTACTTGGCAATTTTAATGCTACCTCAATGCCATGTCAATGCCACTTGGCATTTCTGATTTATCAAGTGGGCGGAATTTGTTTAAAAAATATGGCAGCAATTAGAATCGAACCCTGGTCTCTACAAACACAAACATCACTCCAACCACTAGACTAGGCGTGTTTTTGTGTTAGGCATTTGAAAACAATAATGTCATGCTTTAATTTCACCTACTTCTTTTGACCTTCATTTTTTCAAAATTCAACAATCCCTACAATTTCTCCCTAACAAATTGCCCTTTTCGAAACTCAAAAATTGACTTCACAATATCATTCCATTAACAACATCCCTAAAATTTTGCTTCTTTCCTAATCTAACCCAATCACAAAACTGTCATATCTTCTCAGATCAAAAAATTCAAATCAAAATACCTATAACAAATAGACTCGACATGATTTGAATTTTCTGGGTGAAGTTAAAAAAATGACACATACAAATCTGGCTATATCTTTCACATGAAAATCTCACCAACATCGGAATCATCATCAGAGGTATGTTTTTCTATTAGATTCTCATTATGTAATTGTTATTTTTATTTTTTCTGATTAAATCGAACAAGGTTCGCCGATAACTTATGATGCTACACAAAAGGCTATATAGATATTAATCACCGATCAGGGTATGTATTTTGGATTTTCAGTATCAGTTGATTGTGTCTTATTTGTTTTTGTTAGGGTTCTTTTCGACTCATATTAGGGATCCATTAAAGCTTTGTAGATAATTAACGTTAAAAAAAGGTACGATTTTTGTATGCATTTAGTTTACTGGTCTTTTATGAATCGTGAAGTTTTGTGTTTACATTGTTTAAACATATTTATTTAATATGCAGGTTGGTCTCAAATTCGTTGAAGGTATTGTATTCACAATAAGCTCATCTAAACACTTCCCAAAAAGTGCTTAATAGTTAGGTGGGACACATAGAAATACTGGGAACCCACATTATATGAGATTATTTGTTAGTGATTATTTATTGTGTAATTGTGAAATTAGGTGTTCTAATTGGGAAATTCCAATGATACCGAAACTGCTGCTCAATATGCTGTCTTTGTGGAATTTACCGCAAACTTCACCTTCTGAAGCATTATAGGTGTTTAACGGATAATGATATTTGTTAATTTTTATTTATCTTTTATGGGATGAAAACATGAACGATTTTCTTTTTGTTTAGGATTGGAACAATTATATGAATCTCCTAGCCTTCTCGAACATGTTGAAAAGTTTGTGAACTATTGAAATACTCAACCCTCTTATTTTCTTACTTTTTCGATACAATAAATGACTGCATTTTGAAGCCATTTAATAAAGATGATCATGAGTGGATAAAAGATGCTATATTATGTTGTTGGTTCATTTTCAGTTATTACTTTTTATCTTGATTGCTGTTTAAACTCGATATTTACTATTGTATGTATGACATGTTACTTCGCGTACACCTTCAAATGAAATAAAACATGTCTGATTTTATCGGTTGTTCACAGGAAAGCGTTGAGATATCATGTTCGGCTTCATATGGGTCGATGTGAAATAAGCTTCTACGACAACTCTACTGCTACTGTGTTAACTTCGTGCTCGAAATCATGATTGTAAGGTATCATTCGTTAAGTATTAGTGATCTAATAATCAATAGTTATGTACTAAATACGGAAATGGTTTATCCTCTACATATGGAATTAACCAAATCAATTTAGTTAAAATCTCAATAGTCTTGCTTAGTATGCACAAGTTATCTATGCTCTTTATAAGTGTATGAGTGTATCTCATCAGTCATTATTCTTTTTCGGTGGTGCATGTAGGTATGTGATGACACAGAAGATGACATCAAGATAAACACATATCTACAGAGTAACAAAAAGAGGTGTAGTCATTTGTTTGTTTATACAGTCATAAGTATATATTACTTATTTAATATCCTTTTATCATTGTCGCTTTTTTTTACAAACTATATTACCTATTTAATAACCTTTTATCATTGTCGCTTTAATGTTTAAGGGTAATATGCTCGATAAAAGACCCAAACCAACTTGCATAAAAAAAAGTGACCAATGACAACCCCATATCTTTATATCGAGATCACGACCCACAACCGGCTCCTAACTACAGGTAATTACAATGTGATGAGAAAATATCTATAGGTTATACGTATGGTACATTATAAATTTGACTGGAAATAATGTGAACCTTTGTTCATAAATATGGTTTCGACTCCAACGGGTCACTACATTGATCTTGCTCATGCATTCTCATCTTTGTATCATGTTATTAAACCTTAAGCTTCATGTGTAAATTAAATATTTGGCATTTCAAAAGGATAAAAGGGGATCAGCTAAGCCATACAAGGAGGTATGAAAAGTTATAGTTACCTTATCATTTGTGAAGTATTTTCGACAGTGGTCTTATTTAAGTTACACTAATTAACAAAGAAAGCATGATATACAACCTTTACTATTTCTGAATTGTCACTGAACAAAAAATAATTATCATTATTCGCTAACTGGCCCATCCAATTTTATATAAGAGTAAGTGGCTTTAAAAGCTTATAAAGTGACGTGTATTAGGTGTTGTGTTAATATGTATATCAGGTTACTACAAAGATAAGAATAAGGTGTGTTTGGATCAGGAAACATTACAAATTAAGAAGAAGGTATGTTTAGATCTAGCTACTATAGGAATTTAGAATGAGTTGTGTTTTGATTGGATTATTGCAGAAGTGTGTTGGGATTAGACCAGGTCACTGATGTAACAATATGTGTTTGGCCCATCGGGTGGGCTTTGCAACTAGGTGTAGTTGTCCCATTAGACCCGTTACTATTAGCATGGATATTTTAAATTTTCCCGTTTGCGTCATTCAACTTTCTTACCCGTAAAGGAATGATTTTATGTTGGTGTAGTTGTCCCATTAGACCCGTTACTATTAGCATGAATGTTTTTAATTTACCCGTTTGCGTAACTGAACTTACCCGTAAAGGAATGATTTTACGTTACCATTGCGAAATGATGACATGAAAAAAACTGATACTATATGTTTATTTTTATGGAAAACTAGAAGGGGGTTGAATAGTTTTACCGTTTTAAAATTCTTTTTCTTTCAATACTTAACGTGATTTCAACTAATGCAAATAATAAACAATATATATAATGCAAGTAAAGAAAGAAAAGATCAAACCACAACACGGTTGTTTATAGTGGTTCGGTCTACAAGGACTCTCTTCCTTGCCCTACTCCACTCCTTGAGCCTCTAACTCGAGAGTTTTTCTTCACTAAGAAACAAGCTCCCTTCTCGGCGGAGAAAACCTTTACAAACGTCGCTTACACTTTTTCCGGTACAAAGCTAAATACCGAGTTCTTTTACAAGGGCACAACCACTCCCGATACTCTATGTATTTTGAGGACTAAAAAACTAATCGATCACTACTGAGGTATATGATTGTTTGGTACAAACAGTGATGTGTGAAAAACAACAAATTCACAAAATGACTAAATAACAAGTCTTGCAACGCTTTGTTGAAACTTGTGATGCTTTGATCTTCTTGCTACAAAGAAAAGATCTCTAACAATGAAATATGAAATATGGATGGGTTAGATATGAATGAAAGAATGTATGATGTTGTTTATGCTTATGAGTGATGAGAAAACATGAATGTGTGGCTTTCTATTTATAGGCCAACTGCCTTAACAAGCTACAGATGGGACAGATCCAATTTGAGGGATCCGTTCGTGTATGAGTTTGGTTACGTGGGAACCTGACAGCAAATCCTCAAAAATCTTCACCAAATCTAACCAAGATATTTCCATATCTTTTCATTGAGTAAGAATCTAAGCAAGATATACATATGATCTTCAAAATCTCCTAAAGATTTCAAAGTGATGCAAGCCATGATGTCATAGTACATTTTCCAAATTTAGAATTAAAATGTATATGAATGTAACTTGTAAAATGTATATGAATATGTAACATGTATAATGTATATGAATACGTAACATGTAGATGATGTTATGTCTAAAGATTTCAAAGTGATGCATGCCATGATGTCATAGTACATTTTCCAAATTTAGAATTAAAATGTATATGAATGTAACTTGTAAAATGTATATAAATATGTAACATGTATAATGTATATGAATATGTAACATGTAGATGATGTTATGTGTTTATGAAAAGCTTGTGACTATATATATAAAAGACTTAACTATATTTATGTTTTGCTAAAAATAAAGTTTATAATTGTCATTAACAAAATATAGCAAAGATCGTAAAATATAAATAACGTTTTTTAGACGATATTTGTATTAACAATCTCCCCCTTTTTGTTGAGGACAAAACATAAAGTTTTTTTTTAAGCAATGAGATAAATAGAGTGCAAGTCTTGTAAAAATATGGATTAAACTAGTTTTATGCAATTTTATAATCAATTTAGGCATTTTAAATTGTATAAAACTTGTGATGTATGAGTTTAATATTATCTCCCTCTTTTTGTCGAAAGAAAAAGAAGAAATACGTAGCGAAATGAAGTGCATGCCCTTGGTCATTGCTCCCCCTAGTTAGGGTGCCAAGTATATAATGCATGAATTAAGAATGCTTTAAAACAAAGGTTAGTGTTTGATTAGCTCCCCTTTGGTTAATACTCCCCCTAGTTAGGGTGCCAAGTACATGATGCATGAATTGAGAATGCTACAAAACAAAGGTTAGTGATAAATAAGAAGTCACACCCAACCATGTAATGTACAATAATTAATCACAATCAACACACAAATATCAACAAACATCTTTCATTAGAAAATTATTTGTGACAAAAGTCACAAATTTTGGCTATAATGGAGATGCTACAAAGGAAATAAATAGAAAATAACTTAGAAAGAAAAACAATCCTAGAAAAAAATCCTAAAAAGAAAAAAAAAATCCTAAGATAAAAAGCTCCTAGTGTGAGCATCTATTGAGGAGGGTGAGAAAGAGCGTTTAGGCGCTCGAGAATGTGGTTCAAGATGAACCCCATCTCATTTTGGAGCTCATGAACCAAAATGTTGGTTCGTTGAGTGAGATGAGCGGTTCGTTCGCACTTGGGGCAACCATGGCGGGGGAAGTTTGGTGGTAGGGTAGGTTCGTTTGTTGGTGGTGGTGGTGGTGGAACATAAGTTGATTGGTGGTTGGGATTTGGTGGAGACATGATGGATGAAAGCAAAGTGGATTGTAGATCCATTTCTTTATGGAGGTGACAATCCACCATGTTGGAAAAGGCATAGAGGCGGTCAAGTTCCTCATTGATTTGACCTTGAGTTTGTGGAGGTTCAATCCACATTGACTCGTCAATGCCTTGGAGTGTGGAGGTTGGTGATAAAGGTTGAGGTTGAGGTTGTTGAGGTGGTGGAGCTTGATCTCTGTATAGAGGGCTGATGAGTGTGTAAATACTCATCATTTTATGCCCATTTTAGACCATAAAAATACCAAAAACACCCAAATAGACCATATTATACTGCAAATATTCTTGGTTTGTGTTTTTATGTGTTTCAGGTACAAAAGGATTGAAAACGAGGCAAAACAGGCAAAAACCGAGCACAAGAGTGGAAAATCGTGAAAAGCCAGAGTCGGGAAAGGAAATTACGGGTTTGGACCCGGAAAATAATCAAGATGTCAAGATTCAACCCTCAAGAATATCCAAATGACAAAAATGGTCCTTGGATATATTTTTCAGAATCGGCATAAATAGTCCCTCAACTTTCAGGGAATTACAACAATGGTCCCTAAACCTTAACCCTAATTCTAAATTAACCCTAACCTAATCCAATCCATTTAACCCTTATCCAATAAACCCAACTACTAAACTAAACCTATTTAATCCTAATCCAACCCAACCTCTATAACTAAAACCTAAGCCCACTAACCAACCTGGCCCAATCCCTAAAGAATTATCCCCGTTGTTTTTAGTTAAACACCCCGGTCAACCCTAAATTCAAACCTTATCCCTTCCAAAAACCAAATCCCGCCAATACCCAAAACCAGGATACCACCATCACCCTCTCCCCTGACACAAACCCACTCCTCTCCCCTTTTTCTGAAACACGCTTCCCCTACACTTAGCTTCTTCACATGTGTTCCCCACGCGTGCAGAAAATAGATAAAACCCACATGCTAACTTTTCCCGCCAAAAACTGAATCCAACGATTTAGATTGAGTGGAAGCTATCCAACGGTGGGGATTGAGAGAGAAGATTCAGAGAAGCATTTGGAATGCTATTTAAAGAAATGAGAAGTCAACAAGAAAAATTGTCACTGTTTTTAGACCATTCTTAGTTTAGTTTTAGAATTAATTCGAATTCAAGGTTTTAGCTTTTAATTAGGTAACTGTTAATTTTCATTGTTAATTACTTCCAGTATTGTAATTTTCATTTTCAGTTAATACAATTTTAAGTTTTTCTCAAATAGTCAACTTTGGTCAACTGTCACTGTTCCACTGCTTATTGTTGCTTTTTCTTTCTTTTCTCTGCTTATTTGATCTTTGGATGATAATTGATGTTAGTTAAGTAGATCTAGGCTTATGAACTGAGCATATAAGCTTTTTGCAGCCATAAGCTAAAGTGATGCTACCTTTTAGTACCTTGATGTCCCTTTTGGTCCATTAAGTCTACCTTTAATAGTTAATTCATTGCCTTTAGCTCAATACTCCATCTGCTGCAATAGATTTGTATGTGCAGTTTTGCACAAAAGTGATTTTCTCAGCTTTTTACTTGTCAATTATCTGCTTATTCAGTTTATCCCTTTGCATGATTTTTGCTTTTATCAGTAGCTTACATGGTCATCTTTATCTGTTTTAGCTTAATTATCAATTTTTAGCTTATTTTACTAGCTTATTTCAGTCTGCAAGTTTCCCCCTTGGCCTGTCAGGAAACCTGCACAGTTTTGTGGATCTTAGATCATCTGATCTAGGGGTCAATTAGGGTAGCAATTGATGTTACATTTTGGGCATTTTAAGTTTTAAAGTAGTCTGTAGTTCTAGCTTTTAGATTCAGCTTTTGGTTTTGCCTGATAAGCCCCCCTAGCTTCTAGATCAGCTGCAATTTGGCTGTTCAGCCTTTTGAGTTTGTCTTATTGCAGCTGCACTATTGTGTTTTTTAGCTTATTTCTTTAGCTTATTTGATCTTTTTCAGTTTTTTTTAGTTTCAATTAGTGTATTAATCAGTTCTTGAGCACTTGGCAATTTTTGGTAACCTTTAGCTTATTTTTAGCTTATGTGTAAACTGCTTATTTAGCCCATTCTGCTTATTATGGGATAGACAGTTCTAATTTTATTTTTCCTAGCTTTTAAATATAATTTTAGATTTACTTGATTTTTTTTCAGATTTTTCCAAATCAGTTTACTATTTTTAAATCATTTTATTAGTTTAATTTAGTTTTTAATTCATAAAAAATAAAATAAAAATCAAAAAAATATTTTTCTTTTTCCCAAAATTTTATTTTGTCATTTAGTACGTAGGAAAATTATTTTGGCACCAGTAGAGTTTATATTTCATCGTTTTGACGTTTTTAGGTTCGTTCGTAGTTCCCGTTTTCTAATTATCGCGTTTTTCTTTTACGTTTTTAATTACGCAACCTTTAGATTATCGTTTTCTTTGTTTATTAAATCGTTTTTAATTAACGTTCACATATCTTAGTTTAAAAAAACCCAAAATCACATCTTATTCACCATTCAGCACACGCAATCACGATTCGAGATCACGAATTCCATTCACGCCTTCGTTGGGGATAACGACCCGGGTTACACATACTTCACTTGTGTTTCCTTGGAAATAATTTATGCATTGATTTTCGCGAACCAAGGGCCATGAATTTCTTTATAAATAGGGTGGAAGTGTAATGGTTGTTGTTGTGAAGGTTCAAAAGGAAATGGTGGTGGATTGGTGGATCTTGGAGGTAGGTCTTCCAAGGTTTCTAGGTAGGGGTGTGGAGGGGTTGGTGGTGTGGCAAACAACTCTATAGGTTGGAGTTTTGGGGATCTTGGAGGTGATGGTGATTTGGGTAATTGAGATGGTGCGGGAGGTGGTGTGGTGGCCACAGGTGTTTTGGTTGGTGGTGGAGTTGTTATGATTATTGGTGAAGGTGTTGGAGTTGACAAGGTGAGGAAATTTTCATCATTGATTGGAGATGAGATGAAATTTTCATAATATGAGGTATTATCAGTAAAAGTATCATAATAATAAGAATGAGTGAACTAGAGTGCGGGATTATTTGAAAATTTAAAAATATAGCTGTTAAATGGCGGAACCAAACGATAACACAGGCGGAACCAAGCCTGATCCGTCGGGAAATTTTTGGCTGTACAAAAAATTTGGACGGACGGAACCAAATTTTTGGTTCCGTCCAATCCGCCAATCAAAAAAAGTAAACAGAGGCAATTTTTGAACCCCCGAACCCTGTTCAAATCCCGTAAATTTTCCTAAAACATGTGTAATTAATTAGTTGTGATTAGACAATAACAATAAAACAGGTATTAACACATGTAAGCATATAGATCAAACCGGGGCTAATGATATTACTAATAATGTGAGTTGTGCCAAACAGTGGCTTAAGGATAGAAAATTGATGACATCATAATGTTATCTCCCTGCATGACAATGTTAGTTCACATAATTGTTCAACGACAAGTTATCATCCTACGATCATAAAATTACATCACGCATCATTGTTAGAAACAATTGTACCAAACACTCATGAAACCTCTCATTGCCTATCTAGTTTCTTGTTTATCTTTGTTAGGAATCTCCCGATGCACTTGAACATCCCTCTCGTTTGCTTGAATTCTTCCGATTGATTGTCAATGGTCGAAAGTTGTTGCATGTATTCTAGAGGTGGAAGCCTAGAATTTGGAAGTCCATCATCCTCGCTCATAGATGATGATGATGATGAGGAAGTGGGTGGATGAGGAAGTTTTCCTTGTGTTTTAGCTATTCTCTTATCAATCAAAGGTACAAATATGTGGTTAACAAGGGAGTAGTCGGGACAAAAACCTCTAGCGTTTGGTGGGATAGGTGCAAAGGCTTTAAAAAGACGGGTGAGAAGCATCTCGTATGGAAGAGCGGTGTTTCCTAAAATTGGTATGTCCGCCATCCTTTTGGCGACATAGTAGGCAAGGTTGAAAGGTTGATGAGTTGACAAGCTATAAAGCATGTAGCATAGGCAAGCATTGATATGATCGCGATTGCCTATGGTACACAAGACATTGGCTCTAAGAATTTCTTCCCACTTTTTGAATTGTGGCATAAGTTCATTTAGCTCCATGCTAAAAGGGTCTCGATTGACTTCATTTCCTTGGCGGGTTGTTCTTGTATTGGAAGTTCTAGGAAGGAAGAGATGGTCTCGGATTATCTCCTTTGGAACCAAAGGAGTGTCGTATGGAGGCATACGATCGACAATAGAATCAAGGGTTGATAAAGACCATTTATCCGAGTAAAGGCATGTACCTTCACACGGAATTCCAAGGACTTCCGCAAATTGGTTTAAAGGTATGTTGAAGTCACTTTGATTGAATTTGAATTGGATAGAGATGAGACCATAATCATTTGTGGTGAGGATAACATTAGCATAAAACTCTAATACAAATCTAGGACATATTGGTTCGTTAATGTCCAAGAGGCCATCAAAGTGAATGGTCGCTAGTTCTTGGCGAATATCGGTTCCTTCTAGAAAGGAAGGTATGGTTCTACCCTCGTGAACATATCTTTTCTCTAGGGCCTTAAAGATTTTCACTTGTGCCGGTGTAAGTCCCTTAGTTTTATGGTGTTTTGGAAGGTAGTTTAAGGTATCCTTGTGGCCGTAGAAGGTCGCGGGAGGCATGATTGATCCTAGATACAAAAATTACATAGTTTAGTTAAAACTATCAAGAGTTTAGATATAATGTTCTAGTGTGTGCCTATATGAGGACAATATGGTGGTGTAGTTATCTCGACTCTTTTTAATGCATAAAAATTTCATTTAGCAAATTTTATAACAAAACGAGAGATAACCCAAACGCTCCTAATTCAATGTAGCTTCGATTGAATGTACCCGAAAATACATATTAGTTATGTATTTCCTTTAGCATTCAAGAGACATTATGAAAATGATGTTTTAAACATAACGTTTTTATTTGTCTGAACAATGTGAAAAATCATTTTTCCTAATAGTGAGAAGCTTTTTACAAAAAATTTGACATGGGGTTTTTAGTGAATTATGATAATGTCTTACAATATGCAATTCCTAACTAAGGGAAACATGATTAGTTATGTAATTTAGCAAATGTACTTCATGATTTTTCAAAAAGATGCATAATCCCCAAGTTTAGATTTTGTGCAAGAAATAGAAACCCTAGACTCAGAACAGGAGTGTAAATGTAGTTAGAAAACTTACAGTGTGGATTAGAGCACAAATTAGTTGAAGGAGATGCCTAAATTCTGAGAATGGTGTGCTATGGGGCGAGTTTGAGTTACTTGTGTTTTATGGGTATGAGAAAAGGAGTGTTTGTTTAATATATTTAAAAACCAACCCAGGAACCTACGGATGGGGCGGAACCAAATATTTGGTTCCGTCCTTTGTATCGAATGGTTCCTTGGGACCAGTTTTGGGTTTTGGTCATTTTTGTCGTGTTTGGTTAAGCTAAGGTTTTAACTACAAGTTTGGTTCCATTAGTCCTAAACCAAGTCTAAGAAGATTAAATAGTTCTCTCTTAAGAAGTTTTGTTAGGATATCGGCAATGTTGTCTTCTGAGGATACTTTCTCGATTGAGATGTTTCCTTTTGGAACATTGTCGCGGAGAAAGTGATGATGGATTTCTATGTGTTTGGTTCGAGCATGTTGAACTAGATTCTTACTAAGATCGATAGCTCCTCTGTTGTGGCAAAGAATAGGGACGTCGTTGAGTTGAATTCCATAGTCGACGAGAGCTTGTTTCATTCACAGAGCTTGTTGACATGCTTTTCCTGCTGACACGTACTTAGATTCGGTTGTTGAGATTGCTAGAGCCGTTTGTTTCTTTAAAAACCATGAGGTAAGACAATGCCCAACAAAAGTACAAATACCACTTGTACTTTTTCTATCGACATAGTAACCGACATGGTCTGAGTCGGCATACACTATGGTTTCAACACCCGTTCCTTTGGGATACCATAATCCTAAGTGTGTAGTACCTTTAATGTATCTAAATATTCGTTTTACGGCTTCAAGATGGGATGTTTTAGGATCTTCTTGAAAGCGAGCACATAGAAAAACATTAAACATAATGTCGGGTCTACTAGCCATGAAATAGAGTAGACTACCAATCATTCCTCTATATTTAGTGTTATCTACTGATTCACCTTCTTCATCCTTGGTGAGTTTAGTTTCTGAGGACATAGGTGTTTTTATGGGTTTAGAGTCTTCAAGACCAAATTTCCTAAGCATATCTTTTATGTATTTAGATTGGTTAAAGAATATCACATCTTCTAATTGTTTTATTTGAAGGCCTAAGAAAAAGTTTAGTTCTCCTATCATGCTCATTTTAAACTTGTCATGCATGATTTTTGAGAAATCGTCGCATAACTCTTGACAAGTTGATCCGAATATGATGTCATCCACATATATTTGAACTATGATAATATGTGATCCCTTTTTCTTAGTGAATAGAGTGTTGTCTACTAGTCCCATGGTATACTTATGTTCGACTAAGAATGTTTTAAGTCGATCATGCCATGCTTTTGGTGCTTGCTTAAGTCCGTATAAAGCCTTTTTAAGTTTATAGACATGATTTGGTTTTTCAAAATCGGCAAAGCCGGGAGAATGTGCGACATACACTTCGTCGTTTATGAAACCATTAAGAAATGTACTTTTGACATCCATTTGAAAAAGTTTAAAGTCATGTGCACATGCATATGCAAGTAATATTCTAATTGACTCGAGCCTAGCTACTGGAGCAAAAGTTTCAACGTAGTCAATATCTTCTTGTTGATTATAGCCTTGAGCTACTAGCCTAGCTTTATTTCTAGACACTACACCATTTTCACCTATTTTATTTCTAAAGAGCCATGTTGTTCCAATTATGGTTTGACATTTTCACCCATTTTAGGTTAGATGATTGGATTACTCTTTAAACAAAAGTTAACTAAACTAAATGATCAAGAAGAAAATAAGTGTTAAGAGTTTTTAACTCAGAAAGTTGTGTGTGAAAAAGGATGCCCAAAAATTGTGAAGAGGGCTGGTATTTATAGGTAGAAGAAATCTGGCCATTATAAGTACACGGCACCACTAAATGTCACACGGTACCACTAAATTTAGTGGTACCGTGGTACTGTGCCAGACAAAAACGCTCCTCTTTTTGTCTTTAGTGGTGAAAGTTTATTTGGGGAAGTTTTGAGCTGATTTTGGGGGGGGGGGGAAATAGTAGTTATGATATTTAAACTTATTTTCCAATAAAACATTTCTTAATAATTCAAAAATAACTTGTAAGGTGTATTTTTGAAAAAATGTTTTATCACATTAAAAATGTGAAGTCTTAAACACAAATTCACTTCTTTGATCATTTGTCAAGCTGTAAATTTGTTTGTTCATACCTAGAGTGATTTACGTAGAAATGAGATCTTTCGACTAAAAACTTGTTTAAATAACGTTTTTAGAACATTATTTGCATCGACATCTTTTTGATTCAGGGGTAACCAGATGAGGAACTAGCTTTGCTAACTCATGAAATCGATCTGTGTAGGCTGCATGACCACCTCCTATCATAGTGTGATGCCAGAGTTCACCTTCCAGCTTCTGCATTTCAATGTCCGGACAGTATTCCTCTTTTAGCAGTGCCTTGAAGTCGTCCCAAGTCATGCCTACAGCTGCTTCTCTGCCTCTAGCTTGAATTTGCGTGTTCCACCATGTTAACGCCTTTCCTGACAGAGAGCATGCAGAATACTTCACCTTTTGATGTGTTCCACAGCTACTAATGTTGATCACTGATTCCATCTTTTCAATTCATCAGGTATACTCCAACGCACCTCCTTTACCGTCAAACTCCATTGGCTTGCATGCTGTAAATTCCTTATACGTGCATCCAGTTGTGTGGTTGTTAGTATCATTCCCACCTACACCATTGGTGTCGTCATTTCTGCTTCTGTGGTTTCCCTAGTTGTTGATATGATTGCCAACCTGGGTGATAATAGTAGGAAGCAAGTTTTGAAGTTGTTGAGCGATGATGGCGGGAAATCAGGGTTTCCACCATCGTTGTTGTCGTTTTTACTAATGCCTCGACCACCTCCTCTACCTCCACGTTTACTAGTCCTTCCACCCTTTAGTGTTGCACCTCCTCGGTTAGTGTTGCGGGCTGATCTCCTTAATGCCATTGTCTCTACATGGAAGGACATTTAACGAACATCAGAGATGAGGGAAAATTGTTGACTATCCAATCTATACTTAACGTTCTCACAAAACCATATCACTAGCTGTTTTCCTAAGGGGTGCCAATGTCGATTAACATAAGCATGGTTGCATATGTCCACGTGAGTTGTGATTCATTTATAATTATGTTGGCCACCATAATTATAATTGCCTCCTTTCACACGTGTACATATCACCAAGCACACATATCTCGACGATTGACGTTACTTAAATGGTGAAAGAGTAGGGTGATTATCTCTAAAAAGTATCCTCAAGAGAAATCCCATCCTCGAGCAAAATCATCAAATTTCTGCGGCTAAGTGATAACCTTTATTTAACTTAATCCCATGTCTCATCAAACAAGAACTGTCACAAGATCAAGTTAAATAGCTAGTTATCACTGAGCTCCACACTTTTGATGACTCGACTAAATTCTGAGATTCCCGTATCAGTACAAATACTATAACCTCCAACAGCGTGGATATAAATGGGAAAAGTTCTACGTATGCAAGGCGATAGGGATGAGAGTCTCAACGTATATAGTAGTTATAGGTGGGCATCTTCATCTTCAGTTCCCGTGAAAAGCTTATGTCTAAGTTCCTTCATTAACTGGCTGCTGATCTCAAAATTCACATTATTATCAATTTCGGGTCTTACCACGCCCGGTCTTTGGTTACCTCGAGACAAAGCCATGTATTACTCCATAGTGAGCATGTCAAAATCCAAATCACCCATATCCTGAAATTCCAAAAACAAACAGAACAGAAAAGACGGGAGAAAGAAAATAAAAACAAAAATACTAAAAAGCAAACAAAAACCTAGAATTATAAAAGCAAAAATATTTAAAAAACTTACATTAAAAACCTAATTAGCTCCCCGGCAACGGCGCCAAAAACTTGATGCTAATTTTACCTAGATCACGTTTTAATATTTATAAGTCTCGTTTACCTATGATCTACGTAGCACTATCGGGCAGTATACCCGGTCGTGGGTAGTCTAGAAATGGTAAAGCCGAGGTCGTCCCAAGAGCTATGGTGCGGATTTTAACTTTAATCTAATTGTCACAAATGGGGTTTTGAAATGATTTGTAGTAGCAAAATGAAATAACTGAAATTAAATTGAGATTAAATCAGTGGGAGAAAGCTGTGCTAGCCTAGTTACTAATCTCATTATGTCATGACTTAGTTTTCCTAACAATGTCTATTATCGCCTTATGTAGTGGTTAATTGTCACTAGGATCAGTTGGTCAAATCGCCTAGCTTATAATTCCAAACCCGTACCTCCTTTGGTTAATTCAGCCGAATAGTCTGGTTTTAGTCATTAAATTCCAGCTATTAATCTAAACCTAATTTGTACCAAGGTGTGTGTAGTCATTTGGTTAATTCTCACACATACAAACATGGTCCCGCATTTCTTATCTATGTCTACTAGGATAGGTAGTCCTTTGGTCAATGTTTACATGAGGTGATGTGTAGTCCTTTGGTCAATTCTTGCACGCCTCGTAACCTACCGGCTAGGGTCCTTTGGTCAATTCAAGCTAGCCTAAATAGCTACTACCTAGCATATATATATCCAAAACACGGGAATCATAGAAAGGCTATATTGATAAACATATAAGGCGCACAATAAACAGAAAAACAAACATAATAGCAATAATAATTTCATAACTAGGCTAACAAATAAAGTGATTAGCCAAACATAATATAAATTGCACAAACAATTATGAATAAAATATAAATTGAACGAGAATGGCAGCGGTCCGCCGCGTTGCGGGCGGGCCTATTTTTCGGCCGAGGCCATTTTGCATAAAAATAAAGCTGAATATCTAGGCTGTGTATAGTCACGGAATCACAAAGCAAATGGCAAGCATACATTTATATATAATAATAACATTTGTGAAGGGATGTACATGAGTTTGTGTTTACCGGATTGTACATTGTCACACTTTTTAGCCGCAATTTCAGGACCAAAACCCCCTCCTTGCAGCCCCCATTTCAGCAGGTAAACACCCCCATTTAAGCAACTAAACCGTCTCATTTCAGGTCCCATTTCAGCAACGAAACCCACTGGCTGCAGTCCTCATTGCAGCTACCAAACATACACATTTCAGCGGCCATAGCCACCCGTTTTACCCGCAATTTCAGTGGCAAAACCCCCTCCTTTCATCCTCATTTCAGCACCAAAACACCCTCCTTTCATCCTTCTTGAAGCCCCCGTTTCAGCCCCTACATGTTGCATATCATTTGCAGCAACAACAGCCTACAGGTTGCATATCATTAAGCTAATTAGAAACATTCTAACATATATAAACAAAAGTTATTAACTCATATGACCTGGAATATACGGCCATTACGTTGTATCAGTCCATTACGTTGTACTATAACAGGGAATATACGGCCATTTCAACCCCCAAATGCACCAATTGCAGCCCCCATTTCAGCCCCACAAACGCACAGACTTCAGCCCTTATTTCAGCACCCAGACGTACCCTTTGCACTCACCATTTGAGGTCCGAATCCCACAACCATTTGAGCTGCGAAACTGTCCCATTTTTGCCCTACTTCATCCTCCATACACACCCATTTCATGACCCTAAACGATCCACATTTCAGCCCCCAAACGCAGCGACTGATATTAGTCGCGTTTAGCTTTTTTAGTGTCAGGTCCATTTGGTTCTTCAACTTTAGCTGTGAATGGATGGGTGCTTGCATACTGTTGTAGGCCTGCACCGTGCATCCTAGTACATATGAAAAGGAGAAAGAACGCGGTTAGTTTTTGTTGTATATTGTCAGTAAAAAAGACGGTAAATTAAAAAGATGACAGTGTTAAAAAGCGAACACATACAAAAGATGACAACAGAAATCATTCAGAATACACATACAAAATCAAACACACTATAACTTTAAATCAATTTCACTCTTCGCATGCACAAAAGCGTAGCTCTCAGCAGCAGAATCTGCAGTCACATCAGTAGGTGTTTTCATCTCCGGAGAAATATTATAATAGTAAGAACTGATAATCGTTGCCAATTTCCCATTCACTGCATCTGTATATATCATCAAAAGATATAATAACCATTTAAATGAACCTGTTATTAGCAATAATAATCAAATAATACCAACTTAAGGAGCGCTTGGATTTAGCTTATTTTTTGGGCTTATGAGCACATTTGAAACTGTATAAGCTAATAAGCACATTTGGATAGCTGACTCAGCAGCTGATTACTATTAAATTGTGGCTATTATGGGCTGTTCAGATTACGTATTACAACAGTTTACCTTTAGTCGTCTTCTTTCCATTGGCCTTTTAACTTCTCCAACCATTGTAATAGCACTCGTGTCAATAATTCCAACGGCTGCAATAACACGCAATGTTATTTTTCGACCATTGTTTATTTTTTTACAAAAAAAGTTGCTGTAATATGTATAATTTATGAGGCAATCAATGATTACTTACTACTCAATGCAAGTACAACATGTTGCAGGCTATTTTCCCCTAAACACTTCAACCTAACTTGGATCAAATGTGAAGGTAATCCTTGCTAAAATATGATATTAACTTTACAGGTTAGCATTTGGATCAATATAGGAGTCGGGAATTTTCCTTGAATACCAATTAAGGAACTAAGGAACTATATCAATTAAAAGTGACAGTGTAAGTAATCATTTTTTTGAAACTGTTGTAGCATGGGTTGTTGCAATAGAACTCATTTTGTTCCATTATTAGAAGTTGGCATATTTAGCAAGAAACAATCCTTGTTTGATAGGCACATTTTGTTAGCAAGATATTTTGCTGTTTATTGTTATGACAATTAAAAGTGACAGTGTATGACTATGGAAAACAGCAATCTAAGTGTATACAATGGACCAGAAATAGTAAAGATGTATGAATACCTTAAGGCGTTTTAATAAAGATTCAATTTTTCTATGTTTTGTCAAAGTCGGTGCAAATTTCTACACACTATGGTGTCCCATTTTTAAACATGTCCTAAACGACGTGAAACCCATAATAAGTAATCTCAATCTTTAACAAACTTATATTACAGCTTATTAGACATGTCTAAGTCATGGTTCTTCAGGCTTTAAGCCAGATTTGCTTATTTACGTGCTCATTTAAGCTCTAGACAAACACCCCTTTATTTAATATCAACATTGATCACATCTAGTAGCGGCATAACTTCTTTACCTAATAATGTTTTAGATAGTTCCTTCACGTATATAGATGATATATAAATGTTACAACCATATTTGTTAAAGGTTTTATGGGTCAAACAGACCTGAAATCGCTCGAAATGCCTTTTTTATTTTCCAATCAGCTATGCACCTTTGACTTTTTCAGAAAATTGTGTCCGACTTTGACCAAGCCTAAATCCATCGTTTTATACCTTCAGGCTTAAAAATCTTGCGCTATTTTTAGTAAAACATAATTTCGGACAACTTTGATGTTTTAAACTTAAGCCGGTTTGGACCAGAAAGGGGTCAAAACCTCGATTTCAAATCAGAATCAACATGTTATATTTTTACAAAGTGCTGTCAAAATTTCTTTTATTTTGTCAATCTTAAATCGGCCGTATCTCCTTCGTTATGTGTCCGTTTTCGACGTTCTTTATATGAAAATTTATCTATACGACATAAGCTATCCAAAAATCAATCTTTTAGCTTATCAAAACATTGTTAAGTTACCCAAATCCTATAATTTAAATTGTGACAGCAAGTATATATACTCGAAATCTACCCAAAACATCGCCACAACTTCACAATACCTTAAATCTAACCTCCATCAACTACTTTATCTAACATTCAAAATTACCTATAGAAGCTAATAAATTTAAATCTTAAAATAAAGACATAATTACCCGGAAAGCATAAGTATTCTTGTGGTTTTACCCGGAAAGCATAAATATTTAAGGTACTGCGTTTAGTTCAAAGAGCTGCCAAAACCATTGTTGCAGCCTCAGTCACCCGTTCTCGATATTCATCAAACCAACACTGCAAAATAGTGGTGCTTTAGACAAATAGGTCATACAAAGTATTAAACCTTAAAACATATTCCAAGCAGGAAATGGTATTACGAAGTATAAAAAGTTCAAGTACTAACGACAGGTACGTTATTTTCCTGGTGTCATTGCTGAGATGAACTTGGCTGTATCAGGTTCTCCTAGTAAGTGTTTAACAGAAAATAAATTACACATATGGCACACACGTTATATGATTTTCATCCAAGAAATATTCATCTTTTTTTGTACCGATTGTTTTCCGTAAGCGCACCTCCTCTTTATCAACCTTCAAATGGGAAGAAAAAAACATATCAGCAACCAACACTACAGGCTTTGACTGAAAACACACACACTCTTTTTCTTCATGAATCACTCAAAAAGATACATCTTTACATCTCCTAGCCCCTCAAAAAGTTGACTAATTATTATTATAAATAATATATACTTGTCGAGAATTTTTCCTAATTAGACTACAAACACTAAAAAATGATTTAAAAAAAGTTAGCAAAAGTGTGACACTTTATAGAAAAAAACTCACCGTGATTTCGTGTTTTCCGACCTTGTTTCCGATAAGCAGCAACATAACCATCACCATCGATTGGAAAAGGAAATCAACCCCAACAACTTACAATATTTTACCTTGAACACAAAGACCAAATAAGCAAATTTACTATAATCCATGGCAATAATGGCAAAATACAAAGTTGCTAATGAAACCCTAAAAAATAAAAAAAGAAAACCTCAACCTGAAATTGTAGATCGGATCAGGTGTTCTTTGCCATGGAGGATTTGTTGCAAACCAAAAAATCAAACCCTAGCATGCGCCATAAGATTATCTGCTTTGATTGTGTGTGTGTGTGATTTAGGATTGTGTGGTTCACCGGTATCTTATCCAGACTTATCCTTAATTCTGTATCGGACCATCGATGGGCCAAGGTGGGCTGGAAAACTTGGGCTCCGGGAGCCTGCAGGCTTTTGGCGGGAAAACTGGGGGGCAAAACGGCGTCGTATTGAACGGGAATTAAACATATATATAATTAAGCATGATGTTTTGACACAATTTACTTGATGTTTGACTAATTAAAATTGATTGCAATTGGATTCTCCACCAAAACCTAAAACCCTCGTGCTTCTTTTCTCTTTTCCATCTGTCGGCTGCTCACAGAACCGAAAACCTCAAAGACAATAGTAATAATTTCTTATTCCGTTAGATATTTACTCGTATAATATAAGAACTTTGTGACTTGGAGGCAAATGGCCCTCAAGCGATCTTCTACTTTCATATTTGGTCCTTGTGCTTATTATTCATACGAGTAACACATTAAAATGTGTTATTTCATATGAAATATCTTTATGTCTTCTACACATTTCACCCTCCATCGTTCATGTTATTTTTACTTCAAATCCTCGTAGTAAATAAAATTAATATCAAGCGCCCAACTTTAGCCCCTGGACTTCAACACTTTGCACCCAAAGTATTAATTACGGCGTAAGTCAATCGACCCGCTTACGCCGTAACCCTTCGTTAGCTCATATTTATCCCCAACGTGTAACCTTTCTACGGCGTAACCTTAAGAATAGGTTACGCCCGTAGAACCCTCGTAAACATTTTCATCCATCTTACGCCGTAACCTCCATAACTAAGTTACGCCGTAACTCAATTAAACACATCTTTTTGGCCTTCATAATGTGTTACGGTGCAAGTCAATCGTGTCACTTACGCCGTATCTATCTTTTGAACACGTTTCTATACATTTTGGCCTTATCTTGTATCTTTTCCGTTCCAACGCCTCGATTAACCTGAAATGTAAATATAAACGAATTAAGTACCATATTAATATAAAATGAGGCAATAAACATAAGAATTTGATACTAAAATATTAGGAGAATTTGATGTTATCACCCACAAAGTTGAAAATAGCATGCATGATATTCCCTAACTGTTGCTATAATGCCTATATTGACCTAGATTTTCCTATTAATGTTATGCCACATTTTCACTATAATGCGATTTGTTTCCGTGAGTCTGAATACAAAGGATTAAACTTTGTAGGAAGTAGTAAGGGTATGCATGTCTTTGTAGGTAATCTGACATACTTGATGGATTTTATGATCTTTGAGAATATTGAGGCTATCAGTGACCCTATGTTATCCCATACAGTGGTGGATTTAGGATTAAAGTTCAGGGGTAGCGGAAAAAAAAAAGTTAATCATAATTTTTTTTAACCGTACATTTAAATAATTAAAAAAACACAATAATAAAAGAAGTTAAACAAATACCTAATAGATCTCAGAACTCTCCTCTTCGGTTTTTCATAGCTTGAAAACGAACCATTACATCCTCATTCGTTACTTCGTCAAATGTCTCTCCTTCAACAGCACATACCATATCATTGTTCAAATATTCGTCCCCCATTCGATTCCGCAAATCCGTTTTAATAAGCTTCATTTTAGAAAAGCATCTTTCAACAGTTGCGGTTGAAACCAGTAAAACCAATGCAAGCTTCAAAATCAGATAAAATAAAGGAAATGAGTGATTTTTTCCGGTTTCCACCATTACTCGAGCTAGGTGACAAATCCCATCCAAATTCAAAAATCTATCATCTTCCTTTACCGAGTGATAAAAGACTTTAAGCTCACCCAAAATACACCCGCTATCGTTCATATTAAAATCAGCCGGATACATCTCAGAAAAGGCTACTATCTTAGATATGTCAAACTTAGAAAACCCATTACAAGGATTTAAACCCGACATATTTTCTACCAATGTCGTTGATACCTCATTGAACCGGTTCCCAAATTCTTGAATTGCATATCCAAAACCGTATTAAAAACCTCAACCTCAAAATGATGTCGATTAGTAATGACATTCTTCCGGCTCCTTGGGTTACCATAACTTCCCATCATATCCAACACCGTAATACCATTTTTTTCACAAAAAGAAGTCACTTTTTTCAACATGTCATCAAACCCATTTTGTCTTAAATCATTCAATGCTAGTTTTGTTGCTTGAATCAACTTACTCGATTCCAACAAGTCTTGTCTCTTTTTTTGAAGATGTTTTTTGGGGGAAGTGGGAATTTGCCAATTTGGTCAAGTGGGTGTAAACACAAATTTATATTTTAGCCGGTTGAGTTTTTTTTTTTTTTTTTTTTTTTTTTTTTTTTTTTTTTTTAATATATTTTTCCTAAATGTGCTTGGAGTTGGACAAATGGCTAAATGGGTTTATTTTTAAACATTTAGTGGGCTTGGGCCTTGGAGTATTTTTAAAAAATGATATGGGCCTTGGAAAATTTGTTTAGGGGTAGCGAAAATTTGTTTCAGAGGTAGCGAAATACGAAAGATAGTACGAAAAACGTAAAAAATAAATAAATAAATAAATAAAAAATAAATAAAAAAAAATTCCACTACCGGGTAAAAGTTCAGGGGTAGCGGTCGCTACCCCGGTAGCTATAGGTCCGCCCATGATCCCATGTAGTGTTAGGAAGGCCTTTCATTGAGACCACGAACTTAATTTTGGATGAATCAAAGAGGATGATCACATTCACATTTGAAAATATAGAAATTACCTATCAAATTCCATATAAGTTCCCGTATTTTAAGGAATTGTCTCGTGACACTTAGGATAGTTTGCCGTCACAATTGATACATAGTGATGATGATAGGGAAAAAGGAGTTAGAAATACCTTCGAATTAGAGCTTGGATTTTATAAAGATATAACTAAGTTTGACTCGAGGTATAAAAAATTAAAAAGGATGGTTTGATTATTGGGTTGGTAGATGAATGATACTCGTTAAAACCATGTGAGTGTGAAACTCTCGAGTATGGAGTCACGTAATACATTGTCTAGCTACAAAATTCGTAAATAAAGATAATTGCTCCGTAGGAGGCAATCCATGTTTATCATTTTATTGCATTTTTTAGGAGTGTCATGTATGTTAAATTGTTAATTGTTTGTCTTTCCATGTTTTGAATATTATATGAAAATGTTTTATTTTGTTTTTAATTTCGTCTTAATAAGAGTGCTTGGTGTGGGATGTGGTTGGTCCCCCAAACACACCAACAACACACGAACATATAAAGGTATTTTGCATAAAATGTCTAGGAAATGTTTATTCTGTTTTAAGAACAAGAATTCAAACATGTAATAACTTTTAGTTAATAATTAACACATACTTTTTTTTGTTAGATACTTGTGTTAATGTTTTATGAGTTTTTGCGGACTTTAAAAAACAGTTTTTTCTAGAAAAATTTTCCAAAAAACAAAATGAAATAAATATGTTAGGTCAGCCTGACGGCATCAGCTCCTGTAACACTTGATCTTAGTGAACACTCAGCTGGTAGCTCACATATGAATAAGAATATGGAAGAATTTAAGGACTGCATTAACATGATTGAGATTGAGGATATTGCTAGTACTAGCCTGTTTTATACTTGGACAAAGAATCTACACAAAGCTAAGACCGGAGATCAAACTGGAGTACTTAAAAAGCTGGATAGAGTCATGGGAACAGAAGACTTTATAAGTAAGTTTCCTCAAGCTCATGCCCTATTTCTACCTTATATCATTTCAGATCATTGCCCTGTTGTTTTGGCTATGCCTAATACAGTGCAGGCTAGGAAAAAAGCTTTTAAGTTTGCCATTTTTGTGGCTGAGAAAAAAGAATTTACTAAGGTAATTAAAGATAATTGGAATACTAATGTAGATGGGTGTCAAATGTTTAAACTGGTTAAGAAGTTGAAAATGTTGAAAAGACCTTTGAAAAAGCTAGCATGGAAGGAAGGTGATGTTTTTGAAAATGTTATAAAAATGAGAGGGGAATTGAAAGAAATTCAGATAAAAATTGATAAAGAGCCTACTGATAAAATGTTAAGAGATGGGGAGTGCAAGCTTTTGTTGAGGTATAATGAAGCCATGAAGGTTGAAGAGCAACTGTTATTTCAAAAAGCAAAAATCAAGTGGTTGAGCTTAGGGGATAGGAATAATGCTTTTTTCCATAGAGCTTTGAAGGGCGGGAATCATAACAAAAGGATCAATGTTGTTCATGATGAGTTGGGGAATAGATTTGAAGGAGAAGATGTTGCTGAGTAGTTTGTAAAACATTTCAAAAAAAATTTGGGAAATAGTACTAGTGTTTCTAGAATGCCTGATAGTGCAACATTATTTAAGAACAAGCTTAGTGAAGTTGAGGCAGGATTCATGGTAAGGGATATAAGTGATGCAGAAATTAAGAAGGCTATGTTCCTCATTGATGACAATAAGGCCCCTGGCCCAGATGGATTCTCTTCAATGTTCTATAAAAAAGCTTGGGATACAATTGGGGCAAATGTGTGTGAAGCTGTTAGCGAGTTTTTTGAAACTGGGAAGATTCTTAGTGAAATTAACTCAACTCTAATTGCCTTGGTTCCTAAAATCCAAATAGCAGCTAAAGTGTCTTATTATAGGCCTATAGCTTGTTGTAATGTGGTGTACAAGTGTATAAGCAAAATCATCACTGAGAGAATGAAACTGTGTCTTGGGAAGCTTGTTAGTAATAACCAGTGTGCATTCATTCCAAATAGACAAATCCAAGACAATATCTTAATTTCACAAGAGTTGCCAAGAGGTTATGGAAGGAAAGATGGGCCAAAAAGAGTTGCATTGAAGATAGATTTACAAAAAGCATATGATACTATAAATTGGTGTTTTTTGAAAGATATTCTTAAAGGGTTTGGGTTTCATGTCAAAATGATCAAGTGGATAATAAATTGTGTGACTGCTACTTCTTTTTCAGTGTGTGTGAATGGAGAGAGTTGTGGTTATTTCAAGGGGGGAGAGGACTAAGACAAGGAGACCCTATATCCCTTTATCTTTTCACCCTGGTCATGGAGATTCTCAACTTACTTATGATCAGGAAAGTGGAAAGTAATAGTCTGTTTCAGTATCATTTTGGTTGCAAGAAGTTGAAACTAACACATGTATGTTTTGTTGATGATCTGTTGATGTTTTGTCATGGTGATAAACAATCAGTGCAAGTTATAAAGGAAGTAATTGAAGAGTTTGGAGCTGTTTTTGGTCTGCTTCCTAATTATAGTAAAAGCACCATCATTTTTGGGAGTGTCAAGATGGAAGATCAACAAGACATTTTGGGTATTGTTCCTTTTAAAGTTGAGAAGTTACATGTGAAGTATCTGGGAGTACCATTAATTACTAAAAGAATTGGGGTAAATGAGTGTAAAAGTCTTCTTGATAAAGTGAAAAACAGAGTGTTGAATTGGAAGAACAAGTGAGAAAGCAAATGGCAGAGCTAGGGTGGCTTGGAAGAAATTGTGTAAACCAAAGTCTAAGGGAGGGCTTAGTTTGAAGGATCTGAGTGTTTGTAATAAGGCAATGATTGTAAAGCATTTGTGGCATGTGGTTGTGGATAAGGATTCTATGTGGGTAAAATGGATAAACACTTACAAACTTAAAGGGAGAAGTGTGTGGGAGATCAATGAGGAAGGAAATGACAGTTGGGGTTGGAGGAACATACTTAGAATAAGACAAGAAGTAAGGAGTCATGTGACTGTTAAATCGGGGGATGGCGCTAAAACATCTATGTGGTTTGATGCCTGGTCTCATATGGGTGATTTGAATGTTTATATCTCCTATAGGGATTTGTATGATGCTAGGTTCAATGCCAATATGACAATCAAAGATTTTATGGATAATGAAGATGGTCAATGGCCTAAAGAATGGTACCTCAAATTTCCTATGATTACATAGATTCAGCAATTTGATCTTATCCCTGGTAAATGTGATGTTGTAGCATGGAAAAAGAATGATGGGTCTTTGTGCAAGTTCTCAATCAAACAGGCCTATAGGAATTTGCAAGAAGGTGGGAATTTGGCTAGTTAGAGCAAGTTAATATGGTTTTCTCAAAATATTCCTAAGCATGTATTTGTATTGTGGTTAGCTGTTCAAAACAAATTGCCTACTCAAGACAAATTGAGAAAGTGGGGAAATTATGACCTTATAGTGTGTTTGCTATGCTACAGTGACATGGACTCACATAATCACTTGTTCTTCAATTGTCCATTTACAAATAAATTGTGGTGTAAGGTTTTGCATAAGCTTAAACTGCAAAAATCTTATACTGATTGGGAAGGAGTGTTTGGGAGTTTTGCAGATCAGTACAATGGCAACTCTATTGGAAGTATTGTGAGAAGGCCTTGCTTGGCTGCTAGTGTGTACATTGTGTGGCAAGAAAGGAATAATAGATTGTTTAGAGATGAGAAAAGAACCGTTGAAGATTTGTTCAAGATGTTATGTGAAACTGTGAAGTTCAGGTTAACTAGTCTCAAGATGAAATGGTCAAAAGCTGTGTGTGAAACTGAAAAAGAAAAGGAAGTAAAGTTCAATGTGGTTTCTGAGAGTGGATAAGGGTTCAAGAAGTATGCAAATTGAAGAATAGCTTAGTGAATAGTGTTTATGTATTTCCCTTGCTGTCTAAGGGGGTGTTTGGATATTTGGATATCAGGGGTAATTTGTTACTGGTTTCCACTTATCTCTTACTCAGACCATTGCAATGGTGTGATACCTTGTATCTTGGAGTTCTAACTAGTATGGCCGTACCTATGATAACCTCTTGATTGTTCAATTTGGCCTTGGGAGGAAATTGGACAGTTAAGTATGGCTAAGTAGGAGGCCTAACTGGTATGAATGTACCATAAAGTAGGGTCCCCATTGTGAAGGGTAAATGGTCTAGGAGGATGGTTTATGATGGGTGGAATAGAGAGGTGTGCAAGATGAACCTTCTTGGTCCACTTAATACATCATCATAGGAGGTAATGGTTGGCTTCCCTCAAGGAGAGTGCTCCCAAACAAATGAAGTCATTCTAGAGATGGAAATGCAGTTTGTTTGGCAGAGCCCTTGATTGGAAGGGTTATGGGTGCCTAGTGATGCCATTCACCCAATCACTTTGGTTACGATGTATGTTGGTTGAGTGACCATGGTGAGAGGGTGTTATGGAAATGTAGCTAGATGGTTAATTGTGCATTATAAAGGTAAATTCTGATGTGAGAAATGGCTAATTGATGGATATTGGTGAATGATCTGTTCCTGGTCTTGGTTGAGTTTTGTAAGAGATCAGTTATGTTAGATATACTAGAAGTAGTATCTGATATCGGATAACATGTATTAGTAGATTGCCTGTATTGTTGGTTCTTTGTATCTGAATTGGGTATGCCCAATTCAGTTATGTTATGTTCATGATGTACATTTTGTTGAAAATTATAATATAAATTCACTTGCACAAAAAAGAGTCTGTAATAAGTAAATCAAATCCACTCAGGTAAAGAACTAAAACCCAAAAACTAACATGTCTCAACATTATAAATGGAATCTTGAAAGGAAATTTCAATAATTTTGGGACGGAGGGAGTAACGAGTGTCTCCACATAAGAATTCAAATTGGAAAGGTAGTTGCCTTATTAGGTCAAGCTTGATTTTAATATAAGCCATATGATACTCAAACCATCGGTTTAGTACATGCTCCCAACAATTTTTTTCGAACAGTTGCCACTTCTTCGGGGCACCATCGCCTCTTCATCATCGCTACCATTCACCAAAACATATCTTGGTAGATTAACACGTGCATTTCTTCTTCTTAAATCAGACATCTCCATCCTATGCGGAGAACCACCCAATTTAAACAACAAGGAGCCTTTACAAAACCTTCTTAGTGACCTCACAACGGATGCCAAATTCACTAGCTTTCGACCCCAACAACTACCGCTGCGGCCGGTGCCATCCTCCTTTACCGAACAAGTTTTCATTTTCGAAGGCTTTTGGGATTCTTGATGTGGTTTCAGATTGTTTTCTTTTACAGAAATGAATTTACCAACAATTGTATTCTCTCGATGTAGGGGAGAACTAATGATTTCGACTTTAAATGTGAACGATGAAAATGAATTCTCGTAATCCTGGTCTTCTTTTTACGAACAAGAACGATCAGTATAAATCATAAGATCGGAAAAAGATAGAGTATCAAAGACATCATCACTAAATTCATACATATCCATGGTTATATGTTATGTCTTGAAACTTACAGAACAAATGATATATATATATACACATATAGGTGGTCCATCATGCATGCATTATCAATACAATTTGGTGTGTAGTTAAAAAGTTATATGGTTTATATTAATTAAGTTCATGTGACTTTGTGGCGTATTTTTTTTAATCTATGGTCTATTGTTAAAGTGGTTTGAGTTGATAGGCGCTATCGATGATGCTTCGTTCGTACACGTATGATATGTTTAAATATGCTAGGTTTGTTTTTGGCAAGACATCAAGCAATACTATCCCCCATAAACCAAAAGTGATCATGGTCTTAGTTGTATGACTTACGTTTATATATTTAAGGATGAATCTCTAATTTATGTGACACTTTTCAACGATCGGCAACGATGAAAAACCATTATAAGACAATAATAACATGATCTAATTGTTGTATATATCACAGCATCAATATATCCGGAAATGATAAAATTGTAATAACTTACTTTTTTGCTTAATGAACTAAGGGCCCGTTTGGTTTGTATATGGGTTTAGGATTACGTTTGGATTTAGATTTGAATTTAGGATTTAGATTTGATGTAAAAAAAAAATAATAATATAATAAAATAAAAATATAATATTGTAAAGATTAAAAAGGTAAAATAAAAATGTTATAAATAAACTATGCAAATGATATGTGGTTGAAATGTGTTTACCCAATTCCCAATGTAAAAAAAGGTGCAGATAATATGAAATCCTGACCATGTGGTAGGGGTTTACATACGGAAGATATTTGAGCATGGTTACTAAATCCAAATCCCACGTAGAGCAACCAGATGCTTGATTTTAAGGACAATCCCAACCCTACATATTTAATCCCTCATACCAAACGCACCATAAAGAAGACGAAATTTTAACTTTTTTCCCACATTTGTGATTTTTTTTCTTTAGGTATTTACTAAATTTTCAGTTTTCATTTTCGACCTTTTTTTTTTTTTTTTTTTTTTTTTTTGCTATTTAACGATTTTTATTCTTTCATTTTTCTGAGTTTTTAAGCAACAAGCTGTAGCAACACTTTTGAAAGGTTAGCGGCACTTTATGTTTGACTTTGAGTGACTTTTCTAACGATTAGCAAAAATGAATTTAACTACAAATAATTTGGCCTTCTCAAACCGCTTAAACTTTGACATAATAAGTAGTATAAAAGTTCATTATATTGCTTTTTATGTCCTTAAATGCCGTGTGACGGGTACGACTCTTAACCAAAAAATTAAAAGTCGCTCTTCCAAAAAAACTAATTGAAAGGAAATGACTTCAAGTACTTCCAATGATCACCAAACTTCCAAAATTCCTTTTGCAAGTTACACATATGCTTCCAAACTTTATAAAATCACTACTTCAATTATATTAGCAACTTGATATCCTAACGCGTAAGATTCGAAAATATCTTTATCATGAACTGGCATAATCGACATTAGCCTCCTTTAACTAGAGTCTAGAAGTAGTAGTGCAACTTGGAGCTCTATAACAACTCCCCTAACTTTAAAATGGGACAGGTTAGTCAGACACCCCGTAGGGGGTGTGTTGACTTTGCACCGCTGTCGTTACTTGTACTATCTGCTTTGTCGGATTGTACATTTCATAAAAAATAGGTGGTCCCATACATAAAGAGTGTTAGAATAACACAACCCCTTTAAAATATACTAGTATTTGTTTTCAAATGCAAAGATATTTGGCCCGGATCCAAAAAAGGTGGGGGCGGCGTTAGTGACAAAAGTAGTATCTTTAACCTTCACGTGCCACCTTTTAGTATCTATTTTCTTCTTCAAAACACATACGACATATTTAGGATCTTGTTATGGATTTCCCACCTGGATTACCTGTGGCGGCCACGTGTGGGACCCTACCATATTAGCTACAATCAACCTCATCATTTATTAGCGTTGCAACATATAGCATTGTAGTTTATTCTTTCAAAATAACAAAAGTTTAAACTATTCTAGGCCTTTTAAGATAAGAGAACGGTACAATACATCACCGTCAATTCATTCAGCGCCACATATTCTTTTTAGGGAACCCCTATTATACGGGGCCGTCTACTTTTGGTGAAATGTATAACCTGATAAAACAGACAGTACAAGCTGTGGCGGCAGCAGGGCAAAAAGTCAACACCCCCCTAAAGGGGTTAGGATAAGATAGGCCTTCTTTTTAATATATCATTAACGGAAAACAACGTCATCAACAAAACGTAGTTTATTTATACGCAAATATATGTTAAAAAAACAAACAACACATAAAACCAAATCGATTTTAAATCATAAATCGATTGATGAAACGACCGACTTTTCTATTTATTTTCTCACCATATACGTGTGGGTTGCGGGTGGCTTTTTAATGAAGACACGTGGATGAAGGGTTGAATGTGTCATTTGTTTACCTATTACACTCGGTTTAAGTGTATTGCGGTGATCACTGCCGTCACTAACCACCAGTTTTTTAGCGCCTTATAATCGATAAATATTATTCATCAGTACCTTTAGTTGCATGATACTTGTTGCCGCTACATGACGATATTATTCTGATTTATAATAATTTTGGTATTGCTTTTGTTTATATCCCTAGCTAAGATCAAGTGTTATGATCACCAAACAATAACCTCTGCATTAGCGTAACATTACTATTCAACATGCCACCAAACCCATCACGAAACATGTATTATGGTCACCATCGAACCCATCTTTCTACAAATTTTATTAAAAACTAAATTAAATTTAATTCACAATTAAAAAATATTACATTAATAATTAAAAACAAAAAACTTACGAAATCGAAAACATAAACTAGTAATCTAGATTATACTTCTCCTTGATCGTCTGTTTCATCTACAACACCGTTTGATTTCTTTTGGCTTGTGTTTGCACCAAAAATGAGATAAAAAATCATCATTGCGTGCGATGATGGTCCTTCGCTATGGTGTTCGCACGTGGTGGAGTCCAACACCAGGTGGTGCTTACCGTCTAAAATCAATGTTGAATGTTCAATAATATCTTTTTCGATAAGCCTTCTATTATATGAAAAAAAACTGTAGCCTATGCCTGCAATAAACAAAATGGTCTATATCATACCATTCATACGCTCTGGTTTAGCAAAATTGCTATATAAAAAAAATAGCAATGATGGTATCATAATTTCAGAAATACTAATTCGAAATCTATTTCATTTTCTTAACATTCATCATTTTCACTCCCTTCTTTAAAATACATTATCTCAAAAATGAATAATCATAAACGAAAAAAGTCGCACCATCATGAGAAGCACAAATTCTTATCTTTCAATAGATATCTCGCATGGTATACAATTGACAACTTTTATGTTTCTTTTCATAATGCAAATTAAAATTGTACACATGTTTAACATTTCAAAATTTTGATCCCAACTATCAATTACGAATTTACGATTTGTATCTCAATCAGTTTTACGAATATAGTATAAAATAACATATTTAGTTTTAACATCTGTCAAAAACGTTTTGTTATATATAGTATATGATATCTCTCAATACCAAATATGTAAGTACAAAAACCTATCGGACAAACTATGCCTTTTATTTGTACTAAACACTAAAAATGGATATCTAGGTATATATGCACCATAAAAGAAAAGGAAATGAACTAAAATTCAAAACTCTTCTAACATTGTAGATAACACAGTACACATGTTTCTATCCAACAAAATACCGAAAAAAGATTCGTTGGCCTCTGGCTTTAGTAATGAGGGGCCATGTAAAGAGTGTTTTTTGGCCAACCGTATTAGTGCTTTGGGCCCGTTTGTTTTAGGCGAGTTTAGGCTTTACGATTTGGATATGGATTTAAATTAAAACGAGAATGGCGCCGGCCCGCCGCGCTGCGGGCGGGGTGGTTTTTTCCGTTGTATTTGCTTTTTGATGTCTTCGTGTTGCATATAACTACGAACTTAAAGCATAAAAAAAGCAATCCCAAACACCCCCTTTAATCTATTACATGTGACATGAGATAACCTGAAAGAGAAGCACATACAAATTTAGGGTCACAAACACATGAAAAGCGTACCTTAATTTCAGGAAGGTATAGTTCTACAGGAGTCGTATATGCGCAAGAGCCTCTTTGCGATAACCTGCTTCGTAACCTATAAAAAAGAGAATTCTATAATGGTAATGGTTTAAACACCTTCGTTCATTTGTAATCGGACTGTCTGCAATGCACTTTTCAAGGAACCAACTTTATCAGCTCGACACAACAATCTAAATGCAACTTCCTTTTCATGGCCATTTGGTGGTCTTGACCTTGGTATGGACCTGAAACGGAAAATTGCAGCATCTATGAAATGGCCGTACACTCATATACACTATAGACTTTTTTTTCTTCTTCAGACATTTTTGTGTATATAAAGGTAACACAAAATGTTTTCAAAAGTATGTCTTTAGAGTTATTAAGCAAAGTATTGCACAAAAGCGTCTTCAACAAAGGCCATTGTTTAGGCCAACATATATTCAAAATAAAAATGAATATGTAACTTAACTTCAACCTTAAAACATGTAAATAATTCATTCCCTATAACCCATCCCAGAAACCAAGTATATTGCATTGCTAATGGGTGCAGATACTAAATGAATATACCATTGTTGCATACAAAAGACATTGTTAGTTTTATAAATTGACACCACAATCTACATATGGTAGGCATACCTTGTCAAGCTGAATAGCTGATCAACCTTAGTTTTGCCACTAAGCAATGTACAGTTTTGCCACTAAGATTGTATCCTGTAAAGTTCAGACCAAGAACATATAAGCTAAGCCCGTATTCAAGGTACAACTTGCTAAAATAATCATTTTTCTTTTTTTTTTATATGTTCCCACACGTTACCCTGATATAGCGGATCTAGGAGATGGTGTAGCAGGTGCAGGCAAAGTCAAAGAATGTGCATTCAAAAAGTAAGCTTGTATCTCTCAATCACCTAACAATATCAATAATAAATAAATAAATAAGCACCTGTGCAAATCTTTAAGCATACTACATTTGCACTATAAGAAACACAAAATAAATGCTCACCAAGTTTTTCTGTATCACCAAAATATTTACTCGTCGCAGGCTCATTCTCTTGAATTGGTTACCCGGCTCATAGCTTTTCCACCGTCCGGAATCAATCTTTATCCTATAAATAAATAAATGAAAAATTATAATCAATATGAAAACCACCACTGATAACGGTATTAGTACATACGCATAATTGTAACAAATAAGGCTCAGATAAATGCATAAACGCAATAGCTGGAAAATTATCATCATCGCCTATAGAAAGAGAAAAGCTTCAGCATAATGTGTATAACAACATCGCTAATCAACATACATGGTTCCCAAGAATATACCGAAAGTTGGCTCAGTTTAATTTTGAGGCCTGGTGCACACGTGAAGGTTGTTGAGGGAGTGTTTCTCGCACTCTGCCATCCGTCTACATTGTGCAGAAAGACATCATACTCGATGGATCATCATAGCCAAGTAAAACGCAATATACTGGGAGCTAAGTTCCTGTGTCATTTGTGTCACTGATCCCTAAGTTCCTGCATCAGGAAGGTTATGGGTGGCGTTAACCACAGATGTATCAGTCACCGACCTAAACAGACCCCCCTTATTCGTTCGTGAAGCGTGTGACCAAAACTGCAATAAGCAGACACCAACCACTCATCACATCAGCTTGTCAGTTAATATAACATATAACTGATTTCCACCTGACATATGTGATAAATTTTTTTGTTTTGTGTGAAAGAAAACACAAATATACAATTTGCGTTTCAAGTATTGTTACTTGAGGCTCAGGTCTGCGAATGTAATATCACAGCCAAACACCGGCCATGGCTGCAACCCCAATCTGGGTCAAGCTGCCACGCCAAGATACCGGTGGTAGTAACTGGTGACCTTGAAACTAATAAACACAGGCGCATACTATCATCACCATAAGTAACAAACAACCATATTCAGCAATTTTACGCGCACACACGCTGCAAATGATGCTGGTGCATCAATATATGTAAGGATCGGGTCTGCAAATATAGAGACAAAGCAGAACACCAGTATTAGCTGCAACCATAGGCCGCTCAAGGTTGCCCTGCCAAGACACCAATGTCCGTAAATCATGCTCCTAAAATAGACACAGACGATCAGCCATGGCACGTGCACACAATGCTGCCCATGACAATACCAAAAACTGGCCGCGCTTGCGGCTAGTATTTAGTTCTAGCCGCCCTGCCACAATACCAGTGCCCCTTAAATAACCACAGAAAATTATCCATGGCACACGCACACAGAAGAATATAACTTACAACAACCTTTCGAACGAAAGTTAGTAGTACTCCTCATTCCCAACTACCAACATATCATTGGTTCACACCCTGCCCACACAAACAACAGTTCATTACCAAAAGGAAAAGTTAATTTTATAAAAAAAAAATTGCATTTTTACCGAGCACTAAACAGTCTCATATAATCGGTCTCTGCAATGTTGGTCAACCAAAGAATATAAGAACACAATATACTGAAACATTTATCAGCAATCAACGATTCTATGCAGATGAAATTCCAACACTCAATATACTCAAACATTTATCAGCAATCAACCATTCTATGCAGATGAAATTCCAACACTCAATATACTGAAACATTTACCACAAACGCAGTTTTCTCAAGAAATTCATCAAACACATGGTAGGCATCAAATCCACCAACAGGTTTTCACACCATCAACCATAACCCAACTTCCAAATTTAACCAAAACCCCTAATTTTTTTTTTTTTATATATAAATCTGAATCTAAAAGACATAAATTAAGTAAATAAAAACCTACCTCATGATTAAAATACCTTCGTGCTTACATGAACAACAAAACCCAGCTTCTCCTTTAGCCAATAATCACAGCAGAACGGCGTTCAAAACCTCGTGGCTAAATCGTCGGCCACAGTCGATCGAGTAGCCACATCCTTCTGTAACGCCTAACAGCTGGCTACATAAAATACCATGAAATAGTAACTGATTTTGGAGTTGAGGAACAGATCTAAAAATCTGTCGTGTTTGGTGTTGGGACGTTTCTGGAACATGGATGAAACATATTCCACATATATCATCAAATAATTGAGCTGGTTATGTTGAGATGGATCAATGGCGACGGATCGGTTTTGGCCCAAGAAAATTGGCGGGAAAAGCCCATAGAAATACGGCGTCGTATTGATTGTGAATTAAACATATATATAATTTGTTGTTAAAATTTCGATTTTGATCTTGTAATGTTACAATTTTACAATACTGCAAAACAAAAATGATTCGTATTTTACGTAAGATTTTAGCAAGCTTAAGATCTTATAAGATACCGATCTTTAACGTAGGATCTTAAAATTTAATCCGATTCATTCTTACTTTTCTCGAAATGCAAACTAAAAAACTTATAAAGTTAGGGGCAATTGCATGTATACCCACTAAAACTTGCATATTTGCATATATACCAAAAATATGCTTAAGTTGCATTATACATCATGCATTAAAAACTTGTATTATAGGGAAATATGCAAATATTTAAGTTTTAGTGGGTATATATGCAATTACCCTTAAAGTTATAGATTATGTTTTATAGAATTTAAGAAAACAACATTTGAATCTTTTTAAACATCCTATATATTCATAATTTAGGACAACACTTCCATGAAACATTTATATAATTTTGTATATGAAATATATAATAATTTGTAGATTTGAATAGTATTACAAAGACTATTAAAAAAAATAACATTATAGTAACATCTTATGATCCCAATCCGATCTTACGATTTCAAGTTTGCAGAAATGAAAACAATCCTGAGTAGCATCCAGATTTTAAAAACCTTAGGATTTGTGATGACGTATAGTCTGCATTCGGGTCACGAACCCGACCCATACTCAAGTCCATCACGAATGGACTCCAGCCCATCACGAATGGGCTATTGCGATAACGGTTTGGGCTTACGTTGGCCCAAACCCGAAGTTATTTATGGCGCCATCCGTGGGACCCTACACTAAGAACTCTACGAAGAACTAGAATGACGAAGCATGGAAACCCAAATCAGCGGACTCCACAGACAAAGAAAACACATGACGACCTACTGGGGAAGAAGCAGCAAACTGATTCTGCCGCTAAGCCGCCCTCTGGAACAACCAGTGCGCCCAAAAGCCTAGGATCATACTCAGATCTGGCTTTTACCCCAGTAGAACCAATCACAAGGACTACCCATGCTACTACAACAACCACTAGCACGGTGGATCTAATGCGCACTCCTCTCACCATGCCAGAGTTAAACTTCACTGAACCGCCAAATGCGCCCACCCGAAACAAGGGTCCCGATTTGGAAACAAACACTCTCGCGCTAGAAGGAGTTGCGCCTGAACTAGCGCCAAGTGATTTCATGTCCCAGAACTACGAAACCTTGGCTGCGCTCATGCGAGAGGAGGCGAAAAAGAGGTCAAGTCAAAGTCTGCACGCCAGGCTCAACTTCGACCCTGAGCATGAAGCATCCCCACCGCGCTACCGAAAGGAAAGACGCGAGAAGGATAGCCGCAAACACCCAGTGTTTACTAGGATTGGAAGGAAGGTTGTGGATGATGAAGCAGCCGACTTTTAATATCTGGAGGAGCATGAAGATGGGGAACGGCGCGCCAATGTCCACACTAGGCTTGGTAGTCGCAGGGTTCATGATAGGCTTGGGCGACGGTGCTCCCCAAGCGAAAGCCCTTCAAGCTCTGATTCCGAGGATAGTCGGCGCAAGCGCCACAGAAGAGCAAGCTCGGATTTCGATGATAGTTGGCGCAAGCGTCGCAAAAGAGTAATCTCATCCTCAAGTGATTCCTCGGACAACGAGGACAAAGAAACCGGACACTGGAAATCAAGGGAAAAACACCGCGACCAGGAGGACGACGACATGTCTCGTCCCTGGCGCCGCCAAAAAGTTGATGCGTTCACTCGGCGCATCAGCGATTTTTCAGAAAATAAGAGAAGGCGCATGCCCGCTAATGTCAAAACTTATGATGGGACAGGTGATCCTGATGATCACCTAAAAATTTTCGAATCAGCAGCCACTATCGAAAATTGGCCACAACCTGTGTGGTGCCACATGTTTAACTCTACATTAGTAGGAAATGCGCGCAACTGGTTCAGTAAGCTTCCACGCAGAAGCATCGGTGGTTTTGAAGAGTTGCGAAAGGCGTTTCGTTTAAACTTTACTCAAAGGAAGAAGTGCGCCAAAAACCCTGTCGAACTCGCTAGGGTCAAACAGCGCCAAGGGGAATCCACAAGCGCTTTTAAGGAGCGCTTTAAAGATGAATGCATACATGTCAAGGCATGTCCTGAAATACTAAAGATCTCAGGGTTTATGAACGGGATCAATAACCCAGATCTTATCAAAAAATTAAATGATAAGGTTCCCCAAACCTTTGATGAACTGATGAAGCGCACGAGGTCCTTCATCCAAGGAGAAGCCGCCGCTGCGGATAGCAAGAAAGGCTACTCAAACCATAGGTCACAAGAAGAGCCAAGGAGACAATCCAATGACCAGAGTAGCAATCGTAACAAAAACTATCGCAGCCAAGGGGGCGGACGGGGAAACGACAAGTATACCCCACTAACGAAGACTCCTAGGGAGATATATGCAACGGAAGGCGCGAACTTTCCGAGACCCCCACCAATGCGCACCCCAGAAGGGCAGCGCGTAGGGACCGGGTACTGGGAGTATCACGCACAGAAGGGCCATACCACTATGCACCGTGATGCGCGCGATGTGATAAAGAGATGTAACGACTGCCAAGTTCATATACCCATCCCGCGCAGACCACAACAAGAACTAACACCTATCACTTCTCCGTGGCCATTCTATAAATGGGGTATCGACATTGCGGGTCCCTTTCCTGTCGCAGCAGGAGGACTGAAATTCCTTATTGTTGCAATTGACTACTTCACTAAGTGGATTGAGGCAAAAGCAGTGGCGACAATCACAGGTAATCAAGTAAAACGATTCGTTTGGGAAAATATTGTATGCCGCTTTGGATTGCCTGGGGAAATTGTTTCAGACAATGGAAAACAATTCCGTGATAACCCGTTCAAGGACTGGTGCGCAGAGCTAAATATCACACAACACTTCGCATCAGTTAAACACCCACAAACCAATGGTTTAGTTGAGCGCGCAAATCGTAGTCTAGGCGAAGGAATTAAAGCACGCCTGGACAAACACAAAGGAAGATGGGTGGACGAATTGTCGCATGTCTTATGGGCGCACCGCACGACAATCAAAGTTAGCAATGGAGACACTCCTTTTTCCCTTGTCTACGGGACAGAAGCTGTCATACCAGCTGAAATTGGGATGCCAACTATCCGCACCGCAGAAGTTAATGTCGCGACCAATGATGACGAACGACGGATAGACTTGGACCTATTGGAAGAAAGGCGCGAGCGCGCAGCTATACGTGAGGCAAAAACCAAGTCAAAGATGAAGGGATACTACGATGCTAAAGTTCGAAGTACCTCATTCAGACCAGGCGACTTTGTGTACCGCGCTAATGATGCAAGCCACGCAGAAGATACAGGTAAACTTGGACCAAAGTGGGAAGGACCCTATGAGGTCATTGAAGCACTAGGACAAGGCGCGTACAAGCTGCGTGACATGGATGGCCGTGAGCTACAACGCACATGGAATATCTGCAATCTCAAGAGATGCTATCTTTAGGAAAGGTTACGACCCAATACACGGACACCTCCGCACTTAAGTAAATGCTCAATAAATATCCGTGTATTTACATTTTTGTTTCATTTAGACAAATGTTTTATCTTTTTACAAAAACTTGCAAGTATTAATAAAATGTCGCGGTTTTAGCTAACTCCGTGACACGCTTTACTTTATTGCTTACATATCATTTATGTCTCAATACTGTTTGTTACATTATCTTTTGCCTACATGGCGTGCATGCACCAATTAAAAACCCACGATGGTAAAAGGATGAGTAAACCTACTAAATGACTCGTTGAGTAAGAGGGTTGCAAACCCATCAACATCGGATCACGCATCCTTGTTAAACACCTTACTCTCAAGACGTTGGAGTAAGTTCGATGTGTACCCCACGACGGATACACATCATTGCACACTGTGCGCGTTTAACAAATTAGGAGTTAAGACAATTAACCCCTTAAGATGGTATTCGCAGCACGCTGCAATCCATACACTTGTGCACCCCACGATGGATACACAATTATGTCATACACGACTATGTCATAAATTTCATACACGATTATGATATAAGTGATTATAAATCCTTGTAAATTTTTGTAAAAATGTGTTTATACAAACGGTTTGATTCTTAGACATCTTTTATGCAAAGACGAAATAACTAAGTACAAAACTTGTAACCACAATCAAACTTGATACAATATGCGTACAATCGTATTTTTCTAATCAACAATTTATTATGGATAACAAGTTCATACAAAATATAGACTTAACATGCACATGTGCAAGAAAATGTTAATCTATTAAACAAAACTACCAAGACATGCTATGAGTACGCCTGAGCCCCGAGCTACCCGCTTGGCGCACCACACTACCAGCATCTTTAAGCCTCTGTAACAGGTCAGCATCCTTGGGTGCTACCGTTGGTACGCTAACGGGCACCCCATCAGATCTGGGAATGTGAGCCGCACCAAGACCACACAGAATGGCTTTCCCCTTCACGCCCTTCTTCCTGGCAAGTCTCATCTCATGGGCTTCTAAAGACTCCCTCAATGGAATTTCCTTCTCAAGGGCAAAAGGGTTGAGGATGTCACGGGGACGAGCGAAGATAGGCACATGTAGCTGCGACACATCCGGCTTCAGAAAGTAGTCAAGCTGCGCCTCAGCGTCTTCGGATGAGTGCCTAGCCAAAGTTAAACCCTGCATGATCACGCTTATTGGGGTAATCCTGGTCACGCTCCAGCTGCGCAATATGAGGAAGCTCAAAAAGTTTTAACTTCTCCATAGCAGCAACAAGTTCACCATAAGCGTTCTCATTATAACCAGGCACTTCGGAGGGAGACATAGCCAAAACCTTGGTCGCACACAGCTCCTCTATAGCTTCTGCCTTACCACGTGCCAATGCACATTGAACCACACCCCCAAAGGAGTCCTTGACCTCTCGAGACTCCAGCGTGGTCAAGGCAGCAAGACGCAAGCCATGGCTGATAAGCCACCTGCGCTCAGCAATGGTTGACACCAAATGTGGATACAACTCCTCATCATATTCGATGCTGAGCTTGCGCAGCTTGCTCTCCTGATTCTCCAGCGAACTCTCCACAGCCTTGCGGAACTCCTCCAAGTTAGAGATGAGTCTCCCCTTGTTTAGCTCCATATATTTCAAGGCCCAAAGGCAGGAGGCCTTGTATTCTTTTGCTCCAGTGCGCTCTTGATTCAGTTCGGCCATGAGCGACATCTTCTCATCAGCAATTTTCTGGTCGTACATAGCAGATGCCCTCAATTCAGCCTGCGCATCAGCCAACTGCGCCTTCAGAATGTCAATCTCCTTGTCCTTCTGCGCAACTAGGCTACTCTCACCACCATATTCAGCCTGTAGCCGCGCAACCAATGAAGCCTGGTGCGCAGCAGCCAACGCCAACTCCTCTATAAGGTGATTTCTTGGCGCATTTCCAGAAGATTTTTCCTCATCCACTGGACTCTCAGGCACAAACTCACCAACATAGGCAGAACCAGTCTTGGGTGGCGAATTCCCAACATATGCATCATCATCAACAGCAGTTTCAGCACTGCACGCAAATAACAAAGTTACTCTATAGTAATAAACGCGGATTAAAGGACTGAAGATCCAAAGATACAAGTACTTACTTGAGGGGAGGAGTTTTATGCGATGACGCACCTTCCTAAGATGATTGCCTGACAGAAATAGTAGGGCGCTTACTTGATGTCCCTGCGCCATCATCACCCACTAGTACAAAAACGACCTATGGTCACACATGCTCGATTTGGAACAGCCACACATTCGAATATTTGTGTGGCTGAAGGTAGGTAAATTGACAGCATTTACGAATTAGTCACACATGAGCATTTCGAATGTGTGACCATAAGAACTCTATTGCCACACAATCGACCCTTATGTGACTAAACGTAACTGGTGATTTTGTTCCAGATCATTTAGTCACATATGCATTTGGAACGTGTGACAAATACAAGTAACCTTGATGCCATATATGGTCACACTAAACTTATAGTCACATTTGCTTGTAATAGTATGACCAAATGCCATATACGGTCACACAAAACAGTTTGTCACACATTAGTTAAGTGTAGCCAAAATCCAGTACATATAGTCACACTAAACAGTTTGTCACACATTATTTAAGTGTAGCCAAAACATGATTTGTGTGACTAAATGTTAACAAAGGCCACACAAAAACCAAATTCATGTGGCAAGTGGAGGATCAATAGTCACACAAAATACACATTCCTTCACTTCAAATAGCATATGGTCACACTTATTAACACTTTTGGTCACTTAATGGTTAGTTGTATGTGACTAAATACACTCCCAAAAACATGCTTTGTGTGACTAAATGTTACCAAAGGCCACACAAAAACCAAATTCATGTGGCAAGTGGATGATCAATAGTCACACAAACTACACATTCCTTCACTTTAAACAGCATATGGTCACACTTATTAACACTTTTGGTCACTTGATGGTTAGTTGTATGTGACTAAATACACTCCCAAAAACATGCTTTGTGTGACTAAATGTTACCAAAGGCCACACAAAAACCTAATTCATGTGGCAAGTGGATGATCAATAGTCACACAAACTACACATTCCTTCACTTTAAACAGCATATGGTCACACTTATTAACACTTTTGGTCACTTGATGGTTAGTTGTATGTGACTAAATACACTCCCAAAAACATGCTTTGTGTGACTAAATGTTATTAAAGGCCACATAAAAACCAAATTCATGTGGAATTTGGATGATCAATAGTCACACAAAATACACATTCTTTCACTTTAAACAGCATATGGTCACACTTATTAACACTTTTGGCCACTTTAGGGTTAGTTTTATGTGACTAAATACACTCCCAAAAACATGCTTTGTGTGACTAAATGTTACCAAAGGCCACAGAAAAACCAAATTCATGTGGCAATTGTATGATCAATAGTCACACAAAATACACATTTCTTCACTTTAAACAGCATATGGTCACACTTATTAACACTTTTGGCCACTTTAGGGTTAGTTTTATGTGACTAAATACACTCCCAAAAACATGCTTTGTGTGACTAAATGTTACAAAAGGCCACACAAACATAAAATTCAAGTGGCTATTGGATGAACAATAGTCACACAAAATACACATTTCTTCACTTTTAACACCATATGGTCACATTTATTAACACTTTTGGCCACTTTATGCTTAATTGAAGACTAAATACCCCAAAAAAACATGCTTTGTGTGACTAAATGTTACAAATGGCCACAAAAACATCAAATTCAAGTGGCCATTCGATGAACAATAGTCACACAAAATACACATTTCTTCACTTTAAACAGTATATGGTCACACTTTTGGTCACTTTATGCTTAGTTGTATGTGACTAAATACACTCCCAAAAACATGCTTTGTGTGACTAAATGTTACCAAAGGCCACAGAAAAACCAAATTCATGTGGCAATTGTATGATCAATAGTCACACAAAATACACATTCCTTCACTTTAAACAGCATATGGTCACACTTATTAACACTTTTGGCCACTTTAGGGTTAGTTTTATGTGACTAAATACACTCCCAAAAACATGCTTTGTGTGACTAAATGTTACAAAAGGCCACACAAACATAAAATTCAAGTGGCTATTGGATGAACAATAGTCACACAAAATACACATTTCTTCACTTTTAACACCATATGGTCACACTTATTAACACTTTTGGCCACTTTATGCTTAATTGAAGACTAAATACCCCAAAAAAACATGCTTTGTGTGACTAAATGTTACAAATGGCCACAAAAACATCAAATTCAAGTGGCCATTCGATGAACAATAGTCACACAAAATACACATTTCTTCACTTTAAACAGTATATGGTCACACTTTTGGTCACTTTATGCTTAGTTGTATGTGACTAAATACACAAAAGAATTATGTTTTGTGTGACTAAATGTTACCAAAGGCCACACAAAAACAAAATTCATGTGGCAATTGGATAATCAATAGTCACACAAAATACACATTCCTTCACTTTAAACAGCATATTGTCCACTTATTAACACTTTTAGTCAATTAATAATTAGTTGTATGTGATTAAATACACAAAATAAACATGATTTGTGTGACTAGATGTTACAAAAGGCCACACAAACATAACATTCATGTGGCCATTGGATGATAAATAGTCACACAAAATAAACATTTATTCACTTTAAACAACATATGGTCACACTTATTAACCGTTTTGGTCACTTTATACTTAATTGTATGTCACTAAATACCCAAAACAAACATGATTTGTGTGATATTATAAAAGGCCACTCAAACATAAAATTTATGTGGCCATTGGATGAACAATAGTCACATAAAATAAACATTTATTCACTTTAAACAACATATGGTCACACTTATTAACCGTTTTAGTCACTTTATGCTTAATTGTATGTGACTAATACCCAAAATGAACATGATTTGTGTGATATTACAAAAGGCCACACAAACATAAAATTCATGTGGCCATTGGATGAACAATAGTCACAAAAAATAAACATTTATTCACTTTAAACAACATATGATCACACTTATTAACCCTTTTGGTCACTTTATGCTTAATTGTATGTGACTAAATACCCAAAACAACACATATTTTGGTACAAATATAAATGCATCCTAATACGAATGTCCCCTTTTATAGCTTTTTTAGGACCAAATTTAATGTCGTAAATTGAATACATGTACCCAATATGTAATATCTTTCGTCCCATAAACATGATTACTAACACCAATAGCGTCCTAAAAGGCCACATCCAAGATACAAACAATATTCAAAACAAAATTTTGAGAAAATTAATGAGTCTAAAATTGTAACAAGATTAATCAAAACATGTCATTACCATAACAAAATGTCGTAGCCTCATTAACTTAACATCATCCAAATAGAGTATTGTAAATTTTGATACATGGTAATTCAACAATAACAGAAAAACAGCGTAAGCGAATAGTCTCGAGTCATCATCCTCATTATACAAGAATTCACGATCATTGTTGACTTTATACACTTTCCATTTCTTTTTCAGCAGAAAATAATGTTTATTTTCCACTTGTTTACCATAAAATACATGTACCAGGCAAAAGAGTACTTCAATGCAAACCTTTTAGAGTCTTCGTAACAACCTGAAATAGTAAGAATCATTTTTACCAACTTCATTAGCAAACTGGCCGAAGTTAATGTCTGGACAGAGGTGCCAATTTCTACCCATTATGGTCAAACGAGTCAGATAGGGTTATAATCAAATGGTTCAAATCAGGTTAGATCCTACACCTGATATTATCTAAAGTTAAATAGAAAGGAAACAAGTCAAATGGGTTGAAAGTCACCAAATAAAACATCATAAATCAAAGTCACATATCTGCAAGGATTTGAGAAATCAATAAAACATAGACAAACACTATTCTAACTGTTAGACAAGCCAAACTTCCATACTCCAACTTATAATCCATCCAAACTACATTTGTGGAAAGCTTAAAGGAGATCCATATGGCTGTTGATAGCAAAAGGCTTGGGTCATCTACTATATAGAGGTGTACATCTCATTTACAGTAGTTATATATTAACGTAAAAAATAAGACAATCAGCTATAGTGTTGTGTTATATACTTGTGTCTCAGAATTTTAAAGATAGGCTATTACTATACGCAGAACTATAAAAATCTGTAATTTAGAGACATGACATATATTGGTATTCTCAAATAGGCAATTTGTAAATATATTTCAATTATCCAAAATAATGACAATATTACCATGACTCCAGGTGTAATCAGATGCTTCAAGAGCCCCAGAGACTTCCGTAAACATTCCTTTGTAAAACAGGCAACAAAGTTGTATCCGCCCACCTACAATAAAAGTTACATTCAAAAGCAATGCATTAGCTTCGTATATCTCAATTCTCAGTCCACATAAAGGTCAACTCTTCTAAATACTGTAATATATTCTGAAAGAGACGTGACCATGAACTACATCAAACAATTTCATACTTAATGTAAGACTCCTTGTAGATTAACTACTTTACAATAAAGGGTCATACCCACGCCACTTCTGAGTTACGCCATCCACAGGTACAGAATCGGGATGCATCCTTTTAAACATTTCATCTATAATCCCTGTCAACATTAATCAATACTATTAAAATATAACGAAAAACTTAGTTTTACTGATAAATCTTAACCCTGTTCGACAGCCTATGTTCCGTAATTAATCACCAATATTCAACATAGCCAATTTCAAGTTTTCAACTCAACAAAAATCAAGCATAATCAACTCGTCTCAACACAAACAACCCATTTTTACTGTAGTCTAACATATACGATCAGTTTCAACCCAAAACGACTAATTATAACTAGCAATTACGATATATAATAAAGACTAATATAAACACATTTGCGCTAGTGTGCTACCTGAATGTTTTTTAACAACTAGTACATCTGTTCTCCAAAGTGCACTTCATCTTCACTACAAAATAAATGAAACAAATACTGTAGTTAGTAATCTAAACAATGGTAACATAAAACTTGGCAAACACATATCCAAAAAGGCTATAAGTGCTTCAAATCAGTAGCTTTAATAAAAACAATTTGATTCGGTATCAATCTTTGTCCTTTAATTCTAAAATAACAAAAGATTATTTAGTCAAGCTTGCCCAAAAAAACACAAAAAATCAGCTCACATATACCTATTACTTTTATACTTGATAGATGCACTGTCGAAAAATATGTGATATAAGCTTCCCAAATTCAGAAAATAAAAAATTATTTCAACCTTAAAACCACTTACTGTCATACAATTACATATAAACAATCAAAGGGTCATGTTATTTGGGCTCTTATTCTAAAACTAGGCAAACTATGCACATTTAAAATTAACAAAACAGTCTATCACAATCTCTATAACAAATACCTTTGATATTATAAATTAAGCATAAATTACCAACTAGCAAAGCCTAAAATACCAACTAGCAAAACAATCTATCAGAATCTCTATAAAAAGGCAACCTTTTGGGTTGTGCTAGCAAAGCCTAAAATACCAACTAGTAACAATATAAACAGATTTATCAACAAAAAACAAGTAAATGACAAACACTTAGAAGATATTTTTAACTTAGTTTCAATTTTGACGATGCTAATATATAAGATAGTTATAGAGAAAACATCTGAAAACCATTAACAAAATATTAAAAGAGTATGAAATATAACATGAAATCAAGACATATTAATTTTTTACTATAAGAAAGCACATGATTGAATGTTTAGCGAACAACAGGGTGCATCACAAGGGAATGAGTAGTAATTTATTACGGATGAGAATACTGAATGAAGTATTAATTTTTAAACACTATATACATAGATGCAGATTGAAACAAGAAGATGTATTGTGTCTACTGTACCGAAGCATAAACTAATGATTCGGATTACTTATAGGACAATGATTTATATATGTTAGATGTCAATTCAAAACATTTTTGCATATAAAAAAACTTACTAACACAATTACTGAGATTACTACTACTAGCAATACTAATCATACAATGATTATTTGATTCAATTTCTCACACACCAACATAAACTTCACACACCTACTGAACTTAATTCTTGACAAAGCTTACAAATTAAACAAGGTTACACTAAGAATTTAAACTCGAAAAATAAAAGTTTACCTTCGAATTTTGAAGAAAACGTGAAACCCTAACTTCAATTTGAGGTTCAACTTCTGGACCCCAAACCGTTTTTTATTTTGGCATTTAGATTAAATCAAATAAATCTAAACTTAAAGGTGGATGAAGAACGTGGGGCCTTGAATTTCGTAGCGCCAAAATCAATATAATCTTCTAATCGCAGGTTTTGATTTTCCCCAAATTAATTGGCGGGTTTATATTCCCCCCCAATTTTGGTGAGTTACAGAATATTGCAATTTTCAAAATAAGTCCTTACGTTTTTTTTATACACTTATCTCAATATTGGATGTGTACTCAAAGTAACAAGATTTTTTAAAGGCAGATATTACACGTGGCTAAGCAAAACCGACCAAGAATCGAACCGACCCGAGTTGACCCGACAAAACTGAGAAAAACCGAACCGAGTAACTTCGGTTCGGTTCTCAATTTAGGTTTTATCGATTTTTGATTTTCGGTTCGGGTCGGTTCGATTCAAAAACCGACTATACCGAGCCGAACCGACCGAACCGAGTAACTTCGGTTAGGTTCTCGGTTTAGGTTTCATCCGTTTTTTTTTGTTTTCGGTTCGTGTCGGTTCGGGTCAGTTCGGGTCGGGTTTAAACCGATGCTCACCCCTATATTATAGTGATATTGTAGTTAACTATTCAGTGTAACTTTTGGCAATTCGCATTTGGCATGTCTTCACCCATCATTTTAGATGAAAACAAGACCATACGAGTTATAGTTTAACAATATGGAATTGAAATGTGTATCAGGATTGAATATGTAAAAAAAGTGTAAAGATTAGGTAATTTTAGAAACAATATAATGGGATATATTTTTAACCAAGCCTCAATAGATATTCCAAAGGTTATATTTTAGCTCGGTCTTGACTTGTTTAAAACTATTTAAAATATAAAATATGTTTATGGTAAATTTAATGAATGTTTGAGCACAACGTTCACGCTTGAGCCCGTTTATATTAGATGAATGATTATTAGTCCATGCCGCCCACGTTGGTTATTTTACTGTGCAAGACTTGTGATGTTTATTTTTTTATCATTAATAGAGCATGGAGATTTACCAATTCTATCGTGATAATCAGAGCCTACCCTAAACAACAATCGGAAACACACACCTAAAACCATAAAAAAGCTAGCATCTTCTACACCATTTCTACAATGGGTCGTCCGTTACATACATGCCAAGTTATTTATGACCGACTTTGACTCGCTCATTTATTTTCTTGACATCTCGACTAAGCGGACTACGACATGGATACAATCTAACAAGTTTTTCTCTATGTGCATCATCCCCGTGAGCCTCATCTTGCTCTTTTGAAGCGAATTCTTCAGTATGTTCGTGGTACTCTTGATCATGGTCTTCAGTTGCATGTTTCTACTACCACTCAGCTCACTCCATACACTGATGTTGATTGGGCAGGTTGCTCAGTCACCCGACGATATACTTATGGGTATTGTGTTTTTCTTAGGGATAATTTACTCTCATGGCCCGTAAAACGACATGTTACTTTATCTCGTTCTAGTGCGGAGGCCGATATTGGGGTTTGGCTAATGTTGTCGAAGCCTGGATTCATAATCTTTTGCCAGAATCACATGCTCCTTTGCATACTACTAAACTTGTTTACGATGACAAAGTTAATGCCATTTATCTTTCTACCAATCCGGTATAGCACCAGTGTACTAAGCATATCAACATATATATAAATTTAATTGTGGTTATGTGGTTTATGGGCAACTGCGTGTTTTACATGTTATGTCTCGTTTTCAATATGCGGATATCTTCACCAAAGGTAGTGCCCTATTTTGTTGGGTTTCGTTTTAGTTTGAACATCCGAACACCTCTCATTTCCACTGCAGGGGAGTATTAGCCGAATGATTAAATGTACAATTTATTTTTTACTATCAGGCTTAGTCCATGTTAATTATCTATTTAGTTGATCTCGAGTAGTTCACAAAAGATCTAAATGTATAGTAGGCTTGACCACAATAAAATGAAGCAAGTCTACATCAATATGTCTAATCTTGGTCACGATGTCTATTGTTCACGAATGAGGATTAAGATCAATTGTTTACGTACGGTACGTAAAGCAAGAATTGGTATGAGATGAAACTAATTATATGTTTGGTCTCCCGTGTATACGAAGGATTCCGAGATAAGAGCGTCCATTTAGAGTCGGGGTAACACTCACAAACAATTAGGTTTTTAGCTTTCGTGTTGTTTATGTACTAGCTACAACTAGGGACGTTAAAAAAGCCGACCCGACTCGACCCAAACCTGATTAAGCCTACTAGGGTCGGGTTACTTGGGTCAACCAGAGTAACTCGAATAGTAAATAGAGTCGACCCACTTGACCTAATAAGGGGTTTTTTGTTTATTTCTCTAATATCTTTTATAAATTATCTATTTTAACTAGTACAATAGCCAATTTTATTTACCGTTTACTCATATTCGGGTTGACCCGAACCCGAGTGGACCTAATTCTGTTTTATATTATCTACTATCTATATAAGCAAAAGTATTCCTATAATTTATCCTCTCAAAATTCTTAAGATAAATTACACGTGGCATTTTCCTTGATCTAATGGCTGTAAAACACAGCTCATTCGGCATATACCAAAAAAAAAAAAAATAAATAAATAAATAAAAAAAAGAAAAAGAAAAAACAAAACAAAAAAACCGCCCCTTAATTCTCTCTAATTATACTCCAAACAAAAACCTAAAAAAAACACAAATCAAGATCTGATGATGAATAAATTAACAAATTTTTTTGCTTTTAATCCCATATAAACACATATCCAGATTCGTGATTCCGATATAATTTTTGTTTCGTTTTGAGATTAATAGGAAGCATGTTCTGGTGGAATAGGTGGGTCGATTATTGTTTGAAAATTATTCCAGCGACCTAATTCGTGCTACTATCAATTACAGGTTATCTCACTAATACATGTTTTTATTTGATGATGATAATGAATATTGGTTTTTTTTTAATGATAATAAAGAGGTTGTTTGGGATTGCATATCTGGGAGAAAACAGGATCTTGAAGAAACAAAACACGCCACAACAATTTTTTTCATGAATCAACAAAGTGTTTCATCATCGGTTGTTGTTTATATCAATCCAAGGTATGTTTTTGGTTTTCATTTATTCATAATTCATTCTTGTATTCATAATACATTAATTATTTAAAAATCGTAAGAACAATCTAATTCCTAAAACTATAATTCAGTTGCGTGATGTGAAATCATGATTTTAATTTTTGATGATCTTTTCGTGCAACCTTAATCTTTTGGTGCACGAAAAGATACCACTTGCAAGGATAATCAACAAGGAGCTGAAAGGCTACCCCCGGGTTTAGTTGAGCGCGAGTCTGATTTGTACATTCGAAGATTGTGGGGTACCCCAGGTCTACAAATCATTTTTCTTTCTTGTTTGTGTAAGTGTAAACTTATCAGATATTCATACGTCTAATTTTTTTTGCTTTCAGTTTTTGTAAAACTTTACTCTTGTTGTTTCACTATGACGGTCGAACAAATGAATGGAGTGAATTTGTATGGTCAAAGAGGGCTATACATGTTGTAATAGAAGAGTTTCAGACAATGAAAAGAATGGAGTGAATAATTCTTTGGAGTGAACATTTTTTTTATTATGGATGCATATACGTGATCTTTCTTTAAGATTCTTTACCGCCATACATCTGATAAGTATGTTGTTTTGAGCAGTAAATATACGTTGGATCACTTAGGCAAGCAACATATACAACTGCCATACTTGGTATATTCAGTTTCTACTTACGTTTCTTTATCATACTTTGACATATGATAATCGTATTAAAGCATTTGGTTATCAAATATATTAGCTACTTTTTCGGGTATTAACGTTGGCTTATGGCTAGCTATGGTTTAGAAGCTTCCCAAGAGGCTGTTACAGAATATCGAGTGTTTGGTCTTATAATAAGTGGTTGTTGATGGCTTGAGTTGCGCTCACATACAAATCATAAGCACCAGGTATGAGCCACACTGGCACTATTTTCTGGTCTAATATATTCAATATGATAACGTTTTAATATGCAAATGAATAGGAGGGTGTTTGGATGTGTGACATTAAACTTATTTTCGGATCATTTTTTGTGTTTGAATAAAGTGAATATGATTTTTGACTTATGGTAATCTGATTATCTAGCTGAGAGATATGATTGTTCATCATTTAGGGCATTTGAGATGTTAACACACTCCACATTTACCCATTTGGCCTGTCACCTAACTTGCATTCAGTTTCTTTAATTCATTCATATTTGTACCAATTCAGCTGCAGAAGGCTGCAAAAGCTTTAAATACTAGTCCTGTCCGAGCGATGAGATTTCTCTGGCGGTATCATGTTGCTCGACTTTTTCTGGTCTTTCACATGGTAAGAACACCGTTTAATGCTTTGTTGTTGGTATTACTTCATTAAACTTGCCACTATATATTGCTTTATGAATATTCTGTCTTTACGAGGCTTCGCAATATGACCAAATATAAAAAGGAACGTAGTCTCTGAATCTCATAATAATTGATTTTCAACAATTTGTTGTGATGGTGGAGCTAACTTTTTAATTATATGCAGGTATTGTGCACCTCTTTATGATGTATCTGCTGCATCGGCTTCAGGTACACATTGGTCGATTTTTAATGTTTACTACTGAACCAAAGTACTATTAGAGGGATGGAAGGGGCATGTACATGTTATACTAAAATAGTAATGACTACCAATGCGTATTAAATAATTAGGTAAGGGTTATATACCCGGTAAATAAACAGAAAAACAGAGATTGCAAGTGATATTTCTAAGGGTAAAATCATATGGCCTAATGATTATTATCAATTGCTTGAATGCATATATTATTACAAACTGACAAAAAGTTACTCCTTTCATCAGATAACAAGTATAACGCATATAAATTTATACTATCGATGAGTTGCTTTATTATATAAAATATGAATTTGTTCTCATCTTCCATATATCTGGACATTTTTTGTAATGCCTTTTGTTGCTTCTCTAGAATAAATTGCATTACTTAACCATAATTATGTGTTTCGATGGTAGAACATTTCCAAACTATAAAGTCAAAACATGACTAGGATTATATATTAAAGCAATCATGACATGTGTAGTCTAATGAGTGTTTTTTTCTGCAATGAGCAGGAGCAAGCAGACACCATGTCGCAAAGATAAATTGTTGAATCAATAGGACTTGGCAATCATACTTTACCCCGATAAGTTTTCTTAAGCGTCACCACGCTACCATGAAATTGCATAATCTTAGTTTACCGAGAGCAGTATCATGTCTCAGCGCGATATAAGAACTGGACGGCGAAGAGTCAAAAGTCTTTAAATTATGGTAGTTGAAAATTTGACTATGTACGACATTACAATAGTATATTTGTTTCAGTTATATACATTCGAGTTTTATTCAATTTGAATTTGCTTTTTTTTTTTTTAATTCTGTTTTATATATATATATATATATATATATATATATATATATATATATATATATATATATATATATATATATATATATATATATATATATATATATATATATTCCAGCAACAGTAACATAGTTCTAGCAGTAGTAACTCTACAATTACATAATAAGGTCATGCTTATCAACATTATTGGTCACTCTTTGTTTAATTCGATGTGTGACTAAATATTGCAAAATGCCACACAAACTAAAAATCCATGTGACGATTGGATGAACAATAGTCACATAAAATACACATTTTATCACGTTAAACAGCATATAGTCACACTTATTAACACTTTTGGTCACTTTATACTTAATTGTATGTGACTAAATACCCAAAACAAACATGCTTTGTGTGACTAAATATTACAAAAGGCCACACAAACATAAAATTCATGTGGCCGTTGGATGATCAATAGTCACACAAAATACACATTTCTTCACTTTAAACGCCATATGGTCACACTTATTAACACGTTTGGCCACTTTAAGCTTAATTGTATGTGACTAAATACCCAAAGCAAACATGCTTTGTGTGACTAAAAGTTACAAAAGGTCACACAAACATACAATTCATGTGGCCATTGGATGATCAATAGTCACACAAAACACACATTTTTTCACTTTAAACACCATATGGTCACACTTATTCACAATTTTGGCCACTTTATGCTTAATTGTATGTGACTGAATACCCAAAAGAAACATGCTTTGTGTGACTAAATGTTACAAAAGGCCACACAAACATACAATTAATGTGGCCATTGGATGATCAATAGTCACACAAAACACACATTTCTTCACTTTAAACACCATATGGTCACACTTATTCACACTTTTGGCCACTTAATGCTTAATTGTATGTGACTGAATACCCAAAAGAAACATGCTTTGTGTGACTAAATGTAACAAAAGGCCACACAAAAATAAAATTCATGTGGCCATTGGATGATCAATAGTCACACAAAACACACATTTCTTCACTTTAAACACCATATGGTCACACTTATTCACACTTTTGGCCACTTTATGATTTATTGTATGTGACTAAATACCCAAAAGAAAAATGCTTTGTGTGACTAAATGTAACAAAAGGCCACACAAACATACAATTCATGTGGCCATTGGATGATCAATAGTCACACAAACCACACATTTCTTCACTTTAAAGAACATATGGTCACACTTATTCACATTTTTGGCCACTTTATGATTAATTGTATGTGACTAAATACCCAAAAGAAACATGATTTGTGTGACTAAATGGTACAAAAGGCCACACAAAAACCAAATTTATGTGGCAATTGGATGATCTCTAGTCACACAAACCATACATTTCTTCACTTTCAACACCATATGGTCACACTTATTAACACTTTTGGCCACTTTATGGTTAATTGTATGTGACTAAATATACAAAAAGAAAATGCTTCGTGTGACTATAAGCGTTTTTGGTCACACAAAGCTGATTAATCCAACTAAAATTGTACCTATTTAGTCACACATTTTAACGTTTTGGTTACTCTTTTGTAAGTGAGACTAAAAAGAACCAAAACATGTGACCGTAGGTACCCTATGGTCACACGACCTTTAGTCACACACACGAAAAAAACCATGTGTGACTATATGTATATCGTCACACATATTTGGTGTAACCAATTCCACTTTTTGTTCTAGTGACCAGACGATCTCTTGCGCTTTAACCCTTGGCCCTCCTCCTCAGACTCATCCATAGCACTCCCCGACGAGTCTATATGCAACAACTCCACAGGGATCTGCGACCCAGGAGCGGGAAAGCTACGCAGAGGAGTAGCCATAGTGACACCTGTGGGGACCTCCCCTATCTCCTCTGTCTCCTTTGTCTCCTCCTGCGCGATCACCATCGTGCGCCCTGCAGTAGCCTGAAGTACTGGCTCCTCTCCATCTCTCAATGGGCGCACCCCTACGATCACCTGAGTGGGCTTCGCCAAGCGAACAACACCGAACAAATCCATCTCTGCGCAACAAAACAACAAACGAACACAAAATATGTTAGATTAGCTATAAAAGGAAGAACGCTTACAACTACTAAGCGAAGAGGAAGGAGGAGACAAGCACCCACCCCGGCTATTTTCATCCAAAAATGTTGGCACTTCTTCCGGACTACCGAAGTAATTGCGACTGATGCCCATGTGCACCAAAAACTCTTCTGGGTACGCTTTGATCGGTATGCGATTGGTATTTATCATATCCGCATCAACCACGTTATACAATCCGGGGTCTGGGCGCTCGTCTCTCGGTAATGATTCTCGAGTGTAGAACTCAAAAATCCAGGGGAAAAATGCCCTATCAACCCAAAAGAATTTTTCTCTCCAATCCCTCAGTGCATCTAACTTCTCCGTATAGCACTGCAGTGGCCCTGCGCGCTTGGAGAAGGAAACCCACCCGTTTGACCACGACGTGTGGTAAAACGCGTGGAAAAGATGAATTGTGGGTTCTATCGCTAACAAGCGACAATTCACTTCAAAATTGGTTATTTTTGCTGCACCTATACAGTGCAGCTGGGAAATATGAAGACGATAGTGATTTAGAATATCGCACAAAAAGAGGGAAATGGGTGCACGCTGGTTAGCGAATTCGAAAAAACGCGTGTATACACCTACTTTCCCTTGCGGGAAATTCGCTATTGACGCATTTGCGGCCAGAACTACCGAATGCAATGCGAGAGGGATGTAATAATCTGAAGTGAACTGACGAAGTTCATCCTCAGATAAATCGGAATTAAAATCAGACAATTGAAGAACCATGATTAACCTTCAAATAACTATTATAAGCGCACGCGCTATTACCTTAGTTTTTGTTGATTTTTTTATTGCTATTAGGAGGTTTAACAATGGCGGAAAATGATGATTTTTTAAAGTGGTAGCCACAGTGAAAAGACGGCTGACCTTTATATAGGGTTACACATATGCTTGGATGAACGACACATGTACCCCACTTGCTCTAATCGTGTGGCTGGGAGGCAAAAAGGTAAAGCACTTTTTCACCCACCCCTCACGATTTACTAAGGAGATACGGATGTACTTGGACTAGATTAATTTGCTTTTTTAGGCGGGAAATACTTGAAACTTCCCCGCTACGCATCAAGAAATATTTTTAGCTACAATTGTTAGTCTAGCGTCCACAATTTCGCATTGCGTACACTAGACTGGGGGGACATGATGACGTATAGTCCGCATTCGGGTCACGAACCCGACCCATACTCAAGTCTATCACGAATGGACTCCAGCCCATCACGAATGGGCTCAAGCCCATCACGAATGGGCTATTGCGATAACGGTTTGGGCGTACGTTGGCCCAAACCCGAAGTTATTTATGGTCTTGATAGGATATCTCTTATTTATGGGATATGTATCAAAACCGACCTATGCGAGATACGCTGAGGAGTGAGGAGCACGAAACCAACTAGGGTTTCGTGTGTATATAAAGAGTCTCTCGACTCTCATCAAAGGTACGACTTACAACCCTAACTCTTCAACTAAACCCTAAAAACCGATTACTTACTCTCACGCCGGAGGATAACCGTGGGAGACAATCCCACGATAAGCCTAACGGTGTCTTTTTGTTTTCTTAGTGCGCAGGTCTCAAGCATTAAGATCTGATTGGTACGGAATCAAGGAACGCCCAACTTTTGTATCAACAAGTATGATGACGTATAGTCTACATTCGGGTCACGAACCCGACCCATACTCAAGTCCATCACGAATGGACTCCAGCCCATCACGAATGGGCTATTGCGATAACGGTTTGGGTTTACGTTGGCCCAAACCCGAAGTTATTTATGGTCTTGATAAGATATCTCTTATTTATGGGATATGTATCAAAACCGACCTATGCGGGATACGCTGAGGAGTGAGGAGCACGAAACTAACTAGGGTTTCGTATGTATATAAAGAGTCTCTCGACTCTCATCAAAGGTACGACTTACAAACCTAACTCTTCAACTAAATCCTAAAAACCGATTACTTACTCTCACGCCGGAGGATAATCGTGGGAGACAATCCCACGATAAGCCTAACGGTGTCTTTTTGTTTTCTTAGTGCGCAGGTCTCAAGCATTAAGATCTGATTGGTACGGAATCAAGGAACGCCCAACTTTTGTATCAACAATTTGTATTTGAATCTTTACATATATATGAGGCTAAGTACTACTTGTACGAAACGCTATATTTGTTGTACAATTACATGGAAATGCTTACTTGGCAATTTTAATGCTACCTCAATGCCATGTCAATGCCACTTGGCATTTCTGATTTATCAAGTGGGCGGAATTTGTTTAAAAAATGTGGCAGCAATGAGAATCGAACCCTGGTCTCTACAAACACAAACATCACTCCAACCACTAGACTAGGCGTGTTTTTGTGTTAGGCATTTGAAAACAATAATGTCATGCTTTAATTTCACCTACTTCTTTTGACCTTCATTTTTTCAAAATTCAACAATCCCTACAATTTCTCCCTAACAAATTGCCCTTTTCGAAACTCAAAAATTGACTTCACAATATCATTCCATTAACAACATCCCTAAAATTTTGCTTCTTTCCTAATCTAACCCAGTCACAAAACTGCCATATCTTCTCCGATCAAAAAATTCAAATCAAAATACCTATAACAAATAGACTCGACATGATTTGAATTTTCTGGGTGAAGTTAAAAAAATGACACATACAAATCTGGCTATATCTTTCACATGAAAATCTCACCAACATCGGAATCATCATCAGAGGTATGTTTTTCTATTAGATTCTCATAATGTAATTGTTATTTTTATTTTTTCTGATTAAATCGAACAAGGTTCGCCGATAACTTATGATGCTACACAAAAGGCTATATAGATATTAATCACCGATCAGGGTATGTATTTTGGATTTTCAGTATCAGTTGATTGTGTCTTATTTGTTTTTGTTTGGGTTCTTTTCGACTCATATTAGGGATCCATTAAAGCTTTGTAGATAATTAACGTTAAAAAAAGGTACGATTTTTGTATGCATTTAGTTTACTGGTCTTTTATGAATCGTGAAGTTTTGTGTTTACATTGTTTAAACATATTTATTTAATATGCAGGTTGGTCTCAAATTCGTTGAAGGTATTGTATTCACAATAAGCTCATCTAAACACTTCCCAAAAAGTGCTTAATAGTTAGGTGGGACACATAGAAATACTGGGAACCCACATTATATGAGATTATTTGTTAGTGATTATTTATTGTGTAATTGTGAAATTAGGTGTTCTAATTGGGAAATTCCAATGATACCGAAACTGCTGCTCAATATGCTGTCTTTGTGGAATTTACCGCAAACTTCACCTTCTGAAGCATTATAGGTGTTTAACGGATAATGATATTTGTTAATTTTTATTTATCTTTTATGGGATGGAAACATGAACGATTTTCTTTTTGTTTAGGATTGGAACAATTATATGAATCTCCTAGCCTTCTCGAACATGTTGAAAGGTTTGTGAACTATTGAAATACTCAACCCTCTTATTTTCTTACTTTTTCGATACAATAAATGACTGCATTTTGAAGCCATTTAATAAAGATGATCATGAGTGGATAAAAGATGCTATATTATGTTGTTGGTTCATTTTCAGTTATTACTTTTTATCTTGATTGCTGTTTAAACTCGATATTTACTATTGTATGTATGACATGTTACTTCGCGTACACCTTCAAATGAAATAGAACATGTCTGATTTTATAGGTTGTTCACAGGAAAGCGTTGAGATATCATGTTCGGCTTCATATGGGTCGATGTGAAATAAGCTTCTACGACAACTCTACTGCTACTGTGTTAACTTCGTGCTCGAAATCATGATTGTAAGGTATCATTCGTTAAGTATTAGTGATCTAATAATCAATAGTTATGTACTAAATACGGAAATGGTTTATCCTCTACATATGGAATTAACCAAATCAATTTAGTTAAAATCTCAATAGTCTTGCTTAGTATGCACAAGTTATCTATGCTCTTTATAAGTGTATGAGTGTATCTCATCAGTCATTATTCTTTTTCGGTGGTGCATGTAGGTATGTGATGACACAGAAGATGACATCAAGATAAACACATATCTACAGAGTAACAAAAAGAGGTGTAGTCATTTGTTTGTTTATACAGTCATAAGTATATATTACTTATTTAATATCCTTTTATCATTGTCGCTTTTTTTTTACAAACTATATTACCTATTTAATAACCTTTTATCATTGTCGCTTTAATGTTTGAGGGTAATATGCTCGATAAAAGACCCAAACCAACTTGCTTAAAAAAAAGTGACCAATGACAACCCCATATCTTTATATCGAGATCACGACCCACAACCGGCTCCTAACTACAGGTAATTACAATGTGATGAGAAAATATCTATAGGTTATACGTATGGTACATTATAAATTTGACTGGAAATAATGTGAACCTTTGTTCATAAATATGGTTTCGACTCCAACGGGTCACTACATTGATCTTGCTCATGCATTCTCATCTTTGTATCATGTTATTAAACCTTAAGCTTCATGTGTAAATTAAATATTTGGCATTTCAAAAGGATAAAAGGGGATCAGCTAAGCCATACAAGGAGGTATGAAAAGTTATAGTTACCTTATCATTTGTGAAGTATTTTCGACAGTGGTCTTATTTAAGTTACAGTAATTAACAAAGAAAGCATGATATACAACCTTTACTATTTCTGAATTGTCACCGAACAAAAAATAATTATCATTATTCGCTAACTGGCCCATCCAATTTTATATAAGAGTAAGTGGCTTTAAAAGCTTATAAAGTGACGTGTATTAGGTGTTGTGTTAATATGTATATCAGGTTACTACAAAGATAAGAATAAGGTGTGTTTGGATCAGGAAACATTAGAAATTAAGAAGAAGGTATGTTTAGATCTAGCTACTATAGGAATTTAGAATGAGTTGTGTTTTGATTGGATTATTGCAGAAGTGTGTTGGGATTAGACCAGGTCACTGATGTAACAATATGTGTTTGGCCCATCGGGCGGGCTTTGCAACTAGGTGTAGTTGTCCCATTAGACCCGTTACTATTAGCATGGATATTTTAAATTTTCCCGTTTGCGTCATTCAACTTTCTTACCCGTAAAGGAATGATTTTATGTTGGTGTAGTTGTCCCATTAGACCCGTTACTATTAGCATGAATGTTTTTAATTTACCCGTTTGCGTAACTGAACTTACCCGTAAAGGAATGATTTTACGTTACCATTGCGAAATGATGACATGAAAAAACTGATACTATATGTTTATTTTTATGGAAAACTAGAAGGGGGTTGAATAGTTTTACCGTTTTAAAATTCTTTTTCTTTCAATACTTAACGTGATTTCAACTAATGCAAATAATAAACAATATATATAATGCAAGTAAAGAAAGAAAAGATCAAACCACAACACGGTTGTTTATAGTGGTTCGGTCTACAAGGACTCTCTTCCTTGCCCTACTCCACTCCTTGAGCCTCTAACTCGAGAGTTTTTCTTCACTAAGAAACAAGCTCCCTTCTCGGCGGAGAAAACCTTTACAAACGTCGCTTACACTTTTTCCGGTACAAAGCTAAATACCGAGTTCTTTTACAAGGGCACAACCACTCCCGATACTCTATGTATTTTGAGGACTAAAAAACTAATCGATCACTACTGAGGTATATGATTGTTTGGTACAAACAGTGATGTGTGAAAAACAACAAATTCACAAAATGACTAACTAACAAGTCTTGCAACGCTTTGTTGAAACTTGTGATGCTTTGATCTTCTTGCTACAAAGAAAAGATCTCTAACAATGAAATATGAAATATGGATGGGTTAGATATGAATGAAAGAATGTATGATGTTGTTTATGCTTATGAGTGATGAGAAAACATGAATGTGTGGCTTTCTATTTATAGGCCAACTGCCTTAACAAGCTACAGATGGGACAGATCCAATTTGAGGGATCCGTTCGTGTATGAGTTTGGTTCCGTGGGAACCTGACAGCAAATCCTCAAAAATCTTCACCAAATCTAACCAAGATATTTCCATATCTTTTCATTGAGTAAGAATCTAAGCAAGATATACATATGATCTTCAAAATCTCCTAAAGATTTCAAAGTGATGCAAGCCATGATGTCATAGTACATTTTCCAAATTTAGAATTAAAATGTATATGAATGTAACTTGTAAAATGTATATGAATATGTAACATGTATAATGTATATGAATACGTAACATGTAGATGATGTTATGTCTAAAGATTTCAAAGTGATGCATGCCATGATGTCATAGTACATTTTCCAAATTTAGAATTAAAATGTATATGAATGTAACTTGTAAAATGTATATAAATATGTAACATGTATAATGTATATGAATATGTAACATGTAGATGATGTTATGTGTTTATGAAAAGCTTGTGACTATATATATAAAAGACTTAACTATATTTATGTTTTGCTAAAAATAAAGTTTATAATTGTCATTAACAAAATATAGCAAAGATCGTAAAATATAAATAACGTTTTTTAGACGATATTTGTATTAACAATCTCCCCCTTTTTGTTGAGGACAAAACATAAAGTTTTTTTTAAAGCAATGAGATAAATAGAGTGCAAGTCTTGTAAAAATATGGATTAAACTAGTTTTATGCAATTTTATAATCAATTTAGGCATTTTAAATTGTATAAAACTTGTGATGTATGAGTTTAATATTATCTCCCTCTTTTTGTCGAAAGAAAAAGAAGAAATACGTAGCGAAATGTAGTGCATGCCCTTGGTCATTGCTCCCCCTAGTTAGGGTGCCAAGTATATAATGCATGAATTAAGAATGCTTTAAAACAAAGGTTAGTGTTTGATTAGCTCCCCTTTGGTTAATACTCCCCCTAGTTAGGGTGCCAAGTACATGATGCATGAATTGAGAATGCTACAAAACAAAGGTTAGTGATAAATAAGAAGTCACACCCAACCATGTAATGTACAATAATTAATCACAATCAACACACAAATATCAACAAACATCTTTCATTAGAAAATTATTTGTGACAAAAGTCACAAATTTTGGCTATAATGGAGATGCTACAAAGGAAATAAATAGAAAATAACTTAGAAAGAAAAACAATCCTAGAAAAAAATCCTAAAAAGAAAAAAAAAATCCTAAGATAAAAAGCTCCTAGTGTGAGCATCTATTGAGGAGGGTGAGAAAGAGAGTTTAGGCGCTCGAGAATGTGGTTCAAGATGAACCCCATCTCATTTTGGAGCTCATGAACCAAAATGTTGGTTCGTTGAGTGAGATGAGCGGTTCGTTCGCACTTGGGGCAACCATGGCGGGGGAAGTTTGGTGGTAGGGTAGGTTCGTTTGTTGGTGGTGGTGGTGGTGGAACATAAGTTGATTGGTGGTTGGGATTTGGTGGAGACATGATGGATGAAAGCAAAGTGGATTGTAGATCCATTGCTTTATGGAGGTGACAATCCACCATGTTGGAAAAGGCATAGAGGCAGTCAAGTTCCTCATTGATTTGACCTTGAGTTTGTGGAGGTTCAATCCACATTGACTCGTCAATGCCTTGGAGTGTGGAGGTTGGTGATAAAGGTTGAGGTTGAGGTTGTTGAGGTGGTGGAGCTTGATCTCTGTATAGAGGGCTGATGAGTGTGTAAATACTCATCATTTTATGCCCATTTTAGACCATAAAAATACCAAAAACACCCAAATAGACCATATTATACTGCAAATATTCTTGGTTTGTGTTTTTATGTGTTTCAGGTACAAAAGGATTGAAAACGAGGCAAAACAGGCAAAAACCGAGCACAAGAGTGGAAAATCGTGAAAAGCCGGAGTCGGGAAAGGAAATTACGGGTTTGGACCCGGAAAATAATCAAGATGTCAAGATTCAACCCTCAAGAATATCCAAATGAAAAAAAATGGTCCTTGGATATATTTTTCAGAATCGGCATAAATAGTCCCTCAACTTTCAGGGAATTACAACAATGGTCCCTAAACCTTAACCCTAATTCTAAATTAACCCTAACCTAATCCAATCCATTTAACCCTTATCCAATAAACCCAACTACTAAACTAAACCCATTTAATCCTAATCCAACCCAACCTCTATAACTAAAACCCAAGCCCACTAACCAACCTGGCCCAATCCCTAAAGAATTATCCCCGTTGTTTTTAGTTAAACACCCCGGTCAACCCTAAATTCAAACCTTATCCCTTCCAAAAACCAAATCCCGCCAATACCCAAAACCAGGATACCACCATCACCCTCTCCCCTGACACAAACCCACTCCTCTCCCCTTTTTCTGAAACACGCTTCCCCTACACTTAGCTTCTTCACATGTGTTCCCCACGCGTGCAGAAAAAAGATAAAACCCACATGCTAACTTTTCCCGCCAAAAACTGAATCCAACGATTTAGATTGAGTGGAAGCTATCCAACGGTGGGGATTGAGAGAGAAGATTCAGAGAAGCATTTGGAATGCTATTTAAAGAAATGAGAAGTCAACAAGAAAAATTGTCACTGTTTTTAGACCATTCTTAGTTTAGTTTTAGAATTAATTCGAATTCAAGGTTTTAGCTTTTAATTAGGTAACTGTTAATTTTCATTGTTAATTACTTCCAGTATTGTAATTTTCATTTTCAGTTAATACAATTTTAAGTTTTTCTCAAATAGTCAACTTTGGTCAACTGTCACTGTTCCACTGCTTATTGTTGCTTTTTCTTTCTTTTCTCTGCTTATTTGATCTTTGGATGATAATTGATGTTAGTTAAGTAGATCTAGGCTTATGAACTGAGCATATAAGCTTTTTGCAGCCATAAGCTAAAGTGATGCTACCTTTTAGTACCTTGATGTCCCTTTTGGTCCATTAAGTCTACCTTTAATAGTTAATTCATTGCCTTTAGCTCAATACTCCATCTGCTGCAATAGATTTGTATGTGCAGTTCTGCACAAAAGTGATTTTCTCAGCTTTTTACTTGTCAATTATCTGCTTATTCAGTTTATCCCTTTGCATGATTTTTGCTTTTATCAGTAGCTTACATGGTCATCTTTATCTGTTTTAGCTTAATTATCAATTTTTAGCTTATTTTACTAGCTTATTTCAGTCTGCAAGTTTCCCCCTTGGCCTGTCAGGAAACCTGCACAGTTTTGTGGATCTTAGATCATCTGATCTAGGGGTCAATTAGGGTAGCAATTGATGTTACATTTTGGGCATTTTAAGTTTTAAAGTAGTCTGTAGTTCTAGCTTTTAGATTCAGCTTTTGGTTTTGCCTGATAAGCCCCCCTAGCTTCTAGATCAGCTGCAATTTGGCTGTTCAGCCTTTTGAGTTTGTCTTATTGCAGCTGCACTATTGTGTTTTTTAGCTTATTTCTTTAGCTTATTTGATCTTTTTCAGTTTTTTTTAGTTTCAATTAGTGTATTAATCAGTTCTTGAGCACTTGGCAATTTTTGGTAACCTTTAGCTTATTTTTAGCTTATGTGTAAACTGCTTATTTAGCCCATTCTGCTTATTATGGGATAGACAGTTCTAATTTTATTTTTCCTAGCTTTTAAATATAATTTTAGATTTACTTGATTTTTTTCAGATTTTTCCAAATCAGTTTACTATTTTTAAATCATTTTATTAGTTTAATTTAGTTTTTAATTCATAAAAAATAAAATAAAAATCAAAAAAATATTTTTCTTTTTCCCAAAATTTTATTTTGTCATTTAGTACGTAGGAAAATTATTTTGGCACCAGTAGAGTTTATATTTCATCGTTTTGACGTTTTTAGGTTCGTTCGTAGTTCCCGTTTTCTAATTATCGCGTTTTTCTTTTACGTTTTTAATTACGCAACCTTTAGATTATCGTTTTCTTTGTTTATTAAATCGTTTTTAATTAACGTTCACATATCTTAGTTTAAAAAAAACCCAAAATCACATCTTATTCACCATTCAGCACACGCAATCACGATTCGAGATCACGAATTCCATTCACGCCTTCGTTGGGGATAACGACCCGGGTTACACATACTTCACTTGTGTTTCCTTGGAAATAATTTATGCATTGATTTTCGCGAACCAAGGGCCATGAATTTCTTTATAAATAGGGTGGAAGTGTAATGGTTGTTGTTGTGAAGGTTCAAAAGGAAATGGTGGTGGATTGGTGGATCTTGGAGGTAGGTCTTCCAAGGTTTCTAGGTAGGGGTGTGGAGGGGTTGGTGGTGTGGCAAACAACTCTATAGGTTGGAGTTTTGGGGATCTTGGAGGTGATGGTGATTTGGGTAATTGAGATGGTGCGGGAGGTGGTGTGGTGGCCACAGGTGTTTTGGTTGGTGGTGGAGTTGTTATGATTATTGGTGAAGGTGTTGGAGTTGACAAGGTGAGGAAATTTTCATCATTGATTGGAGATGAGATGAAATTTTCATAATATGAGGTATTATCAGTAAAAGTATCATAATAATAAGAATGAGTGAACTAGAGTGCGGGATTAATTGAAAATTTAAAAATATAGCTGTTAAATGGCGGAACCAAACGATAACACAGGCGGAACCAAGCCTGATGTAACACCCCAACCCGACAAGGGCAAAGGTGTCACAACAACGGTGGCTTATCAGAACAGATAGAAGCACATGACATTAATAATACAATAGAATTCAATGGTTACAAAGGAAATATGAAATTACAGGATTTCAATACAACGATTTCTAAGTCTAACATGAGTTCTTCTAACCATCACCAATAGCTAATTCCAAGCTGCTAGTAAATTCTTCTAAGCCCAATGTACTCTCCAAATCAAATCCCAACTTCCAACTAAAACCTGCCGCGGGGAAAGAAAACGCGGTTGAGCTACACGAGCTCAGTGAACAGATATAACGGTAACAAACAATAATAATGAAATAGGAAAAATGGAAGGAATCGTACATGATGTAATAATAGATGAGAAGAATTATGAAGGTTATACAGAGATATCAGAAAGTATGGATAGTATCATGAGTAATGGTGAAGTAATCAAAAGATTCCATCAAGCACAAACATACCAAGCCCAATACAGAGATAAGTCCAGTATCATGTCATAGGGTGTCAGTAATGAAAGGTATAGGTCATAAGTCCATAAGGTGCATGGAAAACAGTAATCCTCTACGAGCCCAGAAACATGAACATAAAATCATAATCATACCGCCATGCAGAGAGATGTTCCTCTCGCTAATCCCAGAAATAAGAAATATGGAGTGATCAGCTCCCAGAGTTGTGAAAGACGTGTATCGCACACACCATCAGTCACCATGCATATCATAACATATCATAACATGAACATAATACAGAAACAAATCTAGGATGCATCCATACGCCCCTGGTGGCCATAACTCCCAACACACCAAATAAAATACAGAAAAGGGACGGGACAGGTCATCACTCTCCTGCCCTAGAGTCATGCCATCGGTGCATCGACTGACATGGACATGAAACCCTCATGCCTAGTGAGTGGCTCGTAGTATCAAACTGTGGGTCAGGGTCAAGTATCATGTATCCAGTATTTAATTTAGTTTCATAAGTCAATTTCCATTTCAGAATATCAGAGTTCATAATCAGAGGTTCATATCAGAGGTTCCTACCATAAAGGTTCCATGTCAGAAAGGTCATATATCAGAAATGTTTAATATCAGAAAGGTTCATAACAGAAAGGTCATGTATCAGAAAGGTTTAATATCAGAAAGGTTCATAACAGAAGGGTCATGTCAAAGGTTCATAATATCATGAAAGAAACCAGAAAGGTTCACAGAATCAAAGAAACATGGCAGTGAATCAGAAATCAGAAATGAGACGAAGGCACCTTACTAAAGAAGGGCAGAATATCTGTACCTTAGCGAGTGAATGGAAGCAAACAAATGGATGGACACAAGGACACACTGTCACACCTCTTCAACGAATCTACATAGATGATGATTCATAATATGCTTATTAGCTCATTTAATTTCATAACGGATTTTAAATACTTGTTACTAATCACATTCTTATAGTTAGGGTTTATTAAGTAATTATAAATAGTTTTGGGATTATAGTGAATATAGTGAAACTATCGTAAGAATTAGGGTATGAAACATAAATATCATAAAGTTACATGTTTTAACAAGTTAAACCCTTTTAGTTTGAATAATGATAAGTTCCACCCTTAAGTTACACAATTAATCCTTATTTAGCCCTAATTAACTTCTTATCAGCTTTTAACCCTAAACAGACCACACTTGATCGAATTTATGAACCATATTAGAACTCAGAGATAAAATCCACAAAAATTCCCAGAGCTACCTTAATGTCTTGAAAACCCACACTAATTTTCCCAGAATTTATTAATTAGTTTAACCCCACATGAAAAATACCACAACTCGGAATACTCAGAAAACATGTCTGCTGTAACACTCAGAAAGTAACCACTTCATTTACCCACCAATACCTCCAGGAAAAATCTACAAAAATTCATGACACTACTAAACATATTGAAGTCACATACTGGAGAATTTCATGACCTAACTCCTCATGGTTTGAAAATGAAAAATTGTCAAAACGGACTGATTTCCAGACATCCGAATTCAGGTTTGACACACGAATTTCTAAAAATCAAAAAGTTGCCTTCCCGACCTCTAAAAATTACAAGGCTAATTTTCTCAGAAAGATCTTTCCTTGAAATTAATTTTAGACTCCAGAAACATCAAAATATACATTCACATCATTAATCTACAGCCTCTTAAAGTCGAATCAAATCTTAGATCAGTAGCAGTTTTTATATAATACGTACATACTTAGGGTTTTATTCATCCCGTTCATTAATTCTTGACACCAAACGATTATAGGCGAGTCCAAAACATATTAAGGTCAATTCATATCAGTTTATAACACATTCATATTGAATTAATCATCACCACAATTTCAGTCGATCCACAATTAGGGTTTTAGGGTTTCTATAGTTTTATGATTTTATGTGACATATATTTACAAGAACACGAATAAAGATTAAACAAGGAGGAATGATATGAATACCCTTGAAGACACAAAAAGGAACACGAGCAACACCATATTTAATTCACCATAAAGCCTTCTTCTTCTCCCCTTTTTGGATCGGTTGGCAGAAACACAAAAATAAGGACACAACCAAGGATCGGTTAGAGTTTTCCTTTCTTAAAAATTCGAATGGACCAAGCATGAAAGGAATGAGATTACCTTGTTATGACAAGAACAAAAATCAAGGCTTCTTGGGGTTTATCTTGGATCGACAAGGGCAGCCAAGAGAAGAGGAGAACCGAAGATTTTGAGAGAAAAACTAGGGTTGATGAAGATCGGTTTGTTTAGGGAGGAGAAAAATAAGATTGACCTTAATAAATGGAATTACCGAGATTTTGGAGGGGAGATGGCCTCAAATTTCGGATTTCTTTGGTAGACCACATTAATATTGTGATTTGATTGAATCTTTCCAAGTTTAACATGTTTTTAAAATAATTTTAAGGATTTAATTTGGTATATATATAATATTTTCGGCTACAGGTATTTTAGGATATCAAAAGACATCTTTAATGTGTCATATGTAGCTTAGCATCATTTGGTTTCATGAGTTATTGGTTAACCAAGATTCGGGATCAATTCGGTACGTTAAGGACTTGTTATGTCAAAGTTTTAGATTGTAGGGGCATTTTGGTCATTTTACATGTCATAGATTTTCGGGTATTACACCTGATCCGTCAGGAAATTTTTGGCGGTACAAAAAATTTGGACCGACGGAACCAAATTTTTGGTTCCGTCCAATCCGCCAATCAAAAAAAGTAAACAGAGGCAATTTTTGAACCCCCGAACCCTGTTCAAATCCCGTAAATTTTCCTAAAACATGTGTAATTAATTAGTAGTGATTAGACAATAACAATAAAACAGGTATTAACACATGTAAGCATATAGATCAAACCGGGGCTAATGATATTACTAATAATGTGAGTTGTGCCAAACAGTGGCTTAAGGATAGAAAATTGATGACATCATAATGTTATCTCCCTGCATGACAATGTTAGTTCACATAATTATTCAACGACAAGTTATCATCCTACGATCATAAAATTACATCACGCATCATTGTTAGAAACAATTGTACCAAACACTCATGAAACCTCTCATTGCCTATCTAGTTTCTTGTTTATCTTTGTTAGGAATCTCCCGATGCACTTGAACATCCCTCTCGTTTGCTTGAATTCTTCCGATTGATTGTCAATGGCCGGAAGTTGTTGCATGTATTCTAGAGGTGGAAGCCTAGAATTTGGAAGTCCATCATCCTCGCTCATAGATGATGATGATGATGAGGAAGTGGGTGGATGAGGAAGTTTTCCTTGTGTTTTAGCTATTCTCTTATCAATCAAAGGTACAAATATGTGGTTAACAAGGGAGTAGTCGGGACAAAAACCTCTAGCGTTTGGTGGGATAGGTGCAAAGGCTCTAAAAAGACGGGTGAGAAGCATCCCGTATGGAAGAGCGGTGGTTCCTAAAATTGGTATGTCCGCCATCCTTTTGGCGACATAGTAGGCAAGGTTGAAAGGTTGATGAGTTGACAAGCTATAAAGCATGTAGCATAGGCAAGCATTGATATGATCGCGATTGCCTATGGTACACAAGACATTGGCTCTAAGAATTTCTTCCCACTTTTTGAATTGTGGCCTAAGTTCATTTAGCTCCATGCTAAAAGGGTCTCGATTGACTTCATTTCCTTGGCGGGTTGTTCTTGTATTGGAAGTTCTAGGAAGGAAGAGATGGTCTCGGATTATCTCCTTTGGAACCAAAGGAGTGTCGTATGGAGGCATACGATCGACAATAGAATCAAGGGTTGATAAAGACCATTTATCCGAGTAAAGGCATGTACCTTCACACGGAATTCCAAGGACTTCCGCAAATTGGTTTAAAGGTATGTTGAAGTCACTTTGATTGAATTTGAATTGGATAGAGATGAGACCATAATCATTTGTGGTGAGGATAACATTAGCATAAAACTCTAATACAAATCTAGGACATATTGGTTCGTTAATGTCCAAGAGGCCATCAAAGTGAATGGTCGCTAGTTCTTGGCGAATATCGGTTCCTTCTAGAAAGGAAGGTATGGTTCTACCCTCGTGAACATATCTTTTCTCTAGGGCCTTAAAGATTTTCACTTGTGCCGGTGTAAGTCCCTTAGTTTTATGGTGTTTTGGAAGGTAGTTTAAGGTATCCTTGTGGCCGTAGAAGGTCGCGGGAGGCATGATTGATCCTAGATACAAAAATTACATAGTTTAGTTAAAACTATCAAGAGTTTAGATATAATGTTCTAGTGTGTGCCTATATGAGGACAATATGGTGGTGTAGTTATCTCGACTCTTTTTAATGCATAAAAATTTCATTTAGCAAATTTTATAACAAAACGAGAGATAACCCAAACGCTCCTAATTCAATGTAGCTTCGATTGAATGTACCCGAAAATACATATTAGTTATGTATTTCCTTTAGCATTCAAGAGACATTATGAAAATGATGTTTTAAACATAACGTTTTTATTTGTCTGAACAATGTGAAAAATCATTTTTCCTAATAGTGAGAAGCTTTTTACAAAAAATTTGACATGGGGTTTTTAGTGAATTATGATAATGTCTTACAATATGCAATTCCTAACTAAGGGAAACATGATTAGTTATGTAATTTAGCAAATGTACTTCATGATTTTTCAAAAAGATGCATAATCCCTAAGTTTAGATTTTGTGCAAGAAATAGAAACCCTAGACTCAGAACAGGAGTGTAAATGTAGTTAGAAAACTTACAGTGTGGATTAGAGCACAAATTAGTTGAATGAGATGCCTAAATTCTGAGAATGGTGTGCTATGGGGCGAGTTAGAGTTACTTGTGTTTTATGGGTATGAGAAAAGGAGTGTTTGTTTAATATATTTAAAAACCAACCCAGGAACCCACGGATGGGGCGGAACCAAATATTTGGTTCCGTCCTTTGTATCGAATGGTTCCTTGGGACCAGTTTTGGGTTTTGGTCATTTTTGTCGTGTTTGGTTAAGCTAAGGTTTTAACTACAAGTTTGGTTCCATTAGTCCTAAACCAAGTCTAAGAAGATTAAATAGTTCTCTCTTAAGAAGTTTTGTTAGGATATCGGCAATGTTGTCTTCTGAGGATACTTTCTCGATTGAGATGTTTCCTTTTGGAACATTGTCGCGGAGAAAGTGATGATGGATTTCTATGTGTTTGGTTCGAGCATGTTGAACTAGATTCTTACTAAGATCGATAGCTCCTCTATTGTGGCAAAGAATAGGGACGTCGTTGAGTTGAATTCCATAGTCGACGAGAGCTTGTTTCATTCACAGAGCTTGTTGACATGCTTTTCCTGCTGACACGTACTTAGATTCGGTTGTTGAGATTGCTAGAGCCGTTTGTTTCTTTAAAAACCATGAGGTAAGACAATGCCCAACAAAAGTACAAATACCACTTGTACTTTTTCTATCGACATAGTAACCGACATGGTCTGAGTCGGCATACACTATGGTTTCAACACCCGTTCCTTTGGGATACCATAATCCTAAGTGTGTAGTACCTTTAATGTATCTAAATATTCGTTTTACGGCTTCAAGATGGGATGTTTTAGGATCTTCTTGAAAGCGAGCACATAGAAAAACATTAAACATAATGTCGGGTCTACTAGCCATGAAATAGAGTAGACTACCAATCATTCCTCTATATTTAGTGTTATCTACTGATTCACCTTCTTCATCCTTGGTGAGTTTAGTTTCTGAGGACATAGGTGTTTTTATGGGTTTAGAGTCTTCAAGACCAAATTTCCTAAGCATATCTTTTATGTATTTAGATTGGTTAAAGAATATCACATCTTCTAATTGTTTTATTTGAAGGCCTAAGAAAAAGTTTAGTTCTCCTATCATGCTCATTTTAAACTTGTCATGCATGATTTTTGAGAAATCGTCGCATAACTCTTGACAAGTTGATCCGAATATGATGTCATCCACATATATTTGAACTATGATAATATGTGATCCCTTTTTCTTAGTGAATAGAGTGTTGTCTACTAGTCCCATGGTATACTTATGTTCGACTAAGAATGTTTTAAGTCGATCATACCATGCTTTTGGTGCTTGCTTAAGTCCGTATAAAGCCTTTTTAAGTGTATAGACATGATTTGGTTTTTCAAAATCGGCAAAGCCGGGAGAATGTGCGACATACACTTCCTCGTTTATGAAACCATTAAGAAATGTACTTTTGACATCCATTTGAAAAAGTTTAAAGTCATGTGCACATGCATATGCAAGTAATATTCTAATTGACTCGAGCCTAGCTACTGGAACAAAAGTTTCAACGTAGTCAATACCTTCTTGTTGATTATAGCCTTGAGCTACTAGCCTAGCTTTATTTCTAGACACTACACCATTTTCACCCATTTTATTTCTAAAGAGCCATGTTGTTCCAATTATGGTTTGACATTTTGGTTGAGGAACTAATGTCCAAACATCATTTCTAACAAATTGGTTTAATTCTTCTTGCATTGCTATAACCCAAGATTCATATTTTATAGCCTCATTTATATTTTTGGGCTCAATGGTTGAAATGAAACAAAATAAGTTACTTTGATTTTGATCTTTTGATCTTAAGGTTTTTTCATTAATTTCTCCTATGACATTATCTAATGGATGACTTTTAGGTTCTTTGACATTTACAATTTTTCTATTTAAAGGTTCATCTTCCTTGTCATTATCTAGATTCTCTTGGTTTTCAACTATTTGACTTTCAACTAAGACATCATCTACCAAAGGTGATGTCTTAGAGGGAGGTGGACTTTCGTCAAATGTTACATTCAATGATTCCTCGACTCTTAAGTTTTCTTTCTTCAAAACGATATATGATTTGCTATTTTGCGAGTATCCAAGGAACACACCTTCATAAGACATTGGGTCAAATTTGGTGAGATAATCCTTAGTGTTTAGAATGAAGCACTTGCTTCCAAAAACTCTAAAGTATCCTAATGTAGGCTTTTTGCCTCTATATAGTTCATATGGAGTTTTATTCAAATATGGTCTTATTAAAACTCTATTTAAGATATAGGTAGATGTGTCAATGGCGTTACACCAAAAATTTTGTGGTATGTTTTGTTCATTAAGCATTGTTCTACTCATTTCTTGTAGAGTTCGATTTTAACGTTCTACTACACCATTTGACTGAGGAGTACGCGGAGCTGAAAAGTTATGTGTTATGCCATTAGCATCACAAAAAGCTCCAAATTGAGTTTCATTATCAAATTCACGACCGTGATCTATTCTAGTTGACACAATGCTACTTCCTAGTTGATTTTGAATTTTCTTACAAAGAATTTCAAATTTATCAAAAGCTTCATTTTTACTTTTCAAAAATTTAGTCCAAGTGTATCTTGAATAATCATCTACTATGGCCAAAGTGTAGAAGCTGCCCCCATAACTTTGTATAGTGGATGGACTAAACAAATCCATATGCAAAAGTTCTAGACACCTAGATGTAGACACCATATTTTTTGCCTTATGGCTATTATGAACTTGTTTCCCAATTTTGCAAGCATCACAAAAGTGTTGGTCATATTTCAACTTGGGTAGGTTCCTAACGAGTTCCTTAGATGATAGAGATTATATGAGTCTCATATTGGCGTGGCCTAAGCGTCTATGCCAAAGAGTTGAATTGTCGTCGAGAGAGGTGAGGCAAAGTTTATCTTTAGATGTTTTATCAATTTTCATAATGTATACGTTATTTTTCAAAACACCTTTACCTATGGTTATACCGTCTTTTAGTATTTTACTTCCGTTTTCACTAAAAATGATGTCATACTTTTTACGGCATAGTTGACTAATGCTAAGTAAGTTAAATCCTAGGTTATCAACATGAGCAACATCATCAATAGAGATAGAGTCATGAGAGATAGTACCTTTTCCGACGATTTTGCTTTTTATCTTGCTACTAAAAGTAACATTACCTCCATCATATTCTTGGTAGGTTGAGAAAAGGCTCTTGTTTCCCATCATATGTCTTGAACACCCGCTATCTTTTATCCACTTGTCTGGTTCCAAAACGACTTTCAAGCATACCTAAGTTATATAAAAATTCAATCCTTTGGTCCCCAATATCTCATGGGTCAATTTTGGTTAAACATCCCATTAACTTGATTCATGCATGGGAATGGTGGATATGGGTTCCATAGCATGTAGTTGGGACTTTGATATTGCCTAGGAAGGTTTTGGTTCCAACCATTTTGATAATTTGGTTGTGTGTTGTAGTTGCTTCTTGGAAAGGGGTGTTTGGGAATAGTCGTCCTAGGTCTTTGTTGAGTAGTTTTAGTTCTAAATTCATTCTTACCAAGTCCTACTCCTATAGTAACAACTGGTTTTTGTTTATTTATAGTTGAACTAGTATTAGGTTTCCTTGTGACTTTAATGAACACTGTATGAGCCGAGGTGCAAGCTTTTTGTTCAGCAACAGTTCCCACGGATCCCTTCTCCACTACTGGCGAAACCAAGGATTTGGTTCCGTCTGATCTGTGGGTTTCTGAGACTGTTGGAACAGTTTCTTGTACTTTTACGGGTTGTTTCTTTAGACTACTTAAATCTCTTAATTTCTTAAAACCTAGTCCAGTTTTATCATGTGGTAATTTTTGAATTTTCATTATCTCATCTACACAACTAATATTTTTATCAAAACTTTTGAATTTAGAGTTTTGTTTGATAAGTGCGTGAGGTGTGATTTTAAGTTTCTCTAATTCAAGCCTAAGCTCTTGACATGATATTCATACCTCGTCAATAGCTTTACTCTTTTCTAATCGTTTAGCTTTTTCTTTTAACTCATAAACTTCATTTTCTAAAAATTCATTTTTAGTTTTCAAAAACTTATTTTTGTTTATGATTTTTAAGCTAAGTTCACAGAGTTTATTATATTCTATTTGCAAGGTGTCATCATCAATAGAAGAATAAGATGAGTCCGAGTGTACCTCGTTTGATTCATGAGCCATAAGAGCAACTTCGTCATTCTTAGGTTCTTCGTCGTCATCTTCACTGTCACTCCAAGCACCACTTACAAAAGCTCTTTGAGTTTTGTTCTTGGGTGGCTTCGGGAAATCTCCTATTAGATGACTTGTATCTCCACATCTAAAACATTTCTTTTCCCCTTTTCCTTTCTTGTCATCACGATCCTTTTGAAGGGATTTCTTGTCTTCTCGAGGTTGTCTTACGAACTTTCCTCGTCTTCTAAAGAACTTATTGAAATCTCTTACAGTCATGGCATATTCTTCATCTTCGCTACCCGAACTAGACTCTTCATCATCACTTGAATCTACTCTAGCTTTTAACGCAATAGATTTGACTTTCTCCTTTTTACCCTAAACTATTTCTGAATCTTTTTCCATTACCATCTCATGAACTTTGAGATTTCCGATTAACTCGTCAAGTGACATGCTTGAAAGATCCTTGGATTCTTCAATGGCCGTCACCTTTGCTCTCCACTTCAGATGGAGTGCTCTAAGTAATTTCCTGACAAAGTTCTTACTACAAAAAGATACATCAAGTACTTTAAGAGAAGTAATGATACTATTAAACCTAGCAAATGCACTATCATTGGTCTCATCTTCAGGGATAACAAATTGTTCATATTGTTGAACAAGAAGATCAATTTTGTTATCCTTGAGTTGTGAGTTTCCTTGATGAGTGATAATTAAAGATTGCCAAATTTCTTTTGTGGTTTTACATATAAAGTCTCTTTCATCTTCTCTTCTAGGTAGAGCATTGTAAAGCATCATTTTAGCCTCATTATTTTTGGCAATCAACTTCTTTTGCTCATCACTATGACGAGCAAGTGAAGTATCCTCATCCCGACCACTTGATATATCTTTTATTATAGCTTTATGATCACCTTCTATAATAATATACCATAGATCTACGTCTTTTGGTTTCACATAAGTTTCAAAGCGGTTTTTCCAATTTATAAAACCATTTGGTTCAAATAGTGGTGGTCTTTGCATAGATTGCCCTTCTTTGAAGTTTTCAAAATCCATGGATCGTTCCAAGTTTTAAAATACAATATATTTTAAAAATCTCGAGTAACGTAGCTTTTGATGCCAATTGTGGAAAACTAGAAGGGGGGTTGAATAGTTTTACCGTTTTAAAATTCTTTTGCTTTGAATACTTAACGTGATTTCAACTAATGCAAATAATAAACAATATATATAATGCAAGTAAAGAAAGAAACGATCAAACCACAACACGGTTGTTTATAGTGGTTCGGTCTACAAGGACTCTCTTCCTTGCCCTACTCCACTCCTTGAGCCTCTAACTCGAGAGTTTTTCTTCACTAAGAAACAAGCTCCCTTCTCGGCGGAGAAAACCTTTACAAACGTCGCTTACACTTTTTCCGGTACAAAGCTAAATACCAAGTTCTTTTACAAGGGCACAACCACTCCCGATACTCTATGTATTTTGAGGACTAAAATACTAACCGATCACTACTGAGGTATATGATTGTTTGGTGCAAACAATGATGTGTGAAAAACAACAAATTCACACAATGACTAACTAACAAGTCTTTCAACGCTTTGTTGAAGCTTGTGATGCTTTGATCTTCTTGCTACAAAGAAAAGATTACTAACAATGAAATATGAAATATGAATGGGTTAGATATGAATGAAAGAATGTATGATGTTGTTTATGCTTATGAGTGATGAGAAAACATGAATGTGTGGCTTGCTATTTATAGGCCAACTGCCTCAACAAGCTACAGATGGGACGGATCCAATTTGAGGGATCCGTCCGTGTAAGAGTTTGGTTCCGTGGGAACCTGACAGCAAATCCTCAAAAATCTTCACCAAATCTAACCAAGATATTTCCATATCTTTTCATTGAGTAAGGATCTAAGCAAGATATACATATGATATTCAAAATCTCCTAAATATTTCAAAGTGATGCATGCCATGATGTCATAGTACATTTTTCAAATTTAGAATTAAAATGTATATGAATGTAACTTGTAAAATGTATATGAATATGTAACATGTATATGAATATGTAACATGTAGATGATGTTATGTGTTTATGAAAAGCTTGTGACTATATATGTAAAAGACTTAACTATATTTATGTTTTGCTAAAAATAAAGTTTATAATTGTCATTAACAAAATATAGCAAAGATCGTAAAATATAAATAACGTTTTTTAGACAATATTTGTATTAACAATTTTTATGGATTAAATCAGTAAAGATTATGCTGATTATGCATACTTTTCTTTCAAGACATTCGGAGACAACGTAAAGAACTAGATAGCCTTTAACGAACCTAGAGTGGTAGCAGCCCTTTGTTATGAGTGTTTGTGACATCTTGAAACTGTAATAATTCATTTTGAGAGTATGGCTGAATTTCTTTTGTTTATTAATTTGCAGATGTGTGTGACGGGTCAAGAGGTGGAATAACACAAACTGTGCCAATCAGGTTTCAAAAATGGTGGTAAATGGTAATTAAAGCAATGATTATTATGTGTTTTTTGGGGTTAAATAGGGGTGCACTGATGTAGAGTCAAGAATGCTTAAAAGAGGCTTACACAGGTAGAAATTTCTTAGCTTTTATAGATTTTGTTTGTTTTAGGTAATGGTGCTTAATCAAAGTTGGATCTTTGTGTTTTTAATAATGAGGTTCGCTCAAATTCTGATATATTCAAGGTTTAGGCAATGGGGTTTGCTCAAATTGGATCTTTTTGTGTTTTTTATTAGTGGAGTTTAGTCAATATTTGATTTTTTTTTGTGATTTTGATTTCGGGGTTCAGACTGTGTACTAATCAAAATGTTGCCATGGCTAACAGATACCTCTGCTTTGTGAGCTCTGGACAGCGTCATTGTTTCTGGAAAACAAAGTGGGGGTTATCTATAAAGTTGTTTAGGGTAAAAAGAAAGATGGACCTGTGTGCTACGTTGAAGGTCAGGTGTTTCACACCTTTACCAAAAGAAGCAGTCCTTGAAGTGTCAATAGTAGGGTCGGTTGATCATATAGGAATGGAAGAAACGACAAGTGTCAGTGGGAGAAGAAAAACCTCAAGTGAGTTCCAGCAAAACGGTTCCCGGGACAGAATATTACAACATTTCTTTGGTTCATCTTTACCTGAACCGTGTAGCATAGTCATGATCGGGCACGGCTAATAGCACTTATCAAACCTCAACTTGGCGGAGGTTGTTAAGCCTGATAACTTCCTCATGTATCTCGATTCTTATGCTATAAAATTTCATTTATTTTTGAAGTATTGAAACATGTATGTAAACTTTAGTGCAAGAATTGATGGTGGTGCTTTGATTATTTTAAATATCACTTCAAGGAAAAAAATGATGAAGGAACTCCAATGTATGGAAGGGCCATTTATGAGGGTTAAGCTGTATATCCAGTTCGCTGCGGAATTCCCGATTTGTTGACACATGATTTGTGCAAGGCTTTAGAGGGAGTGCTGCCAGGTAGACCTTAAATGCATGTGACAGATATGAAGTTGGATGAATATGAGTAGACAATTCTGCATGATGTCAAAACTGAAAGAAGAGATTAGTAGAAAGCAACAACAAGCTTAACAAGAAGCTTATGACAAAGACTAAGATATGCCCAAATGGTTCAATGTGCACAACAAAATTAACACGTGAAGTTAATGTTTGTGCGGAAATATACTAAACAATAGTGCCATATGATGTAACCAGGCTTGGTTTATGTGGTCGTTGAACGAGTAGAGAGTAAGAAAGGATTGAGGGTTCTATATTGCCACAAAGATGAGAACTGTACAAATTCTACTCCTGCATAAAATTTACCAAAAAGTTATTTATTAACTTTAAACTAAGAATTTTACTGTATTTTTGTTAGATCTTTAATATATTAGTTTCACATTTTAGTTTTGATCATTATGTAATCTTATGGTATTCTTTACGATTCTTTACATGGTCTTTTATTGTTAACCGGTAAAGTCATGAAGCTAGCCCGCCCATCCGGGTGATTTGACGTCAAGAGACATTATTGTCGCTTTTAAAGACAAATTAGCACAAAAGGAAAACATTACAGAACAGATTCACAAATTAAAGAAATGCCGCAAGGCCAACGGGTGATAAATACCAGTGACCTTATTAAGTTTCACATTTTAGTTTTCATCATTATGTAATCTTATGGTATTCTTTACGATTCTTTACATGGTCTTTTGTTATTAACTGGTAAACTCATGAAGCTAGCCCGCCCATCCGGGCGATTTGACGTCAAGAGACATTATAGTCGCTTTTAAAGACAAATTAACACCAAAGGAAAACATTACAGAACATTCACAAATTAAAGAAATGCCGCAAGGCCAACGGGTGATAAGTACCAGTGACCTTATTAAGATTTAATGAAACATGATTAGTACATAGTTTTGAATTTCAAATGAAAGGCAATATGGTGTGATTATAACATTTTGTGTATGCTCATTCTTCCCTATAAGTTATAGTTTAATCCTTTTTTGCAGGGCGTACCTGATGCTAAGCTTGGACTGTGTATGAATTCACAAAATTGATTGAAGATACATGTGCTGGTGCCAAACTGATTGAGCTCATAAAGGTGTTGTCTCTAATTATTAAGATCAAATCTGACCCGCTATTTTTTAATTGGTGCAATAACTATTTGATTACATCTGAATTAGTGTCATCGTTGTTTGATTTAATATATTCATAATTGACAAGTATTCGAATGACATGAATGAGGTATTTGAAGGCTATGAACGTCAATATTGTGAGCTTTCCACACTGGGTAAACAACATTGTAACTGAAGCTTTTAATAACTACACAAACTGCACAAAGACAGACAGTGAATACAAAAACTCCACATCCAACGTTGTGTGCATAGAAGTTTTATTTTGTATATGAATAAGGACCATGTACTTTATTTGTTCTCACTTTTCATTGTTATTTTTACATATATTACATGAACACTTTCCTTCTTTTTTCTCCATTGTTTGTGTTTAAAATATTTCCGTTATTCATTGTTTATATATGTCCAGTTAGAATTCGTAAAATATAAAACCGACAAGTTAGTTTTGTGTTTATGATGGTTTCCGCTTTTCAATATTTATTTATGTCCACTTAGTATTATCCATATTATTATGAAGTGAACACGCCCATCGGGCGTGTTATGAAGCTAGTTTAATATAGAAGAGAGAAATATTTTATAAAAAAGTATAAACAACTAAAGATAAGTGAGACAGAGAGGAGACAAAATAGGCTCACACCTTTGCTAAACACCTTTGATTTTGTAAAGTTCAAATATTTATGATTTATACCTAAATCCTAATCCAAAATACTTAACCAAACAATTACTTTTTCTTTTGAAACCCAAAACCAAAACGAAACCCCAAAAACTAACACACCTTCCTATTTTTGTCTATGAATTATTTTAGATGTGAAGTTAAATAATTGGTTGTCTTAAAAAGTACATGTTTTTACTGTACAAATAAACTTCATTAGTAATGACATTACTAGAATGCAGTGGCAGACCCAGCCAAAAATCTTTGTTTGAACTATTTCTTAACGGTAGATATCTTCATTTCTTAATGGTAGACAATAGATCAAACGAAAATCTATACATCAATTAATAGTGAAACGAAAATCTTCATAGTGAAGATTTTACACCATTGACATCCTCTTCGTCGGCCATAGTGAAGATTTTATACCATTGACATCCTCTTCATAGGGAAGATTTTAAACTTCATTGTAAAGTTCAAATATTTTCGTTTCACTATTTTGTTGGATAGAAACAAGTATATTGTTTTCAAATTTGTGATTTATAGATTCGTTTACACTATTAATTGATGTATACTTGTGAATCAAATCAAAAAATATTAATCAATAGCTCAAACGAAGATTTCACACCATTATACACTTTCAGATTTTACACCATTGAATCAAATAAAAAAACTACGTCGGAGCCGCCACGCGCCACCACGCTCCGGCGAATACTAACGGTTACTTTTGAGGTCTTTGCACTTTTTCGGCGACTTCCCGTATATTTGGACTTCCACCTCCGGCGAGTGGAGGTTCCCCTTACTGTTCCGAAGCCCGATCCAGGTAGCCCCGTCAACTACGCCATCGCCGACCGCCGCTGTTGACCACCGAAATTTTATTTTTCCGGCAGCTGAGTTTGTTTTTCTTTAAATTTTAATTTATTTACTGTTTTTCTTTTTTCTCTTAGTTGCCTCGTATCTGTTTCCCCGTTTTTCTTTATTCTTTGTGGTTTGGTTAGCTTATTTTCCCCCTTTTGCTTTAGACTTTGCCTTCTTGCGGCCTCCTCGGGCTAGGGGAGCATAGATTTATTACATAGCAATGGTTACTTGAGGTCATGTCTTAGGGTAGGGGCGGACGGGTCTAGGGTGACTAGGAGGGATAGTAGATTAGCAAGCTCCCGTAGGATTAGGGTGGTGAGTTGGAATGTAGGTACTATGTCTGGTAAGTTCCATGAGTTAGTTGATGTGGTGAGTAGGAGAAAGGTGGACATCGCCTGCTTTCTAGAGACGAAATGGAAGGGGTCGCGGACGAGAGAGGGAAACCAGTACAAGCTATGGTACTCGGGATCCGCGACAGCCCAAAATGGAGTAGGCGTCCTTTTAGTACCGCACCTAAAGGACAAAGTAGTACAAGTGATTAGGATTAGCGATAGGATTTTATTGGTTAGGCTTGTGATTGAAGAGGAGACCGTTAATGTCATTAGCGCATACGTACCACAAGTGGAACTCGGAGACGTGGAAAAGAAGAGCTTCTGGGACTCCCTAGATGACCTTGTGAGAGAGTGCGCTGCGACCCAACGACTGATCATTGCAGGCAACTTTAACAGCCATATTGGAGTAGAAGCTGATGGATACTCGAGTGTGCACAGAGGCTTCGAATATGGAGTTAGGAACGATGAGGGCCAAACCATCCTGGAGTTTGCAATGGCCCACAACTCGGTGGTCGTAAACTCGTTCTTCAAGATGAGGGATGCCCATCTTATCACGTACCAGAGTGGAGATCACAAAACCCAGATTAACTATTTGTTGGTGCGTAAAGGAGATCTCAGGGCATGTAATGATTGTAAGATGTTTCCTAGTGAGGTTTGCTTCTCTCAACACCGTTTGCTGGTGTTGGATATTCATATAATGAGATGTACACGCATGACGGAGAGGGTAATTAAACCTAGAATCTTATGGAAGAACCTTCATGGAGAAGCGGTAGAGGCTTTCAGGTCTAGAGTAACAGAGGGAGTTACTAAAGATGTGGAGGGTAGAACAGCTACGAACACAGAGTAGATGTGGAACTGCATGGAAAACACCATTAGGGAGGCGGCCAAGGAAACTTAGGAGTGGTTGCAGGGACATCAAGAACACAAATAAGTCAGAGAGAAGCATGGTGGCTTAGCGACGAGGTGCAAAACAAAGTTAAGACGAAACAAATTCGGTTCAGAGAGCTTATCTTGCTGCGAGGTGGAGACCAAGCGAACATAATTGCAGCAGAGGAGAGATATAAAGAAGCCAAAAGAGAAGCGAAAAAGGCTGTAGCAAAAGCAAAAGGAAAAGCGTATGAAGACCTGTATAAAAGATTGGACTCCAAAGAGGGACAAAATGATATTTACATTATAGCAAAGGCGAGAGAGAGAAGGAGAATGGATCTAGGGAACATAACATTTATCAAGGACGAGGGTGGAAGATACATTTTCAACGAAGTTGAGATTAGGAGAAGATGGGAAGAGTATTTCTCCACTCTTTTCAATGGTAGAAGACCTGAGAGAATCGAAGAAGTGGATGGTATAGGTGCAATCCCGCTAAACAACTGCTACTGCTCGAGGATCAGACAAAAGAAAGTTAAGGAGGCATTACGAAAGATGCATAGAAACAAGGCTGTCGGACCGGAAGGAATCCCCAAAGAAGCGTGGAAGTGCCTCGGAGACGATGGGGTGAAGTGGCTAACACTTCTCTTCAACAAAATTGTAAAAGCTAAGATGCCCGAGAAGTGGAGATGGAGCGAGATTATCCCCATCTACAAGAACAAGGGAGATGCGCAAGCATGCAACAACTATAGAGGTATAAAACTACTTAGCCACACTATGAAGCTCTGAGAGAGAGTTATTGTAACACCCGGTAATTTTTCAAACCTTTTCACTAGCCAAAATATTTATTTTTATATTACCTTAGTATTTAAACTTTTTCCTGAACTTATTTGAACTTGAGAAACAGTAGATATCTAGATAAACGTGAGTGTCATCCCTTTTATTATGCCGGCACAACCTAGAAAGCACGAAACAAATCGATTTGCCAAATAAATTAACTTCGAGAAAGTTATGCGTATTTATACTCATTTTTACCGGGAAAATTATTTTGGAAACAATGGCGCAAGTTTCGTAATTTTTCGTGTCCGTTTGATACGTCAAATGGGTCCCACGGTGATTAAATCAAAAGTTTCCCCTGCTTAGCAACTATACCCCTTCCGCCCACCTTTTTCATTCGCACCCCCTCCACTTTCATTTGTACACGTTTGGCATTCCCTTTCATATATAACCCCTCCACTCTCTCTCTCTCCTCATAAAACACACACATATTCTCACCTCTCTCCTTACCCTCGCCGGAACCCGATCGACCGCCACCACCGTCGTTGGAAAATTTTCCGGCCAACCTCCCAAATTTTCCCCAATCGTAGATCTCGAAGTCCCCGTTGTTTCTGGAGCATTTGAATACATTTGGAGCCCGTTTGGTTTGTGACCGTACACCACCGTCGCCAGCACCGTGCACCACCACCTCGCCGCTACACCTCCACCACCTTCTCTTTGCCTCGCGGTATCTCACGCGCCCCCTTTTCTCTTTTTATTTCCACTTTTAATAAAACCATAACCCTAACTTTTATATAAGAACGATTTTGCTAATAAAATTTGTTTAAACCTATTGTTTTGATATAAAACCGTGTAGATCTAACTTTTGAAAGCATAACACGGCCGGACTCGGTCCGAGTCACGTAACTCAGCCAAGTCAACTCGCGAGTCGAGTTGACTCGGGGTGAGTTCTTGATTATTTTGATTTATTTTGCTTCATTTCAACTTGTTTAATTGTTTTTGTAGCTTGGTTATGGATTTTGGATGGATTTGGTGTTGGTTTTGTTTCGGCTAAGAGCTACGACTCACATAGAGTCGAGCCGTGACTCAAGGTGAGTCACGGCGTGGCATATGCTTGTGTTTGGTTTTGTTTGTGTGGGATTTGGATTGGACCGTGTTTGTTGGGAATTATCATATGGTACAAGTGAAGTCAGACTTAGGTCTTGTAGTGTTGATTTTAAGTCTGGTCTGAGTTAGGTCTTGTAATGTAAAAGTTAGGTCTGGTAGTTATTATTAGGTCTTGTAGTGTAAACGTTAGGTCTTGTAGTGTAAACGTTAAGTCTTGTAGTGACGAATTTTGTTTCCGTATTATTAGATGGTGAGGATATGCATGAGTCATATTAGGAAGTGATATGGCATATCTTCTTAGTAATGGGCCGTATTAGGATTTCTTTTGTTATAAAAGAAACATACGGCTTTTACATTTGTAAGAACTTATTTTTCGAAAAACATCTTCTTTACTTAATCAAAGATCCATAGAGGATCAAGAGTTATTAGTAATTCTTCTTTCAATTTTAGTGTTTATATTCCGCGTAAACATTAATCTTATTGTCAGAGTTTCTATTAGTTTGTTTGTGTTTACATAAACATTCTATTGATCTTAACCGGCTCATAAGATCTATCAAGGTGTATACGATTCAACTAGTGGTATGATGCGCGTGATGTGTCGTTGCGGTTTAGCAGTTTTAATGCCTACTCAAGTTTTAAATTTATATTTAGCCGACTTATCAATAACACACACACTTAACGAGCAGTGTACCCGGTCAGTATGAAGATAATGGTAAGTAGAGTGTCGATCACTAAGAGTGGAACGTATTATCTCGTTATTCTAATCAGTATTTTAATATCCTAACGCAAGGGGGTTTCAGCCTGAGAGACTGGCACGATTTGTTGCAATTAAATAATAAAATAAACCAATAGGCACGAATCAGCAAGTAGCACACACGTACACAGATAGATACTTGAGACAATAAGAGGGCTGTCCTTATGATTAAGTAGATTGTCACTTGTTTTATTGATAGCTTTATATGAAGTGTATGTAGTTAACCCTTTCTCGTTGGTCCTATTCTTATCGGCGAGTAAACCCTTAATGATTACTTATGTCTAAAAGTTATTCCTAAGTGATCAATTTAGAAACAACCGTGGGAGCCACATTATGTCCCGCAGTCAAATGCCCGCAAGCCACTAATAAACACAGAGGTTATCAATGCACTAATAAGTAGTAACCAAAGACATCAACATATAAACTTTAATTGATGGGAAAGCAAGTATTAAAGGGAGTGCAATCTTTCGTTGTCACATTACACAAGCCACCAATCCTGATGAATTAAAGTTTGCTAACACAATAAAACAAAACTACTTAATGAATTAAACACATGCAGTACCTTCTTACAGCTCTTGTATCTTTGATTTGGGTGTGTCTTGTGCTGCCTCCTTGACTGAATTCGTCCTTTGTTCCTCCTGTTTGGTCTTCGGTTTTAGGTTTTCGGAACTTGTAATTCGTCTGGTCTACGGGGTATTTATAGTTTCTGTCTGAGGGAAGATGCGGCGCATCTACTAAGTAGATGCGGCGCATGTACTTAACTTCGCGTGGGGTCCAAGATTATAATATTCAGGAATATTCGTACACCGCCAGAAGATGCGGCGTAACTCCATGATTAGATGCGGCGCATGTCCTCTTGTATCTTGGATCGTATTTGGTGATATCTTGATAGAGATGCGGCGCATGTCGAGAGTGAGATGCGGCGCATCTGGAGCAGAATTGACTTAATCTTGTCCATGTCAGTAGACTTTCACTTTATGCACGTTTTGCTCCATTATTAGTCCAAAATCGCTAAGTTTCACCAAATGCTTGTTTTTACCTGAGAATTACAAAAGTAAACGATTAAGTATCAATCCTCATACATAATATAGTAAAACAAGTCAAATTAATAGGATAAATGATAGTAATAAAATGTACTTATTTGAGTTCATCAAATATCCCCCCACTTGAACTTTACTTGTCCCCAAGTAAACCTTAGAATTTCTTTTATGAAAATGTATCCTAAAAGATGTTAGGATTTATTTTTATATTTAAGCATGTATTCGTTTATTTCATAATCACACAACTAAACACTTAACGAATTAGAAGTAAAATAAAATAAGTCGATAAATGCAAATCTAATCGTTTAACTGTCCAGTCGCGACGAATATTCTATCATAAGCTTGGCAAGTATACACATCTCCACCACTAAAGCTAAGGAATAACAAGTCTAAAGCGGTAAAAAGGGTTTTTAGGCTTAAGGGTTAATTATTCTCTTTCACTATCGATCTCAAATTCCAGAAAAGGCGACAAAATCACAAATACATGATCGAATCCACGAACACGATACTTGCAATTGCTCAAATCCTTAACTCGAATAGGCTAAAGATAGGTCCAAACTTCACCAATAATAATATATCAAAAAGGGCGACAAAATCATAAATACATAGCCGAATCCACGACTACGATACTTAAGATTGCTCAAATCCCCAATCTCAATAAATCAAAGGTTCGGTTGGATAAAGAATAATAAAGGGCATGGATAACATTTGGGATATAAATTGGTGTAAAAATAAAAATAAACAAAACAAATAAATTAAAATCCTAAGTGTGGTTAATCACTATCCCAACCATCCCATGAATAGGACTCATATCATCGAATAACTCACGCTTTAACACTTGAAACACACGCTTTAGGTAGACACGAATTATACTCAACAAGATCTTAATCAAAGAATAAACCTTAATTGGCGTTCCCATAACTGCCAATTCCCATTCAATCCATAGATATAGTACAACAAATAGTGGTGATATCGACCACTTACATAACTTTACATAAGTTGGTTAAAACAAACATCCAACTTTTCTTTCTTTCTTTTTCTTTTCTTATTTTTTTGATTTTTTTTTTTTTTTTTTTTTTTTTTTTTTTTTTTTTTTTTTTTTTTTTTTTTTTAGTATCAACATAAACTTTAATTGAGATGTGTAAAATTTTACCACATCACTATAACTTTCTTTCCGGATAATTTTTATTCATACTTTTCATACTTTCAGAAATAACGGTAATAGTGAAAGTAGTAAACACACGAAAAATAAACTCCAAAATATACAATATTTACTTTCACTCCAATTGCATTGTGCAATTTCCCGACCTAACCATAGATAATGAATTACGCACGCGAACACAGGTAATGTAAGGAAACACACTTTGCCTATAGCAATCAACCAACCACGGATTCTAATCTACAGGGTAGGCTAAGGTGTAAGGGTGTAACGAAACATTTTAAACATAGGTGTAAGAAACGAAAGGAATGGCTCTGAGGGTTTTTCTAGGGGTATCTTCCTCTAAAAATGAGAGTAACAAAAGGGTTTATACGGGGGTTAACTAACCAGTGTAGTTAGCTAATAACACATAACATATAAAGGCTATTTGGGTGTAATCCTAGAAGTTTACCAAGTTAGATAAGTCACTCCAATTATATAAATAATACTCATTATGGTGGTCTCGAATAGTATACAAGCCAAGTTCTAAAGTTTACAAGTCACCGGCACACTCATAGATTTGTGAATTTTGAAAAATCACAATTTTTGAAAATAACGTCATGTGTGCAGCTATGCAACTTAGATCTTAAACAAAAACATGCTAAAAAAAATTTTAAGTTTGATATATTAAGCACATTTTAAGCATAATTTTTGAAAAAGTTTAGGACAAGTAATTGTTAAGTGTTCTAATTCTCCAATCCCCCCACTTAAGTTAAACAACGTCCTCGTTGTTTGTATAAAAGGTTAAAAACTGGAAAATAAAGAATTAGAACAGAAAAACTCCCCTGAGATTTGCTCGGTATGATCCTCCATTTGTATAAGAGCAAAAATCAACTTCTTGTGGATTAGAACGTTAAAGCTTCATACTTGATGTATCCACAGGAAATCCAGGAAACTATAATACCACCAACACTTTAAAACACACCTAAGATAAGAAAGGTTCAAACTTGCATAATACATTAGTAGTTAGATAAAAATAAAACTTAAAAATTAAAACTGAAAATCATCAGGTCAGTCGATGCGCCGTATCTTATTGAAGAAGATACGCCGTATCGAGCCTGGAATTAATACGGATCAGAATAAAGATGCGCCGCATCCTTAACCAGGGATGCGCCGCATTAAAAATAAACTGATAAATAGTTTTAAAGATAAAAATGCAGAAAAATAAAATAAGATATGACCATTGCAGGAGATGCGTCGCATCTCAGAATTGAGATGCGCCGTATCCTCATGCGGCCTGGACTGAAAATAAAACAAAGTAAAGGATAGGATGCGTCGCATTAAAATAAACTGATAAATAGTTTTAAAGTCGAAAATAAAAATGCAGAAAAATAAAATAAGATATGACCATTGCAGGAGATGCGTCGCATCTCAGAATTGAGATGCGCCGTATCCTCATGCGGCCTGGACTGAAAATAAAACAAAATAAAGGATAGGATGCGTCGCATCTGTTTAAGCAGATACGGCGCATGTAGTAACCAAACAGGCTGATAACAGTCTGTTGTAAAATGACTCGTTCCAAAGTTTAATCTCATACATCCTCTCGTACTCTCATGCTGAACTTAATGCCAGTCTTCATCAAACATAACAAGAAATATAAACTGAAACATTAAATAAACATAAGAATAACGATTAGTACAATCCAAAAGGTAATAATAATGTGTGGAACAATGTCTATGAAATCAAAAGAGCAAGGTCATGGGTGAGTGTGGTCGTCTGGATGGGTCCCGGAAGTGCTGGCTCCATCAGTCCTCTGGCGGACTCTGCGCTCGTATGCACGTGTCACTCCCGCAACCTCAGTACCATCTGGACGAACGTGTGTAATACCCTGCTGCTCTAGTAGTCTGCTCACACTCATGACCACCCACTCTGAGTCTCTCCTCAGGGCTCTCAACTCTCCCTCGACTGCCTCAAGTCTCTGACCAATGGTGCGTGGGGGTACTGGTGCCTGTGGCACCTCCTCGTCGGCAGGAGCAGCAGCCGGAGGTTCCTGAGGTCCTCCCTGCTCCGCCTCTGGCCCTGCAGCTCTGGCGGGCCCTAATGCTGCCCAAAAGTGGCCTCCCGCAGCAACCTGGCAGATCCCGAGTCTAACCAAATAGTCCCTATCGATAACCGGGAGACGGGCCACAATAACCTCCAGCCCCGCTGGGATCTCTGCTCCAATAACTCCAAAATGGCGGGCCAGCCTCGAAACAAAATGCCCGCCAGTCATCTGGCTCCTCCGATCTCTCCCTGCAGCAGATCGGTGTAGGTAGTGCGCTAAAAAGTGGGGGATGTTCACCGACATCCCCTCATCCATACTCCTCAAGAGGAAGAGGTCCAGAGTGGTCACCTTCTCAGGTGACTGACCCCTCCCAGCGATGGTGAGTGCAATCAAACGGTGGCATAGCCGCCTCATCGGCTCTCTGATCAATGTGTAGGATGGGGTGGAAGTAACGATGTCACCCATCGAAGAAATCCTAACCCAGTAGTCACTGAATACCCCTCTGTCAGGGACAACCCGTAAACTCTCAGCCCAATACCTGGCAAACCCAGCAGATCCAAGCTCCTCCTCAGTGTGTAGCCCCATGGCCAAAATAAACTGCCTCATCGACATCTGCCTATGCACACCTCCTAACCTAAACACCAGTGTGTCAGCTGTATCAATCTCCATATCCGTCTCCCTGTAATGAATCGTGCTAAAGAACTCCAGCATAAGCTCCCTAATCAGAGGCTCGTCAATCCTAAATAGTCTCTCCCAAGCACTAGACCTAAATACTGCCTCCTTATCATCTCCAACAACTACCATCTCCATCTGATCCTGTAAGCTAGCAACTGCATGTCCACCACCGACCAATCCCACATCGTCAAAATTCAAAACCTGGACTCTGAATATTTTCTTGAAGTAAATCGAGTCAAGCCTATGCAAGTAATCCTCTAGAGCGGCCGGAGTAAGTCCCATGTTCTCAAATCGTAGCCACTGATGCCTTAGTGTGACCTCTGGTAATGCCATCTGAAATAGATATTCACAGTCAGTAAATAGTCTGCAAAATAGGTAGATACGGCGCATCTGATTTAATCAGTGCGGCGTATCTATATAAAGTATAAGAGATGCGGTGCAAGACAATAGATACGGCGTATGTAGATGCGTCGTATCTAGATTAATCAATACGGCGTATCTAGAATTTTATCAATTTTGAAATAGGTCGTTACGCCGCATTAATCAACCTAGATGCGCCGCATCTAAAAGCATATCAGTATAAAATAAAGGGTTAGGCACGTTTTTCAAGAATCCGTATCCGTGACGTAAACTCCCGCATTATATCACAGACCAAATTTACTGAATTGTTCCTATCAAAAACTTCTATCACACTTTCCCTCTAAAATTTAAAAACAATCACCCAAAACCCTATTTTTCGTTCGATTTAATTAGTGCCAAATTCGATGCCCAATTCTAAAATTAACTTAGGGGAAACAATCAATGCCAAGTTCTAATCATATCCCTATATCGTTTAAGCCCTAATCGAATTGGTCATATAAACCCTAATTTATAATTAAACGAAATTAAATCAAAATAGAATAAATTACCTTAATTGTATGATCGGGTGAACGATTATAGATCGGATTAAAGGAGGGTTTAAGAAAGATGATCGGATTTCGAGTATAATTTTAGTGCGTGTTCTTAACTGTGTGTGTTTATGCGGCGCATTCCCGTCGTATTTATAGGGCGACACGATGCGCCGTATTAGAAAATTGGGATGCGCCGTATCTATTTAATTTCGTTGACTAGTCAATAAGTCCTAGTTGGTCAGGGATACGGCGCTTTGGATACTTAGATCCGCCGTATCTCTATGTTAGTTGACGAAATTTAAATGAAGAACGTACCATGGCCTCCGCAACACAGTTCCTTATACATCAATTTTGGGTTAAACGGCACACCATATAGATGAATTCAAAATAAGAGCAATAGGCATAAACGTTTCATTAATAATTGTAATCTTATTGTTTAGTGGATAAGGATTTATTCTGAGGTTAGGAACAAATATCGTTTTTGAGCATACAAAATTAAGATTACGATTTGAATCAGATGTATAATATGGATAATAAAACTGAGATCATAGTGTAGAGAACTTTCCTTTGGGCAGTTGAATTATCGTAGAGTTTACCTGGGATTCTATTTCAAGAATTTAAGAAGTTCAATGTTACCAGTACTGAGTTTTCCTCCACTCTTGTTGTCTTATGTTCGGTCACTTCAGCTAGCGTCTCTTGGTTTGGTTCAGAATGTAGTCCTTCTTGGTGATGCTCGAGTCATCATTTATCCTGAAAATAAACAACTTGCACACGAGAGTAGCGGACCGATCAAAGTAAATATCAAAAATCAACTATATTTATCAAATTATATTCGTCGTATTAACAAAAGTTAATGCGCCGTATTTTCGTTACGTTTAAAAATAAAAGATTTTTGATTCAGTAAGATGCGCCGTATCGACAGAGATCGATACGCCGTATCTGTTTAATAATTCGCAAACTGTTTTTAATTAAAATAATAGATACGCCGTATCTGCTAAAGCAGATGCGTCGTATTACTTTATCGCTTAGAAAAATTTTCTTATTAAAAACAGATACGCCGTATCTTGGGGAAAAGATGCGTCGTATCGAATTAATTAAACGCGTTGTATTAAAAAAATTAAACGCAATACGCCGTATCTGAGAGATCAGATGCGCCGTATCGTTTGATTTAGCACAGTACAACGATAGCAGAACAGAAAAATACGAAAAATAAAAACAAAAATTAAACACACAAACAAAAACAAAAATAAACACACAAAAATAAAAAGAAAACAATTAACACACAATACAACAAATATGCAAAATAGTACAATGATGCAATTAATCTAATAAAAAGAAAAACCTAATTAAAATACTAATCAAATTAACAGATAATAACAATTCACTCCCCGGCAGCGGCGCCAAAAACTTGATGCGCGTGATGTGTCGTTGCGGTTTAGCAGTTTTAATGCCTACTCAAGTTTTAAATTTATATTTAGCCGACTTATCAATAACACACACACTTAACGAGCAGTGTACCCGGTCAGTATGAAGATAATGGTAAGTAGAGTGTCGATCACTAAGAGTGGAACGTATTATCTCGTTATTCTAATCAGTATTTTAATATCCTAACGCAAGGGGGTTTCAGCCTGAGAGACTGGCACGATTTGTTGCAATTAAATAATAAAATAAACCAATAGGCACGAATCAGCAAGTAGCACACACGTACACAGATAGATACTTGAGACAATAAGAGGGCTGTCCTTATGATTAAGTAGATTGTCACTTGTTTTATTGATAGCTTTATATGAAGTGTATGTAGTTAACCCTTTCTCGTTGGTCCTATTCTTATCGGCGAGTAAACCCTTAATGATTACTTATGTCTAAAAGTTATTCCTAAGTGATCAATTTAGAAACAACCGTGGGAGCCACATTATGTCCCGCAGTCAAATGCCCGCAAGCCACTAATAAACACAGAGGTTATCAATGCACTAATAAGTAGTAACCAAAGACATCAACATATAAACTTTAATTGATGGGAAAGCAAGTATTAAAGGGAGTGCAATCTTTCGTTGTCACATTACACAAGCCACCAATCCTGATGAATTAAAGTTTGCTAACACAATAAAACAAAACTACTTAATGAATTAAACACATGCAGCACCTTCTTACAGCTCTTGTATCTTTGATTTGGGTGTGTCTTGTGCTGCCTCCTTGACTGAATTCGTCCTTTGTTCCTCCTGTTTGGTCTTCGGTTTTAGGTTTTCGGAACTTGTAATTCGTCTGGTCTACGGGGTATTTATAGTTTCTGTCTGAGGGAAGATGCGGCGCATCTACTAAGTAGATGCGGCGCATGTACTTAACTTCGCGTGGGGTCCAAGATTATAATATTCAAGAATATTCGTACACCGCCAGAAGATGCGGCGTAACTCCATGATTAGATGCGGCGCATGTCCTCTTGTATCTTGGATCGTATCTGGTGATATCTTGATAGAGATGCGGCGCATGTCGAGAGTGAGATGCGGCGCATCTGGAGCAGAATTGACTTAATCTTGTCCATGTCAGTAGACTTTCACTTTATGCACGTTTTGCTCCATTATTAGTCCAAAATCGCTAAGTTTCACCAAATGCTTGTTTTTACCTGAGAATTACAAAAGTAAACGATTAAGTATCAATCCTCATACATAATATAGTAAAACAAGTCAAATTAATAGGATAAATGATAGTAATAAAATGTACTTATTTGAGTTCATCATGGTATCAGAGCGGGTTAGAGACTCTGTGAAAGAAGAACAGATTCGAAGTACAGAAGCAGATCTGGTAAATCATTCGGTTGGTTTTGAGGTAATCGTATTAAATTTTATTCTGTCGCTATGAGCAGATCTGATTAGTGTATTGCAATTGTGGGGCGGTAAAATTAATTGTCTCATTCTCATTAATTGGTTGTCGGTGCTATTTTGTTATTCAAGATTCGTTTTTGTCATTGGTCTGACGAATTAATTGTATATCGACACATGATTGGATGTTGACTAGTGGGAATTTGTGAGGTTACTGATCTGTATTATATTGATCGGTGAAATTATACGTGTGGGGCTATCAAAGTCAACGTGAGCTGCTGTAGTTAACTCTTCATTGATTTTTAATTTGAATTGATTTGCTATTGGTCTATTAGAGATATTAATTTGTGGTTTGTCATGGGTCTAATCAATCAAGTTGAATAAATTCTTGTCTGACATTTGTTAAGCCTGGTGGAATCAGTTAAACCTCTTGAAACAAATCTATTAAACTCTCATATCATGACTTCATCCGGAACAAATGAATATGAGAAATGGGCTATGAAGGTGGAACAATGGATCTCTGATGAAGCGAAAAGTGTACCGCTTTTAAGGGGTCATTTAAGCCCTAAATCGTATTTATTTGATCAAATATCGCCCTAAATCGTTCCTTTTGTCATTTTAGGTACTTTTGAGGAGAAATCTGGAAAAGGAGGCATTTTGGACGTTTTTTGGAGCATAAAAGTGAAGAAAACGGCAAAGTCTCAAAAATCGGCTGAAAGTTACCTTTGACGGCGTCACAATTAACCCCAGACGGCGTCATGCCTTGGCAAGAAAAAGTGGACGTGAAATTTACTCATGATAAGCCAGTGAAAATAGCATGTGAATTCTGATGGCGTCACGCTTTAACCTGATCAAGGGCGTCACGGCTTAAATCAAAAGGGGACGGCGTCACGTTTAAGGTTCGACGACGTCAAGCCTTGATAAGCCAGAATGGATTTTGAAGAGCTAAAGAAAGACGGCGTCAAGAAGGTCATCCGGGAACCCTAGAAGCGGCGAGGTGACGGCGTCACACTCCATAACGTGACGCCGTCAGATCCAAAAATCTATATATAGTTTTCTAATCTTTTGTCATTAGGGGAGAGCTTAGTGTGTGGAATTTTGGGAGAAAACCCTAAGACGAATTTAGCTCCTTTTTCAAGGCTTTTTGCCTTGAGATCTTCCATGTTACATTGAAGATAAGTTATCAATTAATCATTCAATATGTCTATGTGTTGTTTGATTTTATCTTATTCTTGTCTTTTGATTAACATGTTAGGCTAAATTTATCTTGTGTTTGCTTAGATCTAATGAAACCTAGCTATTGATTATTGGTTATTAGTGTGTTATTAGTTGTATTGGATGATTGTTTATCTATGTTAGGCTTAAGAAAACTGGCTAACTTCCTATTCGGTAACTTGCTTGAACGTCTTAAGAAACATGAACCAAATGCGTACTAAAGGTTTTTATGGTTGTATTTAATGCACAAGCGAATTCTAGTGATCCCATGTTAGGAGCTTCCTAGCCGGCTCGACATAGGAGTGAAGTAGGAGCTTGTAGAGTTGGGGAAGTAAGTACGCCACCCCACGAATGGTATTAAGGAATACACCCGTCATCCACGCGACTAATACACACTAATTAACCGGTAAAAGATAGTTAGGGAGTAAGGAAATCTAAGTAAACACATTTCTCTACACATAAGTTTCTCACCACATTTTCATTTCAGTTATTTATTTTATTTGCATCCGTAGTAATTTTGGGTTAGTTGACTAGCAACTAATTCCGCCCACTCTTTCAAAACCGAGATTTTACTTGCTTTCATAAAAAAATATAAAAACATAAAAAGAATCTTCCTCAACCCTTAGACCAGGCATGAAAAAAAGAGGTTCTTTAATCAATTAAAGTACTACTTTTGGGATGAACCCTTCTTATTTCGAAGATGTCCAGATCAGGTAATCAGGCGTTGTGTTTCGGAAAGAGAGGCTGTCAGAATTATGAAAGAGTGTCATGCAGGTCCATCTGGAGGACATCACGGAATAAGTACTACTGCACGAAAGGTCTTCGACGCGGGATTCTATTGGCCTACAATATTTCGTGACGTGAAGGGAATGATACAAACTTGTGACGCATGTCAAAGAGCTGGGAATATCTCTAGGAGGGATGAAGCCCCACAGAATTATATACAAGTTTGTGAGGTTTTTGATGTCTGGGGAATTGATTTCATGGGACCATTCCCATCTTCTGGAGGGAATGAATACATCTTGGTGGCCATTGATTATGTTTCGAAATGGGTGGAAGCACAAGCCCTTAGGACTAACGACGCTAGGGTAGTCATTCATTTCTTAAAAAAATTGTTCGCTAGGTTCGGAATTCCGAAGGCTCTTATTAGTGACAGGGGAACCCATTTTTGCAATTCACAAATGGAGAAAGTCATGAAAAGGTATGGAGTCTCTCACCGATTCTCCACCGCTTACCATCCTCAAACCAACGGTCAAGTCGAAAACACTAATAGAGCCATAAAGAGAATATTAGAGAAAACGGTTAATCAAAACAGAAAAGATTGGTCTTTTAAGCTCGATGAGGCTTTGTGGGCATTTCGAACCGCCTATAAGACACCAATCGGGACAACCCCGTTCCGTATGGTATATGGCAAGGCATGCCACCTCCCAGTAGAACTGGAACACAAAGCATATTGGGCACTTAAGGCCTGTAATTTGGATTATACAGTTGCGGGAACAAATAGATTCTTACAGCTCCAAGAGCTCGATGAATTGAGATTAGAGGCTTATGAATCTTCCATTACATACAAAGAAAGGGCGAAAAGATGGCATGACCAACGGATTAAGAGACCCAAGGAGTTTTCAGAAGGGGACAAGGTCTTATTATATAATTCTCGCTTAAAGCTATTTCCTGGGAAACTTAAATCTAGATGGTATGGACCTTTTACCGTAAGGAGCTCCTCTAAAACCGGAGCCGTTGTGTTGATTGACGACGATGATAGAGAATTCACTGTGAATATACAACGAGTCAAGCATTATCAAGAGAATGGTAATGAAATGATCAATGAGGAAGACATAACCTTTGATGAAGAAATCACGTAATGTACGTGACTTTGAGTCTAGCTACAAGACTCGTTAATAAAGAAAAGCGCTTCTTGGGAGGCAACCCAAGCTTTATTTGCTTTGTGTGTTTATTTGTTTGTTTGTTTGTTTTTATTTGTTTCCGTATGTGTGTTTAATTTTTATTAGTATTGATTCATGTTCAAAAGTAAATTGTGAAAATGCTTTATGTTGTTTTTAACTTCGTCTTAACTACATATAAAGGTATTTTGCAAAAGATAAGTGTAAGGGAAATCTAAATCGGTTTATTAGAACACAAATGAACATGAATCATAATAATACTAAATTAACATACATATTAGTGTTTGTTTGAGTCAAATGCTTGTATCGAGTCATAATGATGTTTTGCAGGATTTCCAGGAAGTAAGGTAAAGGTTTTTCCAGAAATTTTCCGGAAACTTAAAATGAAAATTTTTTTCAGGTCATTTCTGACGGCGTCAGGGGTTATAACCTGACGGCGTCAGATTTAATTTTCAGAAATTTTTGAAAGTTTTGTTTTTAAAAAAGTTTTTATTAAAATCTCCAACTTATAATCTCCAGGAATCTGCAAAATTATCATTCCACAAGCATTATATTCTTATATATAGATTTATCCCGCCGATGTTATGCAGGTTTTCGTGTTTGTTTTCTCAGGTTTAACAGGTTATTTTGGACAAGGAGATGTTTATGGAATCAAGCTTATGGCGATGCATTAGTCATGGAGCTTCAACATTACCTTGGAGGAAGATCTAACCGTGTAATTTCATTATCCACCGAGCGAATCAGGGGAGTATTTGATTTCATTCCTTTACTTTTTTCTTTTACATCTTGTTATTTGAACATTGGGGACAATGTTCATCTTAAGTGTAAGGGGGGGGGGGTAAAAGTACGATTTTAGAGAATACAATTACGCTTGACTTTTGTTTGTTTAATGGTAGATGTGTAATAAAACTGAGAGAAATACTTGTTAGGGTAATTTTAGTGACAAATTTAAAATTTTTTACAACATATAGGAGTGAAACTTTGATCTTAATAAGCGTCTCACGGATAGGAGTTATATGACTAGCACAAAAAACCGTACCACTAAAAAATTTTTTCACCCCAAATATGTGAGGTTCGCCCCTAGAATTGGTAGGAAAAGCATTTATGCTATGATGTGTGTACCGGTAGCACTTAGATTCTAGAACTTGCGTTAGGACCATTCCGAGGCCACAAGTGAGACTACATTCGTGTAGTTAGATTTACTACATGATAAGAGGCATTAGGATTAACCCATTGTTTTACACCTGTGTTTTTGTTATAATTACTTTGGCTACATTGGTCAAGTAATTCTCCCACACCCCTTTGCGTTGTACTCATTTTTAGTACACGATACCCCTAGTACACCCCTCAGAGCCTATCTTTTCGTTTCAACCTTTAAGCATTTTACTTAAAGGAAGAATTTGTTACACCCCACTTAAATGTACACCCAAATCGCCTTAGCCTACCTTGTATGCACTCATTTTTTAGTGCATTATTGTGTCAACATTTGTTTAAACCAAGTTAATTATCTAATTGATTACATGGTTGCTAAGTCGAGTCATATCCTTGTACATATTGTTTTGGGACGATTGGGACTCATGGGTAAAGTACTAGTGTAATGGAGTAATGGGGAAGAACATCATTTATTACCCCCATATGTGCTAAATATTTTAAAAGTACTCCAAGTGTTTCGATTATCTTAATTCGAGTCATTAGAATAGTTATTTGTAAAGTTATGTAAAAGTTCAAGTGTAAGGGGAATGCAACGCCCCTGTGATGTATTATTTTGGATGGTAGGGCAAAAGTGTATGCAAAAAAAAAAAAAAAAAAAAAAAAAAAAATCAAGAAAAATACAAAAAAATGAGAAAAAGAAAAGTAGAAAAAAAAACATACGGACTACCATCCCGTTTTATTTTATGTTTATTTTATGTTTTTGTTATTTTCTTTCATTAGCTTAAGATTGAGTCGAGTCTTGGCTTAGCAACATTGTATAGTACATGTAATTGATCAAGATCTTTAACTCGCCACCAGTAAAATATCCTTTATCCAACCAAACCGTGTTTTCCTTTTCCCTACACCTAACATTATAACCCATTTAAAAGCCCTCTTTGATAGTTTATCTTTGGTGCTTACGCCTAGTGGAGGAGGTTTTCGATCCTTTCCCAAGCCTATGGTAATCTATTTGCTATGACAGGTAGTGAGAGATATTATCCGTTTTCATTTATGAGATTTATTTTGATGACACTTGAGAGATGTGAGTATCTAAACACTACTTGTGAGGTGCTAGTATATAATCTCCGTGCTTATTATGATTGAAGTGGAACGATTATTTGTTGTAATTACTTTTATGTTTGCATTAAATGACCCCTAACTTGTATTTTGATTAGAATAAAAGCGCATTTGCTTGAGGACAAGCAAATCTCAAGTGTAAGGGTATTTGATGAAGCGAAAAGTGTACCGCTTTTAAGGGGTCATTTAAGCCCTAAATCGTATTTATTTGATCAAATATCGCCCTAAATCGTTCCTTTTGTCATTTTAGGTACTTTTGAGGAGAAATCTGGAAAAGGAGGCATTTTGGACGTTTTTGGAGCATAAAAGTGAAGAAAACGGCAAAGTCTCAAAAATCGGCTGAAAGTTACCTTTGACGGCGTCACAATTAACCCCAGACGGCGTCATGCCTTGGCAAGAAAAAGTGGACGTGAAATTTACTCATGATAAGCCATTGAAAATAGCATGTGAATTCTGACGGCGTCACGCTTTAACCTAATCAAGGGCGTCACGGCTTAAATCAAAAGGGGACGGCGTCACGTTTAAGGTTCGACGGCGTCAAGCCTTGATAAGCCAGAATGGATTTTGAAGAACTAAAGAGGGACGGCGTCAAGAAGGTCATCCGGGAACCCTAGAAGCGGCGAGGTGACGGCGTCACACTCCATAACGTGACGCCGTCAGATCCAAAAATCTATATATAGTTTTCTAATCTTTTGTCATTAGGGGAGAGCTTAGTGTGTGGAATTTTGGGAGAAAACCCTAAGACGAATTTAGCTCCTTTTTCAAGGCTTTTTGCCTTGAGATCTTCCATGTTACATTGAAGATAAGTTATCAATTAATCATTCAATATGTCTATGTGTTGTTTGATTTTATCTTATTCTTGTCTTTTGATTAACATGTTAGGCTAAATTTATCTTGTGTTTGCTTAGATCTAATGAAACCTAGCTATTGATTATTGGTTATTAGTGTGTTATTAGTTGTATTGGATGATTGTTTATCTATGTTAGGCTTAAGAAAACTGGCTAACTTCCTATTCGGTAACTTGCTTGAACGTCTTAAGAAACATGAACCAAATGCGTACTAAAGGTTTTTATGGTTGTATTTAATGCACAAGCGAATTCTAGTGATCCCATGTTAGGAGCTTCCTAGCCGGCTCGACATAGGAGTGAAGTAGGAGCTTGTAGAGTTGGGGAAGTAAGTACGCCACCCCACGAATGGTATTAAGGAATACACCCGTCATCCACGCGACTAATACACACTAATTAACCGGTAAAAGATAGTTAGGGAGTAAGGAAATCTAAGTAAACACATTTCTCTACACATAAGTTTCTCACCACATTTTCATTTCAGTTATTTATTTTATTTGCATCCGTAGTAATTTTGGGTTAGTTGACTAGCAACTAATTCCGCCCACTCTTTCAAAACCGAGATTTTACTTGCTTTCATAAAAAAATATAAAAACATAAAAAGAATCTTCCTCAACCCTTAGACCTAATTAGAGTAGCCTTTCACACCTAACGAACACTATTCCCTGTGGAGAACGATCAATCCCCCGTACTTACCACTACACTATACTACATCGGTCAGGTACACTGCCTGGTGGGGTTGTAAGCCTCTTGAGATCCCTCGAGAGGTAAAACCTGTTGTAAGGTTACAAAACCACGTATCAATCTCCAACAGGGATCATAACCTGTGGGATGTTATCCTTAATGGGAACAGCAAAAAGAGGATTGGTAAAGATCAAAAGGGGAACATCATCATTCTTCCACCTGAATCAGCTGAGGAGCATGTTGCTGTACAAAGGGAGAAGAAGGCAAGAGCTCTTTTGCTTCGGGCTCTCGGAGAAGATCACATGGGTGACTTTCATCACCTGCATGATGCTAGGGAAATCTGGCTTGCTGTAAAAGCTAAGTTTAGAGGGAATGATAAGTCCAAGAAGATGATAAAGTATATGCTCAAGCAGGAGTTCCAGGAGGTCAAGATCTCTGCGACTGAGGAATCTGGCTTGATGGGTTTCCCATCTCAGGTACAAAATTGTCTTTTTGGTTGTCATGATTTATATGCTCTACTTAAGAAAGAATATGATGAAATAGAACCTGAGTATAATAAACTGTTTGTTGAAGTTAAAGCTTATAAAAATGCTCTTAAAACTTTGGAAAAACAAACAGCCTGGCACGAAGCAAATCAGTTAGCATATGATGAGAAAATTAGGGTGTTGGAAAGAGATTTACAAATCTCTACCGATGAGCTTAAATATTCTGAGTCTCAAAATGCTAAGGTAAAATTAGAAAATCAGGACTTACAGACTAAGCTTGACAATTCCTTGGCTAGGTTTGATAAATGGAAAGAAACATCTAAAAACCTAAACAAGTTAATTGATAGTTCTATGTCAATAAAAACTAAAATTGGTTTAGGGTTTGGAGATTATATAGGGCCAGATCAAGTTTATGACCCTAATGAGTATAGTGTTTTTGACCCTGAACCTGTAGACTATCAAATTCCTGTTAAGTTTGTCAAAGAAGGAGGAATGAATGCTGTTCCTCCTCCTATAAGAGGAGTGTTTAAACCTGTCCCTATCCACTCAGACCTTGACATAGACTTAGATGAATCACATATGTCCTATGGCAAAAAGTCCATTGACTTGCCTACTTCAGACTGTGAAACCAAAGACTTTGTCTCTTGTTCTAACAGTGACAAATCCTCTCAAACCAAGTCTGATGACTATATCACATGTGATTCAAGTGATAAGTCTGCCACACCCAGGCCTAGTGACATACCCACAAAAGTGACTGATGATGAATACATTTCTAAAATAGCTCCTTCTGAAAATAGTTCACTTAATTTTGTTAAAATCAGTTCACCTCCAAGTACTGGTAGTGAGACTTTTGTGTGTAATAAAATAAGACATGGAAAGAACAAAAAGATTAAAAAGAAATCATGTTTTGTTTGTGGTAGTTACTCTCATCTCATTAAGGATTGTAATTATTATGAGAGTAAAATGGGTGTGTGTGCTGAACAACGAAAACCTAGATCAGTATGGAGAAATGTAGAGAATATTCCCCCATTTGTCCCTAGAGCAAATGCATTTCCTACTGGTAGGCCCTTTAGACCAGCAGTTGTTCCTGCTGGTATACCAGTTTCTGCTAGTTGGAAAAGCAATGCTGCTCGACCATTTTACAGACCTACAAGTACTTTCTTTCAAAATGATTATAGGTTTGGTTATTATGACCCAATGTATGTGGGGGGGGAAAGATGGGATCATGATGTTCAATACATAGGAGATTGGTCTTGGAGACAAAATGGTCATTATTTGAGAAAGGGATCCAAGAAAAATGATGGATGTCATCATTGCTGTGTTTGAGGGGAGGTATAAGCCTAAGGGGAGGCTTATTGTTATTTTTTTTAGTTTATTCTGTGTTTACTAACTAAAATAATGCAGTTGTTGATTGTCGCTTTCTGGTGGTAGTAATTGATTTAATTTGTCACATATTATCAGTTTTGTGGTACTAATTCAATTGTGAGGCTGCAGGAATTTTCACATTAAATGGTCAACATTCGATTTGTCTTTGGTTTGTCGTATTTTGCACTGGATACATTAGTCTTATTTGAATAAGTGGGGCTTTTTTTTGAATTGTGGTCTTCATTTATTCGATTTGTCTGTTGCTGGTGATTATTTTATTCGGACAAATTGATCAGTTAGTGTGGATTTAATTCAAGTTCTAGTGATTATGCAAGTGGTGGATTGGTGTGTCACAACTGAGTTTTTTTGTCCCTTGTGATATTTTGGTCAAATACATGAGGCTAGTTTGAATTGGCAAGTGGCTACAACTGAGTTTTAATGATTTAATGTGCACATGGGTCTGAATTAAATTTGGTACTGCTGCTATGTCCTTAGTTATTATTAATAAATAAATAAAAAAATAATAATAATAATAATAATAATAATAATAATAATAATAATAATAATAATAATAATAATAATAATAATAATAATAATAATAATAATAATAATAATAATAATAATAATAATAATAATAATAATCATTTTGTGTGCTAACTAGTTTGTTTTGAGTTTCACCCTTGCAGGCACAGTGTTGGTTCTTGAACCACACAGCAAATGGTACTCAACTTACCATGTCTCATAGACAAGAAAAAGTTGGCTCACCATGAGGGTACGGCTCTAGTGTGATTCTAAAATCCGTTTGTAGCTGTGATAGTTTGCTCAAAACTATTAGGGTACTCAACTCACCGATGATTAATTTCTGAGAGTTGAATGGTTTTCAATTCACCACGGATTTTACTCCTTTCGGGGTTTCCAAAGAATTGGCTAGCCCACATGTATATGGCTTGTGGTAAAGGCAGTTGGAAAACCATATTTGGTAATCAATTCACCAAAGGTTATCTTTAACCTAAGAATTGGCTAGTCCTGAGAAAACGGCTACAGGTAAAGACAACTCAAATCCGTTAATAGTTGATGATTTACTTAAAATCATATGGTTATCAATGTACCATGGTCTTAAACATCAAAACATTGGCTACTCCAGTAGTGATGGCTATTGGTAAAGAGACATCAAATCCATTAAATTTCAATGATTCACCTCTCACAGGAGTTAACACACCTGGAAGTGATGAGAATAGATATGAAACTTAATATGAATTGATGTACAAAATGTCATGGTTGCTGGAAAGATCAAGTGGAATGCATTTCAGATGCTGAGAAGATCAAGTTGCTGCACAAATACTTAAAATTTGCAGATTTGAAGATCGAGATAATTCCTAATGTTCAAAGGTCAATCCTCAAAAGCTTACACAGAAGGAACTTGAACTTCATGTCACATGAAGATCAAGTTAGGGGAGGATTGTTGGGAATTATCATATGGTACAAGTGAAGTCAGACTTAGGTCTTGTAGTGTTGATTTTAAGTCTGGTCTGAGTTAGGTCTTGTAATGTAAAAGTTAGGTCTGGTAGTTATTATTAGGTCTTGTAGTGTAAACGTTAGGTCTTGTAGTGTAAACGTTAAGTCTTGTAGTGTCGAATTTTGTTTCTGTATTATTAGATGGTGAGGATATGCATGAGTCATATTAGGAAGTGATATGGCATATCTTCTTAGTAATGGGCCGTATTAGGGTTTCTTTTGTTATAAAAGAAACATACGGCTTTCACATTTGTAAGAACTTATTTTTCGAAAAACATCTTCTTTACTTAATCAAAGATCCATAGAGGATCAAGAGTTATTAGTAATTCTTCTTTCAATTTTAGTGTTTATATTCCGCGTAAACATTATTCTTATTGTCAGAATTTCTATTAGTTTGTTTGTGTTTACATAAACATTCTATTGATCTTAACCGGCTCATAAGATCTATCAAGGTGTATACGATTCAACAGTGTTTAGCCAAGAGCCACAACGGCTCGGTTGGGTTTAGTCGTGACTCGAGGGAGTCACGGCAAGGGTATTATTGGTTTGTTTGTGTCACTGTTTGGTTTTGGTTGTGGTTTGTGTCCTAGCCGATAGCTCAAAAGGCTCAATAGAGTCAAACCGTGACTCGTGGGATTCACGACTATGGTCTTGTTTGAGTTTGGTGTGTGGCTGGGTGTAGGATTTGGATTGTGTTGTGTAACATGAGCCGTGACCCAAGAGGGCCACGACTTGGTTGGTTTTGAAGTTAGCCGAGACCTCTTAAGGTCTTGGTGTCGAATGAGTCGAGTCGAGACTCAAGGGAGTCTCGGCCGTGGCGTACTCGAGGATTGAAAACCCCGAGTTAGAGTTTTGGTATTAGTTTAGTTTCGGATTTATGTTTGGGTCGAATGGGCTAAGTAAACCCATATTGGGCCTGGACTTATTAACTTTGGGCCGTTGACCCAAAGTGAGCCCACTATGTTGTTTTGTCACTTATTATTTATTTGTTTGTCAATATGGTGTTTCGGATAAATATTTGGATAACTTGGGATATGATTTGGACATTGGACTTGGATATTGTAATAACCTATGCTTGGATGAGATTGGACGTTATTGGATTTACGGTATTAGCTGAGAGACCTTATGGACAACTTTGGTACTTGAGAAGGAAGAGTATGTTAGACTCATAAGAGCTTAACATATTTGGACCCGAACATACACAAAATGGTCGATAAACTTGATGACTAATATACACGCGAATGATAATGTCTAATTATATATATTTAATTTGTAAAATGTGACGATAAAACTTATATTATTCAAGAGTCGCAACAACTTGGAAATGCTTTATAAACGGGCGCATCATGTCCAAATTTCGATAAAACCTTTTATGACTTAATAGTTTATAACTATTTAATATCCAAAACCCTTTCGTAACTTATACGTTTTTTTCTTAAATCATAACGTTTTACCAACTATTTTGGGATATGGGTAAAACACCGAAACAACATATTGATGTTTTCTTCTCGTTTTCTTATTTCATTTTTTCTTTCCAATTCTTATTGCTTCTTTCTTTTCTTTATTCTTTTCTACGTATTCATCTGTGTTTGCCGATATTTATACAAATAATGTCTAAAAACGTTATCTCTATCTTTCGATATCCTTATGTTTTGATGATAACAAAATGTAAAAACACTTTACGTCAAAATTAACGTAAACAAGTTTTTAGTCGAAATATCCCTTTTTACGTAAATCACTCTTGGTAAGAACAAACAAATTTACAACTTGACAAATGATCAAAGAAGTGAATTTGTGTTTCAAATTTCACATTTTTAATGTGACAAAACATTTTTTCAAAAATACACTTTACAAATTATTTTTGAATTATAAAATAATGTTTTAATTTGAAAAATAAGTTTAAAATTTATAACAGTTATTTTCCCCCCAAATCAGCTCCTAACTTCCCCAAATAAACTTTCAACACTAAAATAAAAAACAGGAGCGTTTTTGTCTGGCACGGTACCACTAAATTTAGTGGTACCTTCGGGTATTTAGTGGTGTCGTTCCCCTGTAACGGATAAATTTTCTTTGCCTATAAATACCAGTTCACTTTACAGTTTTTGGGCATCCTTTTTCACACAAAACTTTCTGAGTTTAATCCCCTATTCACACTTACATTTCCTTTATCATTTAGATATTTTTCTTTTGTTTAAGAGTGATTCTTTCATCCAACCAAAGATCACCTTCATTCCTCTATTAGCCCAAGAGAAGAACACAAAGTATCAAGAAGATACAAGGTGTTAGAGTCATTGTGTAGTGCACTTGCATTACTTGTAGTTTACTTGTTGTATCTTGTCATACATCAAGTTGTCATTGTGATGTTTAGTTATCTTGTGTGGATCTTGTGTTGATTGTGTAGAAAGTGTCTAGATCAAGTGGATCTAAAGTAGAGCGTGTGGATCGTGTGATTAGTAAGGATCATGTTGATCGTGAGTGAGATTGGTACTAGCTAGATTAGTACTCGACATTTAGCTTAGTGTCGGAAATTGTGATAAGCGACGTTGTACGTTTTTCTCCGCCTAAAGGGAGCTTGTTGACATAGTGCTTAGAACTCTCGAGTTGGATACTCGGGGAGTGGAGTAGGGCGAAGAAGAGCTTCGTTGCCGAACCACTATAAATATCATTGTCTCGGTTTGATCTTTCCATCTCTACTCTTTATATTTATTGTTTAGACTTGATAGTATAGATAAGCGTTCATATTGGTGTCGGTTGATTTCACAAATAATTGAATCAACTTTTTTCACAAGTAAACTTTTATAACTAACAAAAAACCGGTAAAACTATTCAACACCCCTTCTAGTTTTCCACAATTGGTACCAGAGCCACGTCAGGCAAGATTTTAAAATAAATTGTATTTTAAAACTTGAATCGATCAATGGATTTCGACAAATATCAAGAAGGGCAATCTATGCAAAGACCACCACTTTTTGAAACCGATTGTTTTATCTATTGGAAAACAAGATTCGAAACGTATGTGAAATCAAAAGACATTAATCTTTGGCATGTTATTGCCGAGGGTGACTTTAAACCTGTTGAAAAGAATACGGTAACTAAAAAGGATGAAATTATTCCTTATGACCAACAAAGTGATAATCTTAAAAGAAAACTAGCCAAAAATAATGAGGCTAAAATGATGATTTACTATGCTTTGCCAAAAAAGGAATTTGAAATTTTTTTTATGTATAATATAGCAAAAGATATTTGAAAAACTTTGTTAGTCACCCATCAAGGTAATAATCAAGTCAAGGAAAACAAGATTGATCTTCTTGTGTAACAATATGAACAATTTTCCTTTTCGGAAGATGAAACTATAGATAATGCTTTTGCTAGATTTAATACTATTATCACTAGTCTTAAAGCTCTTGATGAAGGTTACTCTAGCAAGAACTATGTTAGGAAATTTCTTAGGGCTCTACATCCCAAATGGAGAGCAAAGGTCACCGCCATTGAAGAATCAAAGAACTTGGCGATATTATCACTTGATGAACTAATAAAAAACTTGAAAGTTCATGAAATGATAATCAAGAAAGACTCCGACATAGTCAAAGGCAAAAGTGAAAAAGTTAGATCTCTAGCATTGAGATCCAAGAAGGAGTCTAGTGATGAGGAAAGTTCGGATTTCGATAGTGAAGACGAAGAGTATGCATTAGCGGTTAGGGACTTTAAGAAGTTCTTTCGAAGAAGAGGTAGATTTGTAAGACAACCTCATGATGAAAAGAAGTCGTTCCAAAAGAACCGGAATGACAAGAAAGAAAAGAGTGATAGAAAATGCTTTAGATGCGGAGATTCAAACCAACTCATCGGAGAATGTCCTAAACCACCGAGAACCAAGAACCAACGAGCACTCGTAGGAGGTTCTTGGAGTGATAGCGGTGACGAAGAAGAGGAGAAGCCAAATGTCGAAACATGTCTTATGGCTCAAGCTTCAAATGAGGTACATTCCGACTCTTCTTACTATAGTGATGATAATTCGTCAATAGATGATAATATATTATATGATGAATATAATAAATTATATGAAGTAAGTTCTAAAATTATAACTAGAAAAAAAAAAAAAAAAAAAAAAAAAAAAGCTAAAAGAATTTTGCATAAACTCGAAACAGAAATTTTAGAATTAAAAGACCAAGTCAAAAGACTTGAGAAAAGGAAAGAATGTGATGTTGGACGCGAATCATGCCATAATCTTAAATTAGAAAGCGTAGAACTTAGGAAAAATGTGTTAAGGATCATTAAGTTCGAAAAAGGAACAAAAGCACTTGATGACATGTTAGATAATATTAGATATAGTGAGCATGTCGGTGCGGGTCAAATGAAGCTTCGAAAAGTAAAACAAAACAAGTAAAATTTGTTAAACTCACAAGTTCTATCGAAACAGAGGACAGTACCATTAAAGGTACAGACGGCACCACTAAAATTAGTGGTACCGTGGTACCGTCTGGTGCAAAAGACAGAACTGAGTCGAGTCTGAAAAATAACTTAAGTCCTAAACTAAGTCACATAGTCGTTAACAATGTTAAAATACCTGTTGCTAGTAAAAAGGAGGTCAAAAGTTTTTACAAACCTTTTTCAACCCCCGGACTTGGCTTTGTAAAACCCGATACTAGATCAAAGACTCCTCTACCTAGAAAAACAAATGTTCCTAAACCTCGGTCAAGAACTCCTCAACCGAGAAGTAACTTTAGAAGACCAAGTTATCCAAGTAACTATCCCGTAACTTGGAATAACCTTCAACAACGAAGTTACTTGCCATGGGAAATTTGTCCTCCATTCCAACATCCTAACCAAATGCAACAAATGCATGGGATGTTTAATACTAACAACTTTGGACCCATGAGATATTGGGGACCAAATGTTTGAAGGCAACATCATAGGAACTAATCATATGACGGGTAACCGTAGTCTATTCACATCATACAAGGCTTACAACGGAGGTAATGTCACTTTCGGTAGCAAACTTAGGATTTAACTTTCTTAGTATTAGTCAAATGGTTGACAACAAGTGTAGAGTAATATTTTCCGAAGAGGGTAGTGAGATTACTAAGGATGCAAGACCATAGGCAAAGGAGTTAGGAAAAATGGTTTATTTGTTATGAAAATAGGAAATAAACCTCAGGATAAGATTTGTCTAGCAACCATAGATGAGAATTCCACTCTATGGCATAGGAGACTAGGTCACACAAATATGCGTTTAATACAATCTTTAGCGTCTAAGGAATTAGTTAGATACCTACCTAAGCTTAAGTTTGATAAACACTTTTGTGACGCTTGTAAAGTTTGAAAACAAGCTCATTCTAGTCACAAAGCTATGAACATGGTCTCAACCTCTAGATGCCTAGAACTCCTTCATATGGATCTATTCGGTCCATCCGTTGTACGGAGTTATGGAGGAAACTACTACACCTTAGTAATAGTTGATGACTATTCTAGGTACACTTGGACTAGATTTCTTAAGAATAAAACACAAGCTTTCGAGGAATTCGAAATCTTTAGTAAGAAAGTCCAAAATCAACTAGGTTATACAATAGTATCCATTAGAACGGATCACGGTCGGGAATTTGATAATGAAGTGCAATTTGGAGTATATTGTGATGCTAATGGTATTACACAAAATTTCTCGGCTCCACGCACTCCACAATCAAATAGGGTAGTTGAGCGGAAAAATCGTACTCTACAAGAGATGAGTAGAACGATGTTAAATGAACAATCTATTCCGCAAAAGTTTTGGTGTAATGCAGTAGACACCTCAACTTATATACTTAATAGGATTTTGATTAGACCAATCATAGGAAAAACACCATACGAAATCTTGAAAGGTAGAAAACCTACTCTTGATTACTTTAGAGTGTTTGGAAGCAAGTGCTTCATACTAAACATAAAAGATTACCTCACCAAGTTTGACCCAAAGTCTTACGTAGGTGTTTTCCTAGGTTACTCCAAAAATAGTAAAGCCTACATTGTCCTAAATAAGGAAACAATGAAATTCGAAGAATCACTCAGTATGACATTCGATGAGAGTCCTCCCCCAACTAAGACATCACCTTTGGTGGATGATGACTTAGATGAGGAAGAAGCCATTATGGTCAATCGCAAGAAAACATTAGAAAATGACATTGAGGATGAAATAGTCGTAGTTGATGAAGTTGTCAACATTAAGGAATCCAAGAACCATCCAATAGAAAATGTCATAGAAAACATAAACCAAAGAACCCGTAGGTGACAAGCACAAAACAAAAATAATTTCTTTTGTTTTATATCTACCGTAGAACCTAAGAATGTTGTTGAACCGATAAAAGATGAAAGTTGGGTAGTTGCCATGCAAGAAGAGTTAAATCAATTCACCGCAAACCAAGTTTGGGATCTAGTACCACCTCCTAGGAATCAAACCATCATAGGAACTAAGTGGGTGTTTAGAAACAAACTCGATGAAAATGGCGTCGTAACTAGGAATAAAGCCAGGTTGGTAGCACAAGGCTACAACCAAAAAGAAGGAATAGATTACGATGAAACTTAGGCACCAGTAGCTAGATTAGAGTCTATTAGGATACTCCTTGCCTATGCTTGCGCTTTAGACTTTAAACTATACCAAATGGACGTGAAAAGTGCATTCCTAAATGGTTATATCAACGAGGAGGTATACGTTGCACAACCTCTAGGATTCGTTGACTTTGAAAAACTGAATCATGTTTATAAACTCAAGAAAGCACTCTATGGTCTCAAACAAGCTCCCAAAGCTTGGTATGATAGACTAAAAGCATTCTTGCTTAAACATGAATATAACATGGGAATTGTTGATAACATACTTTTCACGAAGAAACGAAATTCACATCTCATCATTGTTCAAATATATGTCGACGCCATTATATTCGGCTCAACATGTCCAGAACTGTGCGATGATTTTTCAAAGATCATGCGTGACGAGTTTGAGATGAGCATGATGGGCGAATTAAATTTCTTCCATGGTCTACAAATAAAACAAATGGAAGATGGTATCTTCTTTAATCAATCTAAGTATATTAAAGAGATGCTTAAGAAATTTAGTTTAGAAGAGTCTAAGCCCATGAAAATAGCCATGTCCACGGAAACGAAACTCACGAAAGATGAAGAAGGTGAGTCTATGGACAACACTAAGTATAGGAGTATGATAGGTAGTTTATTATACCTAACGGCAAGTAGGCCCGATATCATGTTTAGTGTCTACCTTTGTGCTCGCTTCCAAGAGGATCCCAAAACCTCTCATCTTGAAGCGGTTAAGTGTATCTTCCGATACATTAAAGGCACTATACACTTGGGATTGTATTATCCCAAGGGGACCGGTGTAGAAACTATTATTTATGCCGAATCTGATCATGCGGGAGATTATGTGGATCGAAAAAGTACAAGTGGCGTTTGTACCTTCATGGGTTGTTTTCTAACTTCTTGATTCTCCAAGAAACAAACGGCTCTTGCTATCTCCACGACCGAAGCCGAATACGTAAGCGCCGGAAAGGCATGTCAGCATGCACTATGGATTAAACAAGCTCTAACCGACTACGACATCCATCTCGACGAAATCCCGATTATGTGCGACAACAAAGGTGGTATTGACTTGAGTAAAAACCCCGTTCAACACTCTCGTACTAAACACATCGAAATTCGTAACCACTTCCTTCGCGATAACGTCCAAAAAGGAAATATGTCTATTGTGAAAGTTCCCTCTCAAGACAATATCGCCGATATCTTAACCAAACCTCTCAAATGAGAATCCTTCAACTATCTACGTCTAGGTCTAGGAATGATGGAACACATCCCGTAAATCTTATCTTATGACTATCTAAATATTTCATTGGAAATATTAAAGTCATCACTCGTATCCGTCTAATGGCTACTTACATATTTCCTTGGAAATATTAAACTCATCTCTTCTCGTCTATTCTCGTAAAAAGAATTTATTAGGTATAAATTCTCTCATCGTGTCATAAAGTCTCACTTTATCAGTGAGAGTTATTCGTCAAAAATCAAAACGGGACAAAAATTCGTCCTGGCAGGCCACGGCACCACTAAAGTGGCACGGAACCACTAAATTTAGTGGTACCGTGGATCTGATACAACCCGTATTTTAGTTCTCCTTCCCTCACTATTCACTTTTAAACATTCCAAACTCCTGCCATTGCTGTCAAAACCAGACCTCACAACCCAAATTCAATTACACTCTTTCAAAATCAAATTTGACGCATTAATTTTCAAAATTATCAACCACTACTACTTTTACAACTTCAATTGTAAGTCATTTAACTCTAATTTTCTTTAATTTTGAGTCTAGGATTTGTTCATACACACAAATTCGAATTGGGGCTTTTCAGTTTTAATTAAGTTTTATGCAATTAGGACTAGGATAAGACAATGTATAACTATTATGATTTCCTCAACATAGGATTTGCATAAACCCACCTATATCATACGTTTTGGTCTGAATTTTGCTTCTATAATTCGAATTAGATTAAATATTTTTAAGAGGAATCATGTCTTGGATACTTGAAATTGGATTAGGAGTCATTAACACTCAATATTTTTTAACGCTTGGCGCCAAAACATTGAAGTCGCCAAACACCCCAATTCCATTACTTTCGAAATTTTTCATGAAACTAGGATCATGAAACATTTTTCGTGCATTGTTGATACAAACTAAAAGCGTTTTCCCATGCATACATGATCTCACGTATATTGATCGAATTACATAAATTATATGTATTTTCCGACATATTCGTTTGAGCAGAAGTAAAGTTAGGAGCGTTTGGGTAATCTAATTATTTTTACTTTGGTGTCGAGATTATCGCACCTCTACATTGTTTGCATATAGACACACACTAGGCACATATCTTCAAAACAATTATTCTCAATGTTAATTTTTAATAAATTTTTCATAGGTAACAAAGTGTCTCACGAGTATGATTTTGATCATCTTCTAACCGACTCCTACACTGCCGTTATTTCTCGTGAACCAACCATACCCGGAAGTCACATTCGTGCCTATGTTAACCTTGAAACTCGTCGATTTCATGAAGGTCGAATTGTTAACCCCTCTTTAATTTATCATAGGGATATCAACACCACATTTCGTGCTATCGGATTTGATTGCTTGCTTCACATCGACGGGAACATTTGTCCTCGTTTTGTGTTAGAATTCTTTCAACAAATTGAACTCGTACGTAACGAGGATCAATCTTTGTCACTTTGGTTTTGGATCCGAAGCTTCAAGTTTGTCTTAACTTTTGAGCAATTTGCTCAAATTCTCCGAATTCCCAATCATGGGTAATGTGCCTATACAGAAGATTGGTGTCTTGAGTCTCTCTTCAACTATCGAGAAGGGAATAGTCCGTATTGTTCCTACATACCCTCTCCAACTGGACTTACCAAACTCATCCGTACTCATAAGTACTTTCCTTACCCAGATCCAACGAAAATTCGTTAGGAAGTGGTTTGTTATGAACTGATCTCTTGGGCAGTCATCTTGCGAGAAAATGTTCTCAGTATAAAAGGAAATCGAGAGCAACTTCTGGCGTGTTGTGCTCATATGATTTACTGTCTTCATACTCAACAACCGTAAAATGTTGCCTACTTCTTAGCTAAGCGAATTGTACATCTCAAGGGTAACAAAAATAAATTGATACCCTATGGGATGTTCCTGACTCGCCTTTATCACCACTTCATGAACTTTCAACCATACCTTCGTGGTCCTCAATACTCACTCTTCAATCCCATCATGAAACCCCTTAATGAGTCGTATATCTCATCCATCCTCATTTCCGAATCTTCCACCAACTATGCACACTTTGATGATCCAAATCATGAGGAAGATGTGCAAGCTCAAGTCGAGAGTGTGATGAAATGGGAGCAAGTTCAAATCATTCTTAAGAAGCTACGTCACGAGTAGTTAGGGAGGGATTAGTACTTCTATCTTATATTAGGATTTATCTATGGTAATTATATTAGGGCTTAATACTCCTAACTATCTTGCATGCTTGACTTTTGTTCTATCACCTTGCATGATTTTAAATTATGTGATTCTTGGATGATAGCTTATTTTGTCCTTTTTGATTGCATGCTTATACCTTATTTTAGATAGTTGCATGTTAATATTTAATTGCTAGGAGTAGCTAAATATAGGATATATATTTGGCAAATTAATATTTAGTGGTTTGAGGCACGAACATTTCTTGCAAATAGTCCCCCTAGAATAGGCAGCACAGGAAAATTCGTGACTCCCAAGTCACGGTACCGTTAATTAGGCCACGGTACCGTTAAATTTAACGGTACCGTGTGGTATTTAGTGGTATCGTGCCCTTGTTTGACGAATTTTCACTGTTTCCTCTAGATCCCGGCATAACCTTAAACCTGCAATATTTTTCTAACTCTCATACACCCTAATATTCCCTCACGACACCATATGACACTTTCACCAACTTTAATTCAAATCCTACAACTCTTGCCTATTTAAAGCCTCACCACTGCAAGCATCTCTTGCATCTCATCTTCTACCTTCCATTACACATTCACCATGTCTTCCACTCAAGCTTCACCAACTCACAACTCCAAGAAACCTAGGATCACCGTTAGACCACCAAACAAAATAACATTTAAACCACCACAACCACAAGCCGCCATGTTCATTGATTTAACCAATGAAAATGATGATGAGGAATTTAGCACAGCACCTTCCCAAAGCACTCATTGCTCTCCCACACCACCAAATGCTCCATCAAAGACTTCTTCCAATGGAACTACCTCATCTTCCTCCTCATCCTTTGGCACTCGTCTATCCTCTATGGATATGTCATTCACCCTATCACCTATTACTCCGTTAGATTATGCTATGCCAACTCCATCACCACTATACTCACCACCACTTCCATCTCCAATCATGAGCCAACCTACTCAACTTCACCTGGTTGATATACATAGTGCAAATTGCCTATGTTGTCTTCATAATCGTAACCTCATCTTCTCTTTGAGAGATGAACTTCACTTCATGTTCTCTTATGTTGAACATCTCTTAACACCCCCACAACCTCCAATCATGTCACCATCTCCACCAACCATTAGCCCATTCAACTAAACATATTGATGTTTAGTTTTCAAGAATAAATGATTAAGAATCCCTTTTGGACTAGAAGCAAATCTTAGGGCCTCTAAAGTCACTAAAGATAAATATTTGCTTCATGTAGTTTTTATGTTCTTGTCTTTATGTTGTACTCACACCTTATGTGTGATCCTCTATGAATGCATGGGCTTATTTTATGGTTGGCTTATATTTTCATGTCTTGGCTACTTAGCCCTTTTATTTTATGGATGGATATTTGTCTTGGTTGCCACATGTTAGATATTGTATATGTGTCATCTAACCTCGTTTTGTAGAAAGTTGTTAGAAATTATTAGAATAATATTTATTTCATTACTGCTGTTAGAATTAGTGGTTCCTGCTGGCAGGTATGTAGTTCCTGCTGGTAGTGGTTCCTGCTGGTAGTACGTTCTGTTACTGCTGTTAGTTGTCATTGCTGCGGGTAATACCGTATGTTTAGAAAGTTTGTTAGAGTTAATTTAGGAAGAGATAGTGTATATCTCTTTACACGTTTTCTTAGTAATGCTGCATTAGGGTTTCTTGTAGTATAAAAGAAACATGCGGCTATGAGTTTTGTAATCGAATTCTTAATATCTTTAGTGAATAAAAGATCCATAGAGGATCAAAGTCTTTATAGTTATTCTTCTTCTTTATTATTTTATATTCAGAGATTCTCTTGTACCGTGCTTGTGATTACATAGGCATTCTACCGATCCACAAAGGCTCAAAGATCTATCAAGGAGGCCTAGATCCAACAAGTGGTATCAGAGCCTGGTGAGGATCTTTGTCGAAGAAGAAAACTTCTCTACACAAATCTCTTAAACCCTTTCACAATGGATGACGTCCATACTGATGAGTCTGTCATCAATAATGAAAAACTTGAAACTTCATAAGTCCAACAACAAATAGTCACAACCACTGTGTCTAACAGTAATGCTAAATTCCCATACCTCAAGAAAGATGAGTACGAGATTTGGGCTATGAAGATGGAGTACTGGATCTCAAATAGTGATCATAACCTATGGAATGTGATCCTGAATGGGAACAGCAAGAAGAAAACTGGGAGGGATCAGAAGCGGAACATCATCATACTTCCACCTGTATCAGTAGAGGAGCAGGTTGTTGTACAAAGGGAGACCAAGGCAAGAACTCTTTTGCTTCAAGCTCTCCCAGAAGATCATATGGGTGACTTTAATCACCTGGATGATGCTAGGGAGATCTGGCTTGCTGTAAAAGCTAGATTTGGAGGGAATGATGAGTCCAAATAGATGAGGAAGTCCATGCTCAAGTAGGAGTTCCAGGAGTTCAAGATCTCTGAGGCTGAAGGGATTCACAAAGGTTATGACAGGTTTCACAAGATCCTAAGCCAACTCAACCAGTTGCAGGCCATGCCAGACAATGAAGACTGCAACACCAAGTTTTTGAGGGCTCTGCCTCCATCCTGGTCTCAGGTTTCCGTCACCCTTAAGGCCAGAGGTGGGCTCGATTTCATGAGTTTTGATGATCTTTACAACAAGCTCAAGACTCTTGAAATTGACATCAAAGGGGTTTCAACCTACTCATCTCACACTCCAGCTCATACTGCATTTGTTAGTGCTACCAGTACTAACAAAGTCTCATATGGTGATAGCCCAACCCCCTCTTCTTCATCAGTTTCCTATTCCTCTGCAACACCTAGATCACAGTCAAGGTCTGGCAATGTGCTTGAGGAAGTTCTTCATTCGTTTGTTGCTGAAAGTGCTCCACAACAGCAAATTGCCTATGAAGACTTTGACCAGATTGATCAACTGGATCTGGAAGAGATGGACATCAAGTGGCAGATGGCTATGCTGTCATTGAAGGTTAACAGATTTGAGAAGAAGGCAGGGAGGAGGATTAAATTCAATGGATAGGAAGGAGCAAGGTTTGACAAGAGGAAGGTGATATGCTACAGATGCTCACAACCAGGTCACTTTGCTAGAGAATGCACAGATAAGAAGGTGGATGACAAAACAAGGTATTCTGCTTTCAAGATTCAAGAATTGGAGTCAGAAGAACCCAAAGCCTTGCTGTCTGTGGATTCCATGCTGGATTGGGAACAACATGAGGTAGCTGATGCAGAAAGAGGAGCTGCAAAGGTCTATGGGATGATTGCTGGATATGGTGCTTATGCACAAGTGGCTGGGGAATTTGGTTTGATGGGCTACCCATCTCAGGTACAAAATTGTCCCTTTGGTTGTGAAATTAAATATGCTGAACTGAAAAAGGAATTTGATGATATAGATAGTCAATATAAAGATTACTATATTAAGGTGCAAGCCTATGAAAATGCTCTTAAAACCTTAGAAAAACAAAAGGCTTGGTACCAATCTAATCAGTTAGCATATGAGGAAAAGATTAGGGTTTTGGAGAGAGACTTAGAAAACACCACTAATTTATTAAAACATTCTGAAAGAGAATTTGATAAGGTAATTTTAGAGAAAAAGGACTTGCAGACTAAGCTAGAAGATACCTTGGCTAGGTTCGATGAATGGAAAGACACATCTAAAAACCTAAACAAGTTAATTGATAGTTCTATGTCTGTGAAAGCTAAACTTGGATTGGGGTATGGAGACTATATAGGGCTAGATGAAGTTTATGACCCTAATGAGCCAAACCATTTTGACCCTGAACCTGTAAACTATCAAAAACTTGTAAAGTTTGTAAAAGAAGGAGGAATGAATGATGTTCCTCCACCAATAACTGGAACATTTAAGCCTACCTCTCCCCATAGTGACTTTGATGATGCACAAATGACTTATGGCAAGAAGGAAAATGATTTGCCTGATCTTGATTGTGACTCTAATGATTTTGTCTCTTGTTCTAGCAGGGACAAATCTTCAGAAATCAAGACCAATGACTATGCCACATGTGATTCAAGTGACAAGTCTACCTGAACCAAGTCAGAAGATTTCTCCTCAGAAGTAGCTGATGATAAATCTCATTCAAAGACAGCTGCATGTGAAGATATTTCTTTTGATTATGTTAAAAACAATGATTTTCTAGTTTTGGTTCTGTTTCAAACAATGATGTTTCTGGTTTTAATTCTGTTAAGAATAATTTTGTTTCACCTTGTGGTTGTGATAATTCTGGCTGCAATAAGAAAAGTTATGCTAAGAATAAGTCTTTTAGGAAGAAATCTTGTTTTGTGTGTGGTAGTTATGCTCATCTTATCAAAGACTGTGACTTTTATGAGAAAAAGATGGGTATGTATGCTGGTCAAACAAGGCCTATGTGGAACAATGTTAATGATATACCCCCATATGTTCCACAAGCAGCAAGAAAGAACTCTTGTAGAGCTTCCTTTCCAGCTGGTAATACCAATTCTGCTGGTTGGAGGAGGAATGATGCTAGTTGGAGGAGGAATAATGATCTTAGGCCTGTTTATTTTGACACCATGCACATGGGGGGGGGGGGGGGGCAAGATGGGAAACTGCTGTTAAGTCCTCAGCAGGTTGTTCTTGGAGAAACAATGACCACTATATGAGAATGGGGTCCAAGAACAATGGTGGATCTCATCAATCTCCATGGTTTAATTATTATTGATCCACTAGGCAGGCCCAAGTCAGTGATGGCTTGGGTCTCCCATGTAACTAATGTTGTTGTATGTATTCTTTTGTTGTCGGATAATCCTCATAGAAGTAAAGATGTAGGTATTGTTGACAGTGGATGTTCTAGAAGTATGACTGGTAACCTAGAGAGACTGCATGACTTTATACCCATTAATGGAGGGACTGTGACATTTGGAGGAGGAGATGGCAAGATAACAGGGAAGGGAACCATTAAGACATCCAAGCTGGATTTTGAGAATATTTTCTATTGGAAGGAACTCAAGAACTTCAACTTATTCTCTGTCTCACAAATATGTGATAAGAAGAACAGTGTTCTCTTCACTGAAACTGACTGTCTTGTGTTGTCCAGAGACTTCAAGTTGCCTGATGATAGTCAGGTTGTACTCAAAGTCCCAAGAACACACAACCTTTACAGTTTCAATCTGAATGATGTCCAGCCTGAGGGTGATTAGGCTTGTTTGGTGGCAAAAGCATCTGTGGATGAATCCAACAAATGGCATAGGAGGATGGCACATGTGAACTTTAAGACCATCAACAAGCTGGCAAAGAATGGATTGGTACAAGGGATCCCTCTCAAGACCTTCACTAATGAACACAATTGTGTTGCCTGCAACAAAGGAAAGCAACACAAAGCTTCATACAAGGCCATCACAGCTGTGAGCATCATCACTGAGCCTCTTCAGTTACTTCATATGGATCTTTTTGGTCCTACTTCAATCAGAAGTATATACCATAAGTACTACTGCCTGGTGATTACAGATGACTTTAGCAGGTTTTCTTGGACTTTCTTCTTAGGTTCAAAAGATGAAACTTATCCTGTGATTAGGGACTTTATTGCCTTAATTGAAAACCAGCTAAATAAAAAGGTTAAGAGTATAAGGTGTGAAAATGGGACAGAGTTTAAAAATTCTAACCTAATTGAACTCTGTGGGCATAAGGGGATTAAAAGGGACTATAGTAATGCCAGAACCCCACAACAAAATGGGGTTACTGAAAGGAAAAATAGAACCCT